>JAQRFW010000025.1:0-128599 GCA_039762375.1 Keqinozyma sinolaborantium | reverse complement strand
CATGCGCCCCGACACGGAGACGTCGGCGTCGTCGCAGTTCAGCGCCGACCTGCGCCGCAAGCACTCGCAGTCGCGGGAAATGTCCGAGGAGGAGCAGCAGCTCGCCACCAAGCTCAAGGAGACCTACAAGAACATCGTCAACTACGAGGACGTGGTGCAGAAGAGCTGTCTTGAGATCTCGCTCAAAATCTCCCAGGTGTCGGCGCTGAAATCGTCGTTCAACGCCGCCATCGGGGCCCAGCCCCAGAATATCCGTAGTTCCGAGCTCCTGGACGAGCTCTGGTCCGTCTACCACCACAACATCGCCTTGTTGGACAACTACACCGACTTCTTGGTGACGGCGCTCAAGCCCACGTCCAACCAGACCAAGGACCACTTCAAAACCGGCAAAAACATCGTCGACCTCTACAAAATCCCCCGCCGCATGTGGGTCTACGGCATCGTGGCGTTCCTCGAGGTGTTGAAGAACATCATCAGCATCTTCCAGGAGCACGAGATCTGCTCGTGCTTCATCGGCCATTGCTTCAACATCATCGCCAACCTCACAGACCCGGCCCTCGACATGGAGGGCTGGTGGCTGGAGAAGTTGGGCGACCTCTCGCGCATGGCCATCGCGCTCTACACCTCCCGCTTCATCGACTGGAAGTTCAGCGCCGAGTACTGGTACTTTGTCGCCATGCGCACCTTGTATGGCCACGGCAAGATCTACTACCACATGTGCACGGTCCAGCAGGACAACTTGGACGCCTTGGTCAACATCGGCAAGTCCGTCAGCTGCCGTGACCCGTTCGTCCCCACCCAGCAGTACTTGCGGCTCGTGGTGGAAAATATTTGCACCCAAAGAAACATCCTTTCTCTTTTGGAGCTCCCCATCATCGACTTCATCAAGATCCACAAGGTCTTACTAAGCATCAACACTAATCAACTCACCAATGATGGTAACCCCAACAGCATCGAAAGCATTCACGACACCCAGCTCCAGTACGGCATCGACCTCGTGTCGCGCTACGGCATCACCTTTGGCTCCGACTCCAACGGCTACAACTTTTTCACCCGCGAGTTGTACGCCAACGGCGGGGACTCCCAGCAGTACTTTTTGCTGCACCAACTGCAGCAGGGCGCCATTAACACCTTGGAAAAACTCAACTTCTGGTTGACCAAGGGCTCGTCCTTCGCCATCGCCAACATCAACCACGTCATCGGCTTGGGCGACTCCAAAAACCCCTTTGCAAAATTGTTCCTCCTCCCAGAAGCCCTCAAAGAGCGCAAGGACAAGAAGGACAGAAAGAGAAAGTCCAAGGCCACGCTCTCGGAAGAGCTCTCGGCCCAGGCCCTCACGGGCGCCTTGACCAATTCAACAGCCGGTCAGGCCGTCTCGGCGTCGGAATTGTCGTCAGACGCATGGTTCTTTTGTCTTCAGTTCATCAATAAGTCGGTTCTCGAGCTCTCCATCCGGATCTTGAAACACTACCTTGTGGGCCCCACCCAGGCGTCCACGGGGCATGTCATCATCTGGATGTACTTCTTGATCGCCATTGGCGAGGCCACCAGAAAGACGCCTGAATCAAAACCCATGTTCTTCTGGATGATCAAAAAGATCTTCCCCTGGGAGTCCATGATATCGTACCTCAACATCATTCTCGAGCACATCAAGACCACCAAGAAACTCAGAGCCAGCTGCCGGCAAATGCTCTTGCAGCACCCCAACTACGTTCAACACTACAACGAAAACGAGAATTTGCCAGAGGTCTGGAAGTGCTGGGGCACCTTGTGGTTCGATTTTGTCAGTCTCAAGACCGACTACAGCGACATCAGCAGCGCCGGCATCGTCGACTACAACATTTTTGACTTGCCAGCGTCTGGGATCTCGTCCAGCACCCGGTCCGCCACGTTCCTCGACAAGAACATCGATCTTTTCGACGGCAACGACCGCATGCTCCGCGTGGTGTTGTTGGCGCGGTTCATTGCCGACAACTACGACTTTGGGTTGGTGAGAACGGTCGAGGGCTTCAGATTCGAAACCGAGCTGTTCTCCAACATCCACGACGTGTTGAACACCGACGAGGCCCATGTGCAGGCCGAGGAGTTCTTGTACGGCGACAACCGGTTCATTCTGCACAACTTCCTCGAGACCGTCAGCTGGACCAACCAGATCCCCCGGTCGCAGGCCATTCAAATCGATCGCAACGTGGTGGACGACGAGTGGTTCGGCATGTGCGACCCGGCGCTCTCGATGGACGAGCAGGACGTCAACATGCATGCCACCGAGTCGGAGATCTTGGACTACGCCGAGAGTGAGTTCGACGACGACAGAAACGACTACAAGAACCACAACGAGGCGGAGGACCCGGTCTCCAAGCTCTATGCGCAGCAGCAGCAGATGTTGCGGCAGTCGGCCACCGAGGAGGACGAGTTCTACAACTACAACTTCATGGTCAACCCCAAAAGTCTCGATATGGTCCGCGACGAAAAGCACTCCATTGTCGAGGGAAACCTCGGCGACAGAATGGACACCAGTCTCACCCATATCACGTTGGACACCAACATTTGGCTCAAGCATTGCGGTCGGATCTTCAAGTGCATAAGAAATAAGGCCTTCAAGATCATGATCCCCCTAATCGTGTTCCAGGAGTTACGGTCCTTGCGTAAATCTGCAGAAGCTACTATTGCCGATGCCGCAACCCGGTCTGTTATCATCATCCGGGAATTGTACTTGACGCGGGAGATCATCCCGCTCCGATTCGACGGAACCATTGCTTCGGACATCAACGAGACCACCGAGTTCGAGCACAACTCCAATTGGCGAGCCGGCGTCGACGAGACCATTTTGAACGCCGTCAACGAAAACGACGAGACTGCAAGGAAAAACATGAAGGGGCTCAACCAAACAATAAAGGCACCACGCAAAATAGTGCTTGATGCAAACTTGGCAAAACTGTTTCGGTACTGCATTCTCATCACTGACGATAGAAACATGAGGCTCCGGTCCAAAACCTTGGGCATTGGCAGCTTCGAAAGTAAGTGGCTCTTCACCCAATTGGAGGCCAGGTTCTCTGAATTGTGTATCGATTAGATTATTCATATATATACTAGCATAAATATTTCCTTCAGCGTTTGGCGGTACACTTCCTTTTCAGGCACCCTCTGTTGATGCAAGACACGGCAAGTTTACGCACGATTTGTTCCTTCGTCCCAATCGGGAAAAATTATATGAAATATTTTGGCAGGAGTCGACCAACCTAAAACTTTTCATATTTAAAGAACCACTTGGACTCTAATCTCAAACACACACTCTTTTGTCTCAGTTTGACCCCCGTCTTTCCTTTATACCCTCTTTATACCCGGCACGGCCCCACACTCCTTATGAAAATTTCTACTTTGACTTGCTCTGTCTTCTGGGCCTTGATCCAGGCTGCCCCGGCCATCGAATACGTTACCAAGACTCACGTGGTCTACGTCGATATCAACGGCGCAGTGGTCGGAACCTCGGCTGCCGAAGCCGCTACCGCCGCCGCTGTTGCCTCCGGTGCCGCCGCTCCAGTCGCTGCTGAAGTCCCAACTACTTCCTCGACTGAAAAATCGGACCCAACCACCACCGCCGCCGCCGAAACCACCGTGGCCACCACCCAGGCCGCACCAGCTACTACCAGCACCAGCCAGGCTCCTGCGCCAACGACCTCGTCGAGCAACTCTGGCAGCGGAAACTTCCAAGGTGATGGAACCTACTACGACCCCGGAATGGGCGCCTGTGGCGAGGTACACTCTGCCTCCGACTATATCGTGGCCATTTCCGATGAGCTCTACGCCGCCTCCATGAAGGACGCCAACCCCAACCATGCTACCAGCTGTGGAAAGAAAATCAGAGCTTTCTACGGCTCCAACTCTGTCGAGGTCACCGTCGTCGACAGATGCATGGGCTGTAAGAGGGACGATTTGGACTTGTCTCCTACTGCTTTCGAACAGATCGCAGACAAAGGCTTGGGAAGAATCAAAATCTCTTGGGAATGGATTTAGTTAGGTTTTAGGTTTGTTTTATGTACATTGTAGCGTTTCTAAAGTAGCCAGCTTAGTGCTCGTTTGAATATGCTGCCCTCGTTGGTCCGGGCGTCCTCCTTGGCGTAGTACTCGTACTCGTGTTCCTCGACCTCCTCTATGCCTGTGAAAAGGTCTGCTTCTTCAAGCTTGACCACCTTGGTTCTCTTGAGGATCTTCCAGAACGAGTACGTCACTATGGCCACAAAGATCATCAAGTAGTTGAACAAGAACTGGTCTACGGAAAATGGCTTGAACCTGGTGTAGCCTCTAACGAATATCATGATCCAAATGAAAATTCCAGAAATTATGATGGTGTACGGTTGGTACCACGATCTGTAGGGGAAAGATCTTCTATCCAACCCTTGGGCCTCAACTGCTTTGTAAAATCTCCAGTACACAATCGCCATGAACCCGTAATTCAATAGTTGGGCCCCAGTACATAAATTCACCATGTAGTCCAACGCTTTGGCACTAGAAGACCCTAATTGCAACAACGACAAGAGAGAAAAGCACATTGCAACGATAACACAGTATACTGGTACACCGTTCTTTGTACACTTTTTAAACACCCTTGGAATAAACCCTCTTTGAGCCAACCCAAATAAGGCCCTGGACGAACAGTAGGTATAAGAGTTACCAGCAGAAAATGCTGCCGTCAAAATCACGGCATTAACAATGTGAGGTAATATCGGGATAGCCAAGTTGGTCATGGCAACCACGTAGGGAGATGCTGAACTGCTTGAGGATCCGGTATGTTTAAGGTATTCTGGATCATTATAGGCAACTAAAATGGTGACTGATAACGCTCCACCGATGTAGAAAAGTGCCAATCTGTACAAAACAGTTCTAAAGGCTGTAGGCATGTTTTTTCTGGGGTTGACTGCTTCAGCTGCAACCATAGACATATACTCTGGACCCACCACAATGAACAAAGAACCAATGAGTCCAGCTAGAAAGCCTTCAAATCTTCCTAGACTGCCAGTGGTTCTATATTCAGCAATAGGACCTCCCGAAGCATGCCAGTGTCTGAAACCAAATGCATCGTGTTGGGGGTTACCTCCACACATTGTTATCAAAGTGAAGAATAATAACCCAATACATAAGATCAACTTTCCAAGAGAGAGCCAGAACTCCACTTCTCCAAACAATTTCACTGCAAATATGTTGATGACTCCATATAAGACAATCTGAATACACAAAGTTATTGCTGGTGAATAATCATCTCTCCAGAAATGAACATAATTGTTAACTGCAACGATCTCGAAAGGTATATACAAAGCTTGTACAAGGAAAAAGTTCACTCCTACAGCAAATTCGAAAGAATCGTCTATGCATCTTCCAGCCATTGTAACGAAGGGAGATGCCACTGGTAGATAGGAAACCATCTCACCAATGCTAACTGTCAACATAAGAATAATAATCGTCCAAAAACAGAAACTCAATAATAAGCCAAGGGGCCCAGAATGGGTCAAATCAATACCAATCTGTAAGAAAAGGCCTGTCCCTATACTTCCTCCAATTGCAATTAATTGAACATGTCTTAAGAGCAACTTGCGGTGGACGGAATCGGAAGCAGCACTTTTATGTTGACTTGAACTGTTCGAGTTCACAATAGGAGACAAGAGACTGTTATCCGAATTTGAATCCTTGAGGTTCAGGTTGACCGGCTTGAGTTCTTTCTCTGTACCCATATTTGCAAACACAATAAATAATTAAATATCTGAAAGATGGAGAAGTGTTTTTATACAAGTATAAAAATTTCGGCTCAAGCCTCCGAAGTCATCTTGTTCCGAGAGTAATTTTGACTTTAAAAGGAATAGAATCGTAAGTTTGTTTCTTTTGGCAAGGTTGCTGAATTACAATAAACTTCAAGTTTTTGCAGTTTAGGAAAAATTTTGTGCCCTCGAAAATCCACATAAACAATTTCCGGTTTGCAGCAAATATTACATTTTGAAATGTTTCAGCTCCTATTTGATAACTGAAATTGATATTGAGTTCATAGCCACCAAATTCATTAGAAGTTTGATAGATGAATCTTGGTAAAGTGATGTGTCTTGGTAAAGTGATGTGTTTAATGCACTCAATTATATTGATCAAATAAACCAATCCAAAACTATTTCTTTTATCTATTAATTCTTGTAACAAAAAACTATTGTATACTTACTGATCAATAGCCAACTCGCTAATTGCAAACAAAATAGCCTTTCCTCCTAATTCAACAGTGTTCTTGTCAACAGTGCATTGGAGAATTCCACCACGGCTGGATGCTTGTTTGGCGATTAAATTATTTATGGCAAGTTTCTCTGCCCACAACGGAGCAATGTGGCAATGGCCAGATCCACATACGGGATCCTCAGCAACTCCTAACTTTGGACCAAAGCTTCTGCTAACACAGTCATTCACTTTACCAGCAGCGGTCAAATGCAAGAGTAATCCTGGGAGCAGTTTTGCTGCCTCCAAATTCGGTTGGGCCAGTATAACCAACTCTTCGTCTGGCAAGACACACACCAAATCACGACCCATCCAAGCTCCCAAGGGTTTAACACCAATAACTTCTGTCATTTCTTCTGTGACTTCTGTTTGTGTCAACTCATAGCGTGGGAATTGCATTCGATAAAATTCACCATCACGGTTTACGGTCAATTTTCCGCTTAAAGTGTCGAAGATGACTGTCAGCAAGGTTTCATCAACATAATTCATCAACACGAAGGCCGTGGCAAGAGTCGCATGTCCGCACAAGTCGATCTCTCCACCAGGTGTAAACCACCGTAAATGATAATTGGCACCTTCTTTAACAGTGAAAGCTGTCTCCGAAAGATTATTTTCCTGGGTGATTTTCATCATAAGATCTTCTGGTAACCATTTTTCAAGCACACAGACTGCAGCAGGGTTACCTTCGAATAATTGCTCTGCAAAGGCGTCAACTATATATTGTTTCATGTCAAATTATTCTTCAGTGAGTCAGTTTCTCAAATCGAAGAACTGTCTGAGATTTCTCGATGCGTCAGAAATTACAGACACAGAAGTGCCAGAAATTTACAAAAGAAGCCATTGGCTATTTTCCTGACTTGAGTTGTTCCTTTTAGTTCATAGGTTTCTTGTGCTATTCTGAACATTCGATAAAAGCTTAATTTTATAGGTTTGATTTAAAATCAAGGTATGCAAAATTAGTCTTGACAAGTTAAAACATTTGAGATACTGACATATTCTCTTATCTGTTATCTGTAAACATTAGAAATCACAAAAACCATTTGTTACTAGTGCAATTACAAACCAGTCCAACTATTTTTATTTCCGAGGGTGACACTGAAGCTAAACTGTAGATTTTTGGATGTTAAATGGATTTGTGCATTTACGTCACAAAATGCAGCGTCTCTTATATACCGGATCCCGTTTAACGTCAAATACCAGAATATAAAACCTTACAGGCCCATGATTCAGGGGTGTAGAGTACTAAGTAATCACTGTAATTGATTAACGCAGCTTCCGGTCTTCCCCACTCGGATTATTGAGTTATTTCCGAGTATTACAGATGGGCTATGAAAGTTTTCACAAAAATAATTGGTTTACAAGCTTTTCGGCACAATCAATATATTGCTTTTTAATCGCTTAGTCTATGCACCGCCTACCATTTGGGATATGACAAAGGTGCTGTTATCAGTGGTTATTGTTATCTTATCGGTGAGGGGTCACTAGTTTCCCGGTGGAAAACTTGTCGGAATAAAGGTGTTCAAATACAATTACTTCTCTTGACCCAAACTAGGTTCCATAGCAATTGAAAAAATTATGTACATTAATTATTTTCGTTACTTACTAAAGAATCGATAAGGATGAATTGTTTAATCAACTCATTAAGTCCTGTCAATTCGATACTATTTTTGGAGTAGATTTTTTCGTCTAAGGAATTGGAGTCGAGTAGAGCGTCTCTCTTGATAACCCCGACGTAGAGCTTGTTGAAATGCTTCAACAAGTCATTTGCTTGTATTTTACTTGGTTTGTAGCTTGGTCCCATTGACAACAAGATAGCGGAAATAAGCTGAAATACCGGAACCAAAAACTCGAAGTAGCTGACTCCACTATTATTTCCGGTACCAATCTTCAAGGGGTTGTCCAACGACAAGTTGATTCGGGCGTTTGTGACGTCACTTGATTCATCGATGTTCAAGTTCAACCCTAAGTCCGGGTCAACTAGCAAAAACTTGGACTGCTTGATGATCAGAAATAACTCGCTTTGAATAAGGTATGATGCGCCTTCTCTTGTTTGCGCTAATCTAATCAACAAGTTGAAGGTGGCCTTGAAGGAGGTGAGCTCGTACAATAAAGTGTCGAGTCTTACTCCCGACTTTTCAATTGAACAAGCAGTGAACATCTCATCTGTTCTTTTGATCGATCTGATAATAACCAATAGAGAGTTGTTTTTGGTAATCAAGTCGAGAATGAAGCTGTTGTTACTCAAAGAGCTCAAGTGGAACAACGACTCCAACAACAACAAAGCGGTGATTCTGGGGGCGCCCTCGCATAGAATAGAGTCGTTGCAAAGGATATCCACAAAACGAGGATCAATCAACTTTGTGATTCCCAAAAGCTGGTTCAAAAGCGTCTTGTTCTGGAAAGAACGCTGTAAGAACCTATTGGATAACACGTACAAGTCGGATCTCAACTCAGGAGTGCTATTGGAGCTCAAGATCCCACTGACACAAGTGGTAAACAACGGAATCAATCTCTCAATGTAGGCCGAGTCCTTTTCGCTATTAGTTTTGATCAAGTTGTCCTGTTCGTAGTAGTCGAAGAGCACAACACAGAGCGAGATCAACTCCTCAGAGTATGAAACGTCAGTCTCGAAGTAGTCATTAGTTTTTGGTAAGACTACCGACAAGACTTCCAAGATGAAGTCACGGTTCTCGGTCTTTGAGAGGTCCGCATCGCTGATGATCACCTCAATCAATTGGACCCATGCATGCAAGCAGGAGACCTGGCTCGTTTTGAGCTCTGATGAAACGATGTACTTCTTCAAAAATTCAGAGATCTTGGAGCCGTCTTCGGTGACCTCGTTGATGAAGGATTCTTTGGACTCTTGGGTGATTAACCTCGAGGCCGACGACTGGCAGAGCAACTTAAAAATCTTGTTCAAGATCTTCATGTCGATAAGATTGGTCTTGTGTTTCATCTCGTCGAGAATTATCAGGAGATCGTACTTAGTGGCGAACTTCTGGAACTGGTAGAGCTCGAAGTTGACAAATCTGAAGTTCAAAATATCAAGGAAATTAAGAACCTTGTGAGATCCATCCAAAAACTCCTTGCCATTCAAGAGCAAGTTGATATAGTGAGTTTTCTTGTAAATCGATCTGTTTTGAGAAATGCAGTGCAACTCCAAGGTCAAGTACTGCAAAACCAACATTCTCTGCTGCAAGAACGAGAAGAATGCCAACAACGAGTTTGTGCTCTCAATAAAAGGGTTTTCAACACCGTCAACCAAGTTACTTGCAAACTTGTTATCGTACCAGATAGTCTCAAGATCAATCTTGGGCTGGCAATTAATCAACTTTCCGAACAAATCTTCTTCATCTTCTCTCAACCATTGTAATGTAATGTTCGAGCTCAAGGGCGTCTTGCAGAGCTTAACAATTACATCCAAAAGCGAAGCCACCAATCTCGAAGCCTCCAAATCGATGATGCCAATGTTGCCATTGTTGTAGTCGATGGCAGAAATAATGTCAAGGTTGGAAAACAATAAACCAGTTAAAGTTTTCAACAAGGTGTTGGTGTTTGCTTTACCAAGAACCAATTGGTTGCCTCTAAGCTCGTACCCCAATAAGAAGTGTGTTACACAAGGCTCATCAACAGACTTCTCCAAATCGTCACTCATGAATCCGAGGATTTCACCTTTAAGTTCAGCACTAGCGTTTTCGTTGGTCAACTGGTTGATGAAAGAAAACTCGATCTTCTTGGACATTTCTGAGCTGGAGAAAATCGTCAATAATCTGTTTTTCGTGATCAAGTTCTCTTCATTCACATTAGATTTGACAAACAACGTAGACTGGTTGAGCTTCTGCAAAACTTCGATGGAGGTCTGCGACAACTCAAGGTGACCTGAACCCACTAACAACCCAAAACATGTGACCACTGAAATGTGAAAGAGAATGATTTCATAGAAGTTGCGGACCCCATTGGGACCAAGACTACGAGGATAGTAGATCGAGTCGTACACCGTCTTTGGCTGGCTCAATGCGAGACTCAAGCTCGTGCCGAAACCCTGAACCCCCTTGGTTTGCTGGTTCCTGCCCGCACTGTTGTCCTTGATGATGGGCAAGAGTTGATTGAGGAACACCTGATTAAGGTCCAAGATCAGAGACACGACGTTGGTTGACAATTTCATTAGATGGGCTGCAGAGTCATTGTCTTCGATGGTGTTCATCGACTGCTCGATGATCTTGAATAGAGCTTTGTAGGCTTTCTCGTCGAACATGAAGTTCAACACCGCCAAAGAGTGGTGGAGCTTAACGAACCGCTCAAAGTTCAATGGAGTGGTTCCTAAAGACGTGAAAATGATGTTGTCAAGATTGAGGCCGTCTTTGAGTAATTTTGGTGACAATTCACTCAAGAACCGCCAATCTGTTTCTGTCAAAGAGTTGTACACAGTGTCAATAATGACCGTCTGGAGGAAGATTTTAGCCTCTTTATCAGGAATATCAACCGACAGGCCAAACACATCCAAAAGGAGGTACTCCAAGTATGGCCACACGCCAATTTGGTTGTTCATTCTGTAGCTGTTTCCCAAATCACTTGGATACAACAATCTGTAGAGAGAAAATGCTTCGTCCTGGTTTGGCAATGGTTTAAGCAACGAGTTGAGCAAAATAGCCAAGTTCTGAACGATGGTCAAATGCGTCAAGTTGACGCTAAATGCGCTTCGTATGCTGATGTTGCTCTTGGGGGTGCTCTTATTACGGTTGACGTCCGAGCTCGAGAAAATAGAGATGGCCGTACTGGTAGTTGGTTCATCTGAAGGCACAACAATGCTCTGGTACATCCATCTATCGAGAATATCCCAGATTTGGTATCTAAGTTCCAACTCATGGTCATTTATAGCGAAACTGTTCAACAAATTCAACACCAAGTTGATCAACACCACTCTATTTTCCTGGTTGATGGTGATGTAGGGTGCATCTGAAGATTTCGAGTTGTTGAATGAAGACTGAAGACCGATAATAGAGTTATCAAACTTCAAAAGCCCCAAAATCACCGGCTGGAACCGCTTGAACAAGTTGCTTTTGATGTCTCTCGATCTCTCGTCGTCGGAAGACAAGTTGGCCACAACAGACGATATGAGGAGAATGAACCCGGATATAAATGCAATAGAGTCGTCCGCCAACTCGATGACTATGGCATCGCTTTGAGCCTCGGACGTCGAGTTGTTGAGAGCGGTAGAGAAAAGAAGTTCCTGTCTCTTTTGACGCTGTTTGACCTGGTTGTTCAAATCCTGCTCCAAGTTCTCGTTCAATGCGTTCAAGTAGTAGTTCAACGAGTCGAGGATGGAGTCGATCGAGATCTTCGAGTAGTCGTTCTTCTTGAGCGTGGCGTTGTTGTTGCTGACCAAGGTCTCCCATATCGTGCGGGCCGACTGGTCGCCGCTGGAGGCCAACGACCCCAATAAGAGACAGAAGGTGGCGGTGATGAGAGGTGAGGTGTTGTTGCTCAAGCCCCACACGATGAACCCCATGATATCGTTGCTGGACTCCTCCGAATCCCAGAATGCCGAGCACAACTCTGTACGGTAGTTATAGGTGTATACAAACGAGAGGTAAAATCTTTCGAGGTCTGCTCTCGAGGAGACGTCGTCCAAGTCGACCTCGTTGAAGTTTTCCGTCTTCCCCGTCAAGTCCTTATGGTTCGATCTGTGTTTGGCGTCGAAGTCGCCGCTGACGCTGTTTCTGCCGGAGTCGAGGATCTGTTTGCGGTTGGCGGACGAGAGCAAGAAGTCCTCCTCGTTGTCCCTCAACAGCGACAACACGATGGCGACGTTGGTGATGAAGTTGTAGAAGAAAGTGTGGAAGAACGGAGCGATGAGGCCCTCGATGAAGTCGGTGGTGACTCTGAGATTAGAGGTGGTGAAGAGGCGGGTTACGTTCTCGTAGCCGGGTTTCTGGCTGGCCAAGTGCAAGAAGTCCTGGGCGTTGGGGTGCGAGAACTTGACCGGCGACAACTTCGGGTACGTTCTCTGCAAGAGCGAGCGGAAGTCGCAGAGGTTGTTCAACTCGAAAAGATCGTAGGTCTTTGAGTTGGTGGTCTCAGCCGTGAGACACAAGAGCTTCTCCATGACGCCGTAGTTGAGGCAGATGTCTATGTAATGCAAGATATCGTCCTTGAAGTCGATGCGCTGGGACCGCGAGTCGGCCAGCTTGCACCAGGGGACAAAGTTGGTGAGCATCATCAAGTCGAACAACACCTCGAAGCCCTTCAACTTGGAGTTGGACAAGTCGATGGCGTCGTCGGACTCCTTGATGCTGGCGTAGTCCTGGTCGATCTTGGCGGTTATCTTCTTGTGCAATGCAAATACCTGGTCGTCGCTCATGTCGTCGAGACGGCCGCAGAACTGGAACAACCCCGGCAAGTAGTGGAGAATCAACACGTCGTCCTCGGCGATGTGGCGGGCGATGTGCGCGATGAGCTGCTCGAGAAACTCCGGGGTCCCGAACTGCCCAAAGTAGTTCTGCACCATGTTGAATAAGATCTGGCCCATCACCTCGTGGCAGTTGAACAACTCCGTGCGGATGTAGGTGACGGAGTCGACGAAGGTCACATCGTTGAGGTCATTGGTCAACTTCTGCTTGTCGACCAAGTCGTTGAGCCCGGCCAAGATCTTGTAGATGGCGTCGAAACTGGCGAGAAAGTTGGCGGTGAACGTTTTGAAGTCCTGCGACGATCTCAACACCAATTCCAACTGCACCGTGTGCACGAGGTACCCCAAGATGTTGAGGATGTACTGGTATCGTATGAAGAACGAGCAGCGGCCCGCGTCGAGGAACGAGGTGCCGGTGTCGTAGCGCAATTTGGCCGAGTACTGGAGAAGCTCTGCCGCGGCCAATTCGTTGAGCTCGAGCTCCGCCGCAAGCGCCAAGCACGCCTCGATAAACTGCTCGTTGAACGTGTAGCTGTCGCCGTTGGAGAACTCCACGGGGCTGTTGCGGTCGAGGATTTTGGTCTTGACCTTCTCATCGCGGGCGGGAACCCGGAGCACCTGCAACAAATCCCGGGAAATCGCCGCCACGGCCGCACCGTCGAGCGCCCCTTGGGCCCGGATCGTGTTGTAGCACTCGACAAACACATCGTTGGACCAGTTTAGCCTTTCAGACATGCTAAATTTTTGTTTGGTTTTCGAGAAATCCGAGAAGAGCACGACAAACGGTAAATGATATTTTGCTAACAATAAATACTAAGTCATAACTACTTTGACCTTGCCCTGCACCATCATGGTGAGGTTGGAGTTCTTCTTGGGTGGGTACTCGTTGAAACCCTCCAAGTTGTGGAACAACTGTAATAATCTGACAATCACGTAGGAAGCTTCAGTCAATGCAAATTGCTGGCCCAAGCAGATACGAGGTCCTCCGTTGAATGGCAAGTAGGCCCAGCCTAATTTCCGGGTAGAGGGCTCGAACCATCTCTCGGGTCTGTACTCGTCGGCGTCTTGGCCGTAGTAGAACTTGTGCTTGTGGGTCGAGCCAACATTGTAGCCCACCATGGTTCCTTTAGCGATAAAGATGGGCGACGACTCGTCGGGTCCACCGCCTCTGGGCAACGAGGTGTCCTTGGTGGCGAACCGGGCGTTACGAGGAACAGATGGGTACAATCTCAACGACTCGTTGATCACGGCCTTCAAGTACTCACACTTCTTCAAGCTCTCAAAGGTGATCTCTTCGAGCTTAGCGTCGTCACCGTCGCCAAAGTTCTCCACGACCTCCTCTCTCAACTTCTGGAGGATCTTGGGGTTTCTGGCGAGCTCAAGGAAGGTGAACGACAACACACCGGCGGTGGTGTCTCTTCCAGCCAACAAAATGTTCAAGCACTGGTCTCTCAACACCTTGGGGTCCCTGGTCTGCTTGACCAACTCGTACAAGAACACGTAACCGCCCATAGAAAGCTTCTCCAACTCGGAGTCGGGGGTGTTCAAGGCCTTTTGCACATAAAAGTCGGTAAACTCGTGAACCTCTCTACAGTTCTTAGCGTATTCCTTGGTCCACACAAAGGCTCCGAGACCTCTCAAGATCATTCTCTTCATCAAGTACTCCTGGGCGTTGTTGAAGTTGTAGGCAAAACTCGATCTGAGGTACTCGTCAATGTCACTGGAGGGCTTTTTGGAGATGGTTCCATCGCAAAGACACTCACAGGACTGACCAAACAAAAATTCGGTGGCAGAGTCCACCGTCAACTTGAAGAAAAGCTCCTGGAGGTCGAACTGCTGGCCCTTGTGGTTTCTAATGTGTTCAGCGACATTTTGGATGTGAGGCTCCAAAGATTTGACATGAGCAACCTGCTCTCTGGCAAATTGTGGTCTCAACATGGCTCTAGAGTGTTTCCAGCCGTGTGCATCCAAGGTGAAGATTCCGTCTCCAAGTAATGGCAAGAAAGCCTTGTGTCTGATACCCAATTCAAAGTCGTTGAACTGAGTAGCCAAAATTGCCTTAATGTTGTCTGGGTGTCTGGTAATGACGGCCTTGTTGCCGACAATACGGGAAACAAAAGTGTCACAGCCCATGTTCTCGTAGACATCGTGCTGGAAATCGATCATTTCACCGGTCTTCAGAAGCTTGATGAGGTTGTAGGCGAGACTAAATCCAAAAAAGTAGTCATATCTGCTATGAGTTGGCGACTTACATCCAAGCTTTTTGGCTTTTATGTGGTTACTGGCGGCTCCCACGATCTCATATACTAGGAACAAACCTAATAAATAACCATACCAATTGTTTAAATACGGTAATAACGATTCTAAATCCATTTTCTGGAAAATTCACTTGCTGATCTTGACATATTTATACATAAATTTAATCCGTTGGAGACATCAGCGGAGTTTGGCCGCAACTCGACATATGATATCATTTCCGGTGTAACCTGTAAAAAACTGCGCATTTGACCCCAGCCCACTTCCTATTGTGCCCTGCAGATCGCAAGTAAGCCAAAAACCTTAATTGGGAATTTCCTTATGAAAAGTTATTTAACTCCTAATGATTTGCTATTTCTGAATTATCCGTTGATTATTGTTAATTATCTCCTATTTATTTTATTTCTTACACAGTAGGACCAGCAGCCTTGACTTCAGTAGTAGCTTGGTCGGCGTATTTCGTGAAGTTGTCGACGAACTTGGCAGCCAAGCCCTTGGTTTCCTTGATGAAAGAAGCTTCACCCTCGGTCCAAGCCTTGGTAGGGTTCAAGATCTCCGATGGCACGTTAGGACAGGACTTTGGCACGTTCAAGTTGAAGGTTGGGAAAGTCTCGTAGTCTACCTTGCTCAATTCACCCGAGTGGATAGCGTCCAAGATGGCTCTGGTGTATTTCAAAGAACATCTCTTACCACCTCTGGCAGCAGAAGCTCCAACCCAACCGGTGTTCAACAACCAGGCGTTGGCATTGTATTTAGAGATCTTGTCAGACAACTGTTGAGCGTACTTCATTGGGTGCAAAACCAAGAATGGTTGACCGAAACAAGCGGAGAAAGTTGCCTGCGGCTCAGTAACACCTTCCTCGGTACCTGCCATTTTCGAGGTGTAACCGGAGATAAAGTGGTACATGACTTGAGCGTTGGTCAACTTAGAAACTGGTGGTAACACACCCGAGGCATCACAAGTTAACAAGATAATGTTGGTTGGGTGAGTGTCAGCCAAACATGGGATCTTGGCCGATGGAATGTAGTCGATTGGGTATGCACATCTGGTGTTTTCGGTGATGGAGGAGTCGTTGTAATCCACAATCTTGGTGTTTTGGTCGTAGACAACGTTTTCCAAGACGGAACCGAACTTGATGGAGTTGAAAATTTCTGGCTCCTTTTCGGCGGACAAGTCCAAACACTTGGCGTAACATCCACCTTCGATGTTGAACACACCGTTGTCGGACCAACAGTGCTCGTCGTCTCCGATCAACTTTCTGTTAGGGTCGGCAGACAAGGTGGTCTTACCGGTACCAGACAAACCGAAGAACAAGGTAACGTCTCCCTTTTCGTCACCCTGGTTACAGGAAGAGTGCAAGGTCAAAACCTGGTGCTTGATAGGCATCAAGTAGAACATGACGGTGAAAATACCCTTCTTCATTTCTCCGGCGTACTCAGTACCCAAGATAACCATCTCCATGTCCTTGAAGTTGATTTCCACGGAGGTAGAAGAGGTCATACCCTTGGTGTGAACGTTAGCTGGGAATTGACCAGCGTTGTAGATGGTGAAGTCTGGCTCACCGAAGTTGGCCAATTCTTCGTCGGTTGGTCTGATCAACATGTTGGTCATGAACAAAGCGTGGTAGGCTCTGGCACAGATGATTCTGACCTTGATTCTGTATCTTGGGTCCCAACCAGCGTAGGCGTCGACGACGAACAACTTTTCTCTGGTTCTCAAGTAGTCCAAAGCTCTGGATCTGGAGATTTTCCAGGTCAACTCGTCAACTTGCTTGTTGACAGGACCCCACCAAATGTGGTTGGAAGAGGTCTCTTCGTCGACAATTCTCTTGTCCTTTGGCGATCTACCGGTCTTCTTACCGGAGTAGGCCATCAAAGCACCGGTGGAAGAGATGGTGGTTCCCTTTTCCAACAAACCATCTTCGTATAAAGTTGGTGGTGGAGCGTTGTGACGGATGGTAACGTCAGAAGTCAAAGATAATTGCTTAACAACTGGGTCAGCAGTAGACTTGATGGTTGGGTGACCTTCAAAATTTATGCTAGATTCGACGGCAGTTGGAGGAGTCATATTGATGGGTGAATAAATAGATATTTTTCAAATAATGTGGGACTTTCCAGGCCTTTATATACTGGAGAAACATATGCTTGAAAAGTCCCGGGGGAAGGGAAATTGATTGCTAGTACCGTTTGGCCTGCATGTAAGCCCGAAAAAACCTGGGGAACTATGAGGGAAAAAGTCGGAATCGCCCAATATTGCTCCTTATTGTTCCGGTTTACGTAAGCATAGGGTAAAAGCTTATGTATTCCTGTGTGTCCCGGGTCATTATTCCCCTCGGTCAAAGGGAAAAGTCATGTTTCACTCTTGTGATATTAGTCCACCCGAACATCATGCCACTACCGATGACCTATTAGTCATAACATGTATTTCAATCGTAATATGTATCTATAAATCGTCCTTGCATCTCGTATATGGATCTGGGGTCCCTTGCGGATTTCCCCGGGGTCGGCACCCCAAATGTCACCGGTTCCATAAAACTCCGAGCTCATGCCAAAGTTTCTTTATGCACCGATTCAGACTTGATGTCCGACTTAGCGGAATTGACGTCAAATTGCTGTTTTTTAGTTTCAACGAGTTCGCCATTTATGTCATCTTCTTCCACTTCGGTGTGGTCCAGAATCATGTAGAATACCACTGGCACTGCAATTAAGAGCGACCCAGCAGTTAATGCCCAGCAACTAGCAAACATGTTGATGTAGGGAATCTCGTAGTAGTCAAGACGCCAGACAATGGCTGCTCCTGCAGACTGAATCGATTTGTAGAGGGACCCGTATATAGCCGTTTTTTTAGGGTTGTTCGAAAGCGCACCCAACAAGTAGTAGATGAAAGACTGGAAAACGGCATCGAAAATTCCGTAGAACAAGTACAAGAACATGGGACCCACGTAGCCAGAGTCCTTGTAGTCGAGCAACTTCATTTGTGGAGCCGAGTCTCTGGTGTAGCCCAACTGGAATTTAAGTCCTCCGCCCCAAATCGTCATAGACAAGACGAACAAGACGGCCCAACTAATTTTGGTTCTGGTGGATCTGGAGAACTTCTTCCAGTCAAGCAACAATCCGAACAAGGAGGCACCGGCCATCTGGGACAACCAGTAGATCAACGAGTTCAACGAACGGGTTCTGATGTTAAATCTGGCAGCATTGACGTTATTGAACTGGTAGGTGTAAAACCAGTTGGATGCAAAAAACATGGGGAACAAGAAGTAAATTTTAGGCTCGCTGATCAAGATCTTGAACATCGAGATCAACTCTTGTTTCCAATGAGGATAGGTCTGCAGGACCACTCTTTCACCGCCCACCTCGTCTTTCCAGACTTTATGTCCCGGCAAGATGGTGGCTGCGAAAAGTAATCCCGAGCCCATCAACGCTATGAAAACCGCAAACGTAGTGGTGGACGCATACGAGTTCAGGTTCTTGATGTTGTTTCCGAGAGAAATAGCAGATCCAATCACAGCACCCAAATTAAAGATCGACCAGAAAATCATAATTGCTCTTCCCTTTTTTTCTTCTGGCGGATAACTCATAATGATACAACCCTGGGCGGCCCAGATGGACCCAGCACATGCACCCAAGTATCCTCCACTGAAAATCACAAATACCTTGGCTCCAAGCGTGTCGGGGTGTTTCAGGAAATATAAAAGCGACCCACTATAAAGACAGTAACCGGTTCCGCCGAAAATCAAACTGATCTTCACGCCCACGACGTTACAGAACCAACCAGCGAAGAACCCCCACACACAGAACACCGAGTAGAGCGCGGTCTGGGCGTTGTTGGCGACCTCGATGGAAATTCCACTGCCTCCGAGACCAGACAATGCATTGTACATTCCTGTAGTCATAAAACAAGCAAAAGACACCAAAATCACCTGGCCCATAGCCTGAGAATAGGCGGGAAGCCCCAAGATTCTTTTGTCGTACCAAGAAGTCGGTTTAGTGTTGTCCGTGTACATTTCTAAGTTGAAATTTACGACTACATAGTTCTTTATATTTGCAGAGATTCACCCCGCCCCCAGATAAAAAAAAACCGTTAGACATGTTGCAGTCGGGGCAATGTAACATAATCCAAGGAAAAAATTTTCGCCAAATGAGTGTAACACCAAAAATCTGCCAATGCAACATTATTTTATCAATTATAGTACATATTCTACAATTATTGCTACTTAAAGAGCTCAAGATTTTCGGTCTTGTCGTAATGATCGTAGTAATACTTCCACTCGTGAAAGCCAATTTCTTTTATGCCCGACATGTTGCCGGATTTATCCTCGCCCACGCCCACCATCACACAGTGGTTCATCTGGGTCAGCTCCGAGTCATTGAAGCTCGATTTTAAAAACGTAATGCCGCTGCAAATGAGACCGTATTTGAAAATTTCAGTCAAATTAGAATACGCAGGGTCAATAACCGGTCCGATGATACCGCCCACCAACGGCGTAGATTTAGTTGCGGTGGTTTCATTGGGGTCGCTGGGGGAATTCTTGGCAGAGCTGGGAAGATCTTCGAGGAATTCATCCATAAATGGATAGAACTTCGATAGCTGCGACTTGTTGAGGAAAAGAATCACGCTTCCGATCACTTGCTGGTTAGTAGGCTCTAACGCGATGATGATCTTGACTCCGTAAGCGCTGTCGTTTTTCGTCAACTGGATGGCCTGCTTGTAAAGGGTCTTGATATGCTCTTTTTCCTGTTTTATACTCTCGAGGTCATCGCTGCCGTCCTGCAAGTCCTGCTCGTCGCCGCTCGAGTCGTTGTCGACCTGCACCTGGCTGTTTTTCACCTTGCTGCTGCGGTTGATGAGATTGATCAACTTCTCGGGATCGTTGCAAATATCGAACCGAACGCCGACGATGGTCAACTCTCTAAAGATTTTTTTGGGGACCAGCCACTTATCTAAATCACTGAGCAACATGATGTGTCTCCGCTTGAGCGACGGGATGTTGACGGCCCATCCGAAACTATTCATAAACCCGGCCATTTTGCTTCCCGAGCCGCCGACCAAATTGTGATTGTGCGGCAACACGATCAACGGGAACGAAACCCCCAACGTCAAGGTGTCGCAGCCCCTCTCCTGGATGAGGTAGCGTGTGGCCCTGGCATGGATGTTTTTACCTATACTCTGTAGCCTTTTGGTTTTGTCCACGAGCAAGTACATAATGGACCCGGTTCGCTTGCCGGATTTTTCGTCCTCGGTCGGCGAAAGAATGGAGCTGGTCTCCTCGTTCACCCACGTGAGGACAATCCCGTACAAGATGTTCAACGACGAGTTCCGAACAACAAAGTGTCGCTGCGACTTGGTCGTCGACAACAACATGTACAACCGTTTGTAATATGATTCTGCCTGGAAATTCACCGAGCCCGACCGGTCGTTGACGCTCGACACATCGCTGCTCAAGCTGGCGAGGTCGCTGTTGTCCTCGTTGTTGTTTTTCAACAATTTTACGAGACTGGACCAGTCTCTGTCCAAGTCGAATTCGTCGACCAACCAGCGCCGCTTGGGAGGCGAGTTCTTTCTGGTCCGGGTGAGCGAGGTTTCGGGCTTGGGGTCGGTGAGCTTGCGCTTCTTCAGGCGGAGAAGATACTTTTTCTCGCCCGGAATGCAGCCCTCAGGCATGGTATCGCCCATGAGCACCCCCACCAACTCCTTGAGCACGTTGTCGGTGTAGTCGTAGCAGCAGAGATACGCGCTGCCGATGCTCTTGTGGTAGAAGAAGTCGTACGGCGACGATGTGGCTACGAGAATGAGCGGCTTGGTGAGCTGCGAGTAGTTTTGGCCGGCGTTACTGGAGCTGGCCGGACTGGCGCCGCAGAGAATCGACACGTACTTGACGATGCCGATCTGGTACATGTTGCGAGATGCCTCGGAGGTCACGACGATGACGACCTTGGAGTTCTCGATCAAGGTCTCGTGGAGCGACGTGAGCCCGTTGGCGGTGTAGGTGGTGTGTAGCACCTTGTAGGGGGTCTCGAGCTGCTTGTTGATGGGGTGCTTGGACAAGAGGCCGCCGAACTTCATGAACACCTCCTCGCCGCTGAAGAGCTGCGGCGGTTCCGGTGTGTTGCGGTACACGGGGAGAAGGAGCGGCGTGAGAAGAAGCACGTTGTTGGCCTTGGCCTTTTTCGGCTTGGACGACGCCTTGGGCCCCAAGAACTTGCTGATAGGCAAAGCGTCCTGGTAGTCACGCACAAGGGTGATGGAGCGGCGGTACGCCAACTGCGAGAGCTCCTTATGGGCCTGGAACAACTTGGGGTCGGCGTCCTTGAACGGCACGATCTTGTCCTCCTTGGCGGCCTGGACGCCGTGGGGAAACAAGACGTCCCAGCCGTCGAGCTTCCGCTGCAAGTTCTCGATGCGCCGGAGGGCGTTGCCCACCAACTCGTAGTCGAGGTTGCCGTTGGCCAAGGCCTTTTCCATGGAGTCCACGGCCTCGTCCTGGAGCGTTAGGTCGTGGCACACGAGCACGAGGTCGCAGCCCGCGTACAACGCGAGGATGACGCCCTGGCCCAAGCCGATGGAGTGGTGCAAGGCGTCCATCTCCAAGCACTCGCTCATGACGACGCCGTCGAAGCCGAGGTCCTGGCGGAGCAACTGGTTGACCACCACCGGCGACAAGCACGCATGCACCTCGTCCGGGCTGACCGACGGCACGCCGCAGCCCGCGGCGCTGATGCCGTCGAGCACGCCTTCCTTGATGAGCTGCTGGAACGGAAGAGCGTTGAAGTGCCGGATCTGGTCCAACGAGTCCGTGAGCATCGGGAGCTCGAGGAGCGAGTCCACGCTGGCGTTGCCGATGCCCGGGAAGTGCTTGCCGAACGGGAAGAGCCCGCCGTCCCGAAAGCCTCGGGCGCAGGCCCGGCCATTTTTGATCACCTCGTCCACAGTGGTGCCGAAGCTGCGCACGCCCACGAGCTGGTGCAGGAGCTTGGTGACCACGTCGAGCACCGGCCCGAAGATGATGGCGATGCCGATGTGCTTCAACTCGACCGCCAAGGCCTTGGAGACCTCGTACACCAAATCGGCGTCGCCGATGGCCGCCAACGCCATGGCGCCCGGGAACTGGTTCAACCAGTCGGCGTCGTACAACGAGTTGAGCATGCCGCCCTCCTCGTCCAACGCAAACATGAGCGGGTACCGGTACTGGCCCTCGGTGTGGGCGATGTACTGGAGGTCTTTGATCAATTTCGAGAGCTGCTGCACCGACAGCAGGTTGTGTTTCGAGAGAATCATCGTCAGCACCCGGCGCTCGACAATGAGGTGGTACGCCTGCAGCGTCACGCCCGTGCCCTGGAACCCTCCGCACAACAACTGTCCTACTTCCACTGGCGGGTTCATTGCGAAAGTGACTTTTCAGCGCAGTTTTAGATAGATGGGCATTGCCGGGCTCTGGAGGGAGCTCGAAAGTGCCGCCGACCCGCGCGTGCCGGTGCTGGCGGTGGTGGCCCGTTTTGTCAAGCAGAACCGCCGCCCGCCCCGCTTCGCCATTGATTTCGGGTCGCTCATCTTCACGGCCGCTGCCCCAGACGTCCCGGGCCTCCCCGTCAAGAACGCCGTGCGCAAGTGCCTCCACCTCGCGCAGCTCAACTGCTCGTTCGTGGTGGTGCTCGACGGGCGCTGGCGCCCGCCCAAATTGCGCCACGGCCATGGGCCCACCGCCTCTTACGACGAAATGTGCGCCGCCGCCGCCGCCGCCGACCTGTGCGCCGACCCCGGCTTCCCGCACGTGCTCGCGTGTGTCGCCCAGTTCGACCGCCTCGGCGTCAGCTACGTCCAGGCGCCGGCGGAGGCCGAGGCCGAGTGCGTCCACCTCCAGCGGCTTGGGGTCGTCGATTTTGTGGTGTCGAACGACTCCGACTGCCTTGTGTTCGGGGCGACGTGCGTGTTGCGCGACTTTGGCACCGCGGCGGTGCTGCTGCTGCTGCCAGGACTTGTGCTGCCGGGAAAACTGGGCGACTTCTACGTCACGCCGGTCCGCGCCGCCAGGGTGGCCCAGGTCTACGGGCTCGACGCCCCGCGGCTCGTGCTCGTGGCCGCGCTCGGCGGCGGCGACTACTCGGCGGGCCTGCACTCGTTTGGCCTCGCCCAGTCGATCTGCATCGCCCAGTGTGGCACCAGCTTCGCTCATTACCGCCGCCACCCCAAGCCCGAGTACGCCCGCATCGCCGCCGCCGACCCGGACTTCGCGGCGGCGCTCCACGACGCTCTTGTAGACACCAACTCGTACCAGAAAATGACCTTGAAGCCGTTTGCGGCCCGCCAGGCCAATCTCCAGCACTTCAAGCACACGCTCGAGCTGCACCTCCAGCGGGACTCGCGGGCCATTTTCGGCCGGGCCAAGGCAAAGTACGCCATCGACGTCGACGAGCTCTACCCGCTCTTGTACATTCAGCCGCTCGTCAACGCCAAGCCGTTTGCATTCCGGTCCTCGACCCTCAGTTCGGGCGAGCGACTACCCCGGCACCTCTACAGTAGCCCCAACACCCTGGCGTTGTCGTCGGACTTTGACCATTTTCTGCTCGAGCCACTCTGGATTCCGCTGGTAGGCGTCCCTGTAAACTACATTTTGGCCAAGCTCATCTCGCTCATTGGCCACGACCCCCGCCTAGAGGAGCACATCACGGTTGTCAAGCAGGAGCGGGCGGCTTTCGAGCTGGACCAGACCTACGAGGTGGAGTTTCTTAAAATTCGCTATTCGGCCATCGACCTCGCCAGTCTTGTGTTCGAAGCGCCCGACCTGCTCTTTGGCGAGCCGCGCTCCAACAGCTTGATGGTGACGTTGCCGACGGCGGTGGTGCGCTACGCCAACCCGGAGTTTGTCGACCGGGCGCTTGCAGAGCTACACAAGAAAGAGGCCGCCAAGCGCAGCCCCAAAAAGAAGGCCCTTCTGCGCCAGAACAGCAACCTCGAGACCATGGGTTTTCTCAGGCCGAGCCCCAAAGGCAGCCCCACCAAGAGTCCGCTCAAGCGCAGTCCTCTAAAGACAAAAAGTCCGCTTAAGGGAAGCCCTCTAAAAGGCAGTCCTCAAAAGACCAACCCTTTAAAGACCAACCCTCTAAGGACTGCTCTACACCCTACAACGGCGCCGAATCCATTCGTAGACTCGCCGGGCACGCCGCACCGCCGCACCCAGTTCGAAACTATACTCATTAGTAGCTCTCCGCCGGTGCGGCCTCTCCAGTCGAGCGTCCCGGACTTGTCCAAGCCCGTTTCGCTCAGCTCTGAGCTGCCACCGCCCAAGCGCCGTAAAACCGTCGTAGTTCTCTCCGACAGCGACCACACTGAATAGTAATAAATAGTAGTGTGAGCTACGCACTAAACATGAGTGAATGGTCGGCGCCGACCAAGAAAATCTTCGATGCCGGAGACCTCGACAAGTTCCGCCGCTCGGTGGCCTTCTCGAACCTCCAGACGGTTCTTAAGCAGATCGTGTTGCTGGTGAAAGGGTGTGATATTCCCGCCAATTGCTTGGAAATGGCGCTCGTCAAGAGACCGGAGCAGATCCGCTCGAGGAGCGCCCTCGCGGCCCCCGCGGGCGCCGCGGAGTCGAAGTGCCGCAACTTCGCCCACATCTGCGCCATTTTGGCGCTGCTCGACCGCTTGGTCGACGAGGTACCGCCGCTAGAAGGCGCCAGACGGTTCGGAAATTTGGCGTTCCGGACCTGGCACCAGCAGTTCGACCTCCAGCGCGACCTGTTGCTCCAGAACGTAGAGTTGTCGCTGAAAATCGACAAATCCGGCTTCGTCAGCGAAATGTCCTACTACTTGAGCAACTCGTTCGGGTCCGCCACCAGATTGGACTACGGAACGGGCCACGAGCTCTCGTTTGTGGCGTTCATCGGCGGGTTCTTGCAGTTCAACTTGTTGGACGGCATCTCCGGGTCCGAGCTCCTCGTAGTCTTCTGCAAGTACTACGATCTCGCCAGAAAATTGATCCTAGTGTATAACTTGGAGCCTGCGGGCTCACACGGCGTGTGGGGCTTGGACGACCACTTCCACTTCATCTACGTGTTGGGGGCGGCGCAGTTCAACGACAACACCGCCAAAATCTGTCCGCCTGTTCAGCTGGTCTTAACAGAATCGGTGCTCGACGAGTACGCCGACTCCAACTTGTACATTAATGCGCTCTGCTTCATCCACAAGATCAAGAAGGGGCCCTTCAACGAGCACTCGCCCATCATCTTCGACATCCACACCACCGTCAGCCTCTGGAAGAAGGTTCTCAGCGGCTTGCTAAAGATGTACGATGTGGAGGTGCTAGGCAAATTTCCCGTCGTGCAGCACTTCTGGTTCGGCGGCGTGTTGTACCCGTGGCGAGACTTTTCGTCGGGCCGATCGTTGCCGGTCACCGAAAGAACGGAGCCCGAAGATAAGGCGACGCCCAAGTTCTTGAATAACGATAAAGGTGTGAGAACTACTTCCAACACCATATCCATGACGGGCGCCCCGTGGATGAACCCACCGACAAAGCGCCCGGGACAGTTCATGCCTCCGCCCACCGGAAGAAGGTAGTATCTATTCGTATATAATCTATTTTGGCACTCTGAAATTGAATGCGGTCCTGCAAAGAGGACATGTACTACTACCAGAGCTCTTGAACCACTTGTACAAACATCCCGCATGGAACTTGTTGGAGCACGTTCCACAGACCTTGGAGGGCAACGAGTGGTCTTGGTGCAAAATCGAGTAACAAATGGCACAGTCTTCAAATCCAGAAAAGTGAAGATCCACATTCTTCTTGAACATTTCAATAGCTTCCACTATAGAACCGTTCGTCAAAGAAATCACCTTCTGCGACGACAACAACCATGCCCTCCATTGAGCCTCTTTGACACCAAGACGCTTGGGTCCTTCGACGGAAACGCTGGTTAATGGGAAGTTGGCAGGGATCTTGATCATCATTTCCATCGACTGTTCATCGATTTCGAAAACTGAACGCACTTCTTTAGTGATCTTGTTCACCTTGACAGTCATGATGTCAGTGCCAATATTCTTCTTGGCTTCGTCAACTTCTTCGAGAATTCTGCCGGTTAGCGTCAGAGAGATGTATTTCTGGGTGAACTTGTCCACGTTCTGTTTCATCTGAATATCACGAAGTCCGTTATACCAGATCTGGACATCTGCTCCGAGGAACTCACAGGCCCGGAAATAAATGTGAAGCACAAGCTTATCAAAGTTGAATTTATCTTCATCTAAAAATCCGGAAGATCCACTTTCGAAAGCGAAGATATCGTCCCCAGTGATGCCCACATCCTTCTTGGTCACCATGCGTTCGGTGTCCACTGCGTCAAAGACAAAGGCGAGGAAATCACTCAATATATGGGTTTTGGACAACTGGGCCAAGTATTGGTTTCGAATACCATAGCTTAGGTCCTTGAAACAGTCCAAAAGTAAGTACCAACATGACAAATACGTGTACACATTGAAGGAAGCACTATCGTAGTTCTCAATGTAGTTCAAGAGTTGCTCAGGAAGCTCGATATCGCCGTCGCTGAGCTCACCTTCGTCACCAAGATTTGACTTTCTGAGTTGGAACTCCAAGACCAAGTCTTGTTGGATTTCAAGAATAAGTGGATGCAACACTGCTACACAAATTCTCTTGATCTGGATGAATTTGGTGGAGGTCAACTTCACATAAAAGTCTTCAAACCTTTCAAGATCTTTGTACTCTTTCATGAAACTAAACACTCTCTCGAGGATGTTGTAGCACAACGTGACTGGCGTAGTGGCCACTGAATCACTTTTATCCACATCTTCATTGAAGAAAAAACTGTAAGTCTCTTCACATAAGTTGTTGAGTAACTCCTTGTCTAAGTCTTCGATTGACGTTCTATTCTTGAGCACAGCCGCAAGTAACTTCAACGTAACAAATCTAAGTTCTCTATTATCGACCTCCACTTGAATCATAGACAAGTTATCTTTCAAGAATTCGAACGAGAAATCCCAAAACTCCGATGGCAATGATTCAATATTCAATTGAATCAAAGCAGTTAGAAACCTGATGATGTTACTTCTAACAACGATAAACTCATTATCGTAGCTGACATCAGACTCCTGCCACATTTGGAATTGTCTGATGATCATACTGAGTCTATGAGGTGGGATGGGGGAATAGTCTGAAGGGGCTTCGTTCAACTCCAAGAAATTGCTGCTCAAAACTAGCCACTTGACTCCATCGGTTACAATCTTATCGCTCTTTTTGACTCCAAGAAGTTCAGCAATCACAAAATTTCTAACCCTATCAAACTTGGAGGACAAGAGAATATCCTCACGAAGTCCGGACAAAACAATACCCAACTTCAAAGGCTCTTTGTTGAGCTTGTAGAACTCGAGATCATAAGACTCGAAAGATTTTGTATTTACGTCATCCGACAACTTCTGAACAGACTCTTGAAAGGATCTAGCGGCATACGACTGGAGACAGTCGGACGAAGAGTCCACGAGCTGAGAAAGATACGACAAAACGGAGGAGTTTTCTTGGTCGCTGGGGAATAAGCTCGATAAACATGTGTAGAGATCAACATCATCAAGGCTTGATAAAAACAACTTGGAGAGTTTGTTTTGGATATCTATTTTCGAGCTCTGGGAATTCTCTTGTGAGCTGAAAAACACGATATCCGAAACGTGCTGCTTCAACACACCACACCAAGCGTAAAATGCAGAAGAGTTTTGGAGATTAGAAGGACACTGAGAGAAGAGATTGGCGACCCCAATTAATGAAGCACCATCCCCCTTGGGTTCACTCTCGGTTACCAAATGAATGTTGGGGCCCAAGGAGTTCGAGATTGCTAAAGTACTTTTATCAATACTTGGTAAATTTGTAAATTTCTCTCTGAGTCTCTCGGTTATTTCCTTTAACAGTTGGGGTTCCTTCGAGATATACTTCCAAACAGAAGAGAAAGAAGTGTCATCATTGGAGCCAACGACCAATTTCCACAAACTGTCAAGGACCAAAGGCTTGGCAGACAGATTGGAGACGATGTCAATGAATTTGACAGCGTATGGTTCATCGATTTGTTCCCAACAAACAGCTACAAGAGGTATTAAATCATCTGTAAGTTCGGAAATGTCACCTTGGAACCCTTCAGTGCTTCCGTATTGGGCAAACCCTTTGAGAAACTCGACTGAGTTACTAGCACGAGTAGACTTGATTAAAAGCTGTAAGATTTTTGCATCACGAGCAAGCTTGAACAAAATCTTCCACTCAGTGGTTGATTTGTCTTTCTTGGCACAAAGCTGACCGATAACAGAGTATAGAGATGGGTTCTTTTCGAAGTCAGCGGATGTCCAATTAGCTTCCAGAATGAGTTTGTCCATGAACAATACTGTCACATCAGGTGAGACGGATGCACCTTTGGTAGTGATATCCTCCACCAACTCCTCAAAGTTGAGCTCGGCTTTGATCTTGTCCAATGCCAATACGCTGAAAATAAATTCAAGCACAGGCTCATATGTGTCTGCTTCGATGGAAACAGCAATGTTTTGAGTAAACTCGGTTAAGTTTCTCGTGGCTTCACTGTTGAGTTTCAATCCTTTCCTGATGATGGTGTCGAGAATGAACAATCCATTCTTGACAGTAGCTGGGTCTTCGGATTCTTCCACTTTTTCGGTGATAGCATTTACAATTGTAGAAGAAGGGGTCTCGCCGGCCTCCTTGAGGTGGCTGATGAGCTCGATGGTGACGTGCTTTCCACTGGAGGCCGACTCGACCAACTCATCCACACTCGGTTGAAGGATGGAAGAGATTTCGTCGGGAGAGAAGAATTCGCCCAAGAAGGAGGACACAGCGGCGATAGCTTTGCCAGCTTGACGGTTACTCTCTAACGAGTCGGCTATCTTGGGCAACGTCTTGGCGATCAAGTCGTATTTCTGCTGATGGTCTTCAACTCTGCTCAAAAACGAAATTAAGCACTGGATAGCGGCCTCTTTGAACTTAATAAGCTTTGCCTCTTGGATATGTTCCGTGAGCACATCCAATACCACCTCCGCAAACTCGGGAGACGTGAGGCCGGTCTCAGAGTTTTTATCGTATGTCTGGAAGAAGTTATCAATGAGCAAATAGTATGCTGGGTCCAGGTTACAAGGACCTAGACTCAAATAGTCAATCAACCGCTGAGGCGCTTTGCTGCCTCCCAACTCCCAAATGGTGCCCTTGGGCACGGACTTGCCGCTGAGGGTAGGAAACTCGGTGAGCACTGTCAAAGTGCCCCAAAACTGGAGAATCACCGTGGAATAAACGATGTTCTGTGCCTGGTTCTTGTGTTTCTTCAACTTGACGTTTTTGATCAACTTTTTCGACACAAGCTTATACAAACTTTTGATCCCTGATATTTGCGCACAGAGCTTGTTCTGGTGCTTGTTGTCGGGATCACTTTTGAAGATTCCTCGAAGAAGTCGTAAATAAGCTAAAGCCAACGCAGAGTTAAATGTCTTGGAGTCGAACACTTCGGCCATTTTGTCCCAGAATGCTTCGTTGTCAAGAATCTTGTGGAGATTTTCCACAGCCTGTTCAGATATATCGAAGTCTTCCACAATGGAAAGCTCAAATAATTTGTTGACCACCAATATGCTTCCGTTGAGAAGTCTGTCATATTTGGTGACAGCGTCCTCTTCTGTGGTGTTCCGCAGGTCGGAAATACTATCTTTGTTCTCTTGGGTCACACTGACCAAGGCGAAATTGACGAGCTCTTCGGCAAAAATGTGCCATAGCTTGCTGTCAACTCTAGACTTGTCATTCTGGAAACTTTCCAATAACGACGAGTATGCGGACGACGCCACGACCTTATCGGCGTCGAAGATGCCCAGAAGCCACACGGGGACGGACGATTTCAAGTACTTGGCGAAATTCTTGCCGCCTATAAGCTGGAGAAAGTTGGCCTGGATCTTATGGCTGACAGCTCGGACATTTCTGGGATTTTCCAAGGCCAATTTGGGGTACATCTGGATCCACGCACAGATGACCTCTTCCGAGGCCAACTCGGCCTTGTACTGGGGGTTGTCGAAAATACTGAGCAAGTCGTTGAGAGACTTTTCTTTGGTGGTGGAGTGTTTTTTCATCAAGGCCTTGAAAATGACGGTAATCTGCGGGTCGTTGATCTTGGACGGATCAGGAAGCGCCGTGAAATAGTTCAACGACACTGCAAGTCCATTGTGGCCCAAGGAGGGCCCAGCGGTTCTATTATGATCAGCGGTACCAAACATTAGTCATGAAGACCTGAGTGAAAAATGAGAATTCGAGACATTGCTAGTAGACTATGAATAAATAATGCTATTATGATACAGGCTTCATATTTCGGTAGAACTCCTTGACGGTCTCCGACACGGTGATTCTACGGGGGTCGAAGTTGCGAACTTCGAGATTATCCTTATCAGTAGCTCTCGAGAGGGCCACATAAACCTGTCCTTTCTCAAACACCTTGCGTAGATCGATGCTGAGCCGCTTGATGGTCTGGCCCTGCGCCTTGTGGATGGACATGGCCCACGAGAGCAAGAGCGGCAACTGCTCGCGGGTAATCAGCTCGTCGCCGTCCTCGGTGACCCCGGTAGACCCCAAGGAAATGCTGAAGGGCTCTTTACACACCCGCAAAAGCACGTTCTCGTTCTCCGACACCTTGAAGTCAACCACGGGGTAGAGGTCGTCGATCGGCTCCGACAGCGCGAGCTTGCAGAGCGAGTCGAACTTGTGGAGCCGGGAAGGAGGCACTTGCGAGTATGCGGTTTGCTCAGCATCCGTCCACGGTCTGGAGGTGCCGACGCGCGAGACCACCAAGTTGACCTCCTGCTCGAGAGCAGGGTCGTCGACGAACGCGGCGCCGCCGTAGTCCTCCTGGATCCGGAGCCACAAATTACTGGTGCAGAAAAAGAGCACCTTGCCTATGGTGCCATTGACGATTTTGTCATCAAAGTTCTTCAAGTACATGACCTGGGCGCCCGGCTTCAACACCAACTCCTGCTCGCACATGAGGTTCTCGAGCATCTTGACGTAGACGGGGTTGGTGGTGTTGTCTTTAGCCACAAACCGTCTGGGCCGGGCCCGCAAGTTGTCCAAGCGCTTCTGGTTGGCCCGCTTGACCTCGTCTCGCGTGGGGTACAACTCGGTGGGCTCGATGCCGTCGGTGTACTTGACGAGCCGCTCGAGCGCCCGGAACTTGGCCACCATGGCTGGCGACATGTCGCCGTACCGGAGCGCATTCAACATGTCTACGAGCTCCGAGTCGTTCTGCTGCCGGTACACCTGGGTCAAGAGGATGGTGGCGCCAATGCACTTCTTCCAGCTAGGGCTCTCGAAGCAGAACTGCGCGCGGTTGTCCTTGGACACCGGCGGGAGCTGGAAAAAGTCGCCGGAGCAGATAAGCTGGATGCCGCCGAACGGCTGCGGGTTTTTGCGGACCACCTTGGCGATCTCGTCCAACTTGGCGAACAACACGCCGTCGATCATCGAGATCTCGTCGATGATCAACACCCGGAGGCCCTTCCACCGCTTGAGGGTCGACGGGTTTTTCTTGATCCGGTTCAGGAGCTCTGACGGCGATCCCGCCCCGAGCCCGATCCCCAAGAACCGGTGGAGCGTCTGCCCGCCGATGTTACAAGCAGCTAAGCCCGTCGACGCCGTCACGCCCACGCGGGAGCCGCCGTGGAGCCGCGTGAGCTGCCGCACCAACTCGCGGAGCACCACCGACTTCCCCGTGCCGGCGCTGCCGGTGTAGAAGATGCTGCGGCCGCTCTTGGCGAGCGTGACGACGCTCATCTGCTCGTCGTTGAGCGGCGTGGCCGTGAACGTCACTGGAGCCGCCGTCCGAGGCCGCTGCATTTTCCGGGGGCCGCCGTTCATGTGGTCGAGGAAGAGCGCGTGCGTGCGCTTTCCCTGTGTGTCTGGGGCTCCCTTGTCGGCGAGGCCGCTGGTGAAGTTGAGGGCCTCGGGCAGCCCGAACGAGGTGTCGGAGGAGTGGATTTCGTCGAATCCGTCGCTGGCGGCCGAAACGAGCACCGACTTGGGCCGCGTCTTCTGTGGCGTGTGCACGGGCGGCTTCGGCTGCGGCGCCGGCCGCAGCAGCGCAAAAAATGCCAGGATCAGCAGCTGTTTCTTCTGGCTCATGAAAACAACGCGGTCGCACCGTTTCGTTTTCACTCGCACCGCGCGTTTGTACCGTTCGCACCGTTCGCACTGTTTTTGTACCGCTCGCGTACGCACGTACTACTGCACCGTTTTCTGTCGCACTCGCACTCGAACTCGCACCGTTTGGCTACGTTTCAGAAACGGCATGGCGAACACCCCCACCCTGCCCGAGCCCGACCGCCGCCGCAACGTGTTTCTGAAGGGCATCAAGAAGTTGGCCAAGTCGTCGTCGCGGCTCAATTTCGCCGACGGCGCCGCCAAACCGCCCGAAGAGCCGGCCCAGTTCCACGCCATAGGCTACGCCCACGTCGCCGCCACCACCGAACCCATCCACGTCATGCGCTTGCCCGAGCCGCCGCGCGAGGAGCCCCGGGACGGCGACCGCAAGAACAGCGCCGACAGAAACGACAGAAAGAACAGCGCCGACAGAAAGAATAGCTTCCCCGAGCGAGCGTCCGCCAACTCCAGCTTTGCCGCCGCCCCCGCCAACACCAGCTTGGCCAGCTTCGCCTCGCTCGACCCCAAGCCCGTCATCTCCAGCCCGTTTTCGGTGTCGGACGAGCCGCTGGTGGTCAAATTCAACAAAACCTTGTTCAAGGTCAAGCCGCCGCGCGGCTCGTTCGTAGACGCCGAGGACCCCCGCGCTGCCTCCGGCGCCCTGGGCCACTACTCGCCCAGCTCGCACATTTTGCAGTCGTTCACGGCGGTGGCCTCGCACCTCAACCACATGCCCGAGCCAGCCGTCGTGGACCAGCTCTTCGAGCGGCTCTTGTCGATCCGCGCCTTCTCCGACAAGGCGGTGCAGAAGTTGCGGGAGCTGGCCACGCGCCGCAAGTGGGAGTTGCTTCTCCGGGAAAACGAGACCAACGCCCAGTTCGACCTCCGCACCCTCATCAAGAAGGTGTCGATGGGCGAGCGCCCCGAGGAGGCGCGGGCCGAGCCGGCAAAAAAGTCAAAGCCCAAGGAGGGCTCGCCGGAATGGTTCGTGCATAAGATTTTTGCAGCCAAACTCTCGGCCCGCGACTACCGCCGGCTCGAGAAGAAGTTGGCGGTGTCCGACCGCAAGGACGGGGCGTCGTGGACCGAGGACTTTGTCAACTGCCAGGGCGAGGCGGCGCTCTCGGTGATTCTCGCCAGAGTCAACAAGAAAAGCATCAAGTCGAACGAAGAATTCGACAAGGAATACTACATCATCAAGTGCTTGAAGTGCATCTTGAGCCAGCTGATCATCAACGACAACATGAAGGAGGTCGTCAACCCCTTCACCTTCACTAGCATAACCAACAAACTCCAAATCATTAAATCATTAACGTTCTCTTTGATCTCGCCCCGGCTTTCGACCAGGATTTTGGTCACGGAGGTGCTCATCTTCATCTCGTATCACCAGGACTCGGAGTCGGTGTCGCTCATTCTTGACAGTTTCACCGCCCTCCAGGACTGGTTGGGCGACATTATCCGCTACCAGCCATGGTTGGGCTCTTTTGAATCGTTTCTCGACAAGTACTTCGTAGGCGACTTCTCGGCCAAACTGAACTACGACACCGGCATGAAGAACTACTCGTTGACCAGCTTGTTGTTGATCAACACCATCTTGCACCGCACCGATCTGATCAAGTCCAGAATCAACATGAGACGGGACTTGACGGACTCCCGGCTCATGAAGATCTTCGACAAGTTGCGCGTCATCAACGACTCCCGCATCAACGAGGAGATCGAAAAGTACGAGGCGTTCGCCGAGGAAGACTATAATTCGTTCTTGGGGTACCTGGAGCCCGAGGAATCTGATACCTCCAAGGCTCAAGAGACCAGCGAAATCGACGGGTTGCTTGACGAGTTGAAGACCATTCAGCCGCTCGACTCGCCGTTGAAGCCCATTCTTGAGAAGCTTCTCTCGTTGCAGAGCTCGGGAAAGTCGGACGAACAGGTGTTGAAGCTGTTGAAACTTGTTGACAAGGTTGTGCAGCAAGTCGTGCAACCCCTGTCGTCCAACAACGGCTCCTCCGACCGCAAGCTAAGAAATCTCGTTCAAAACCTGGTTTCTAATGATCATGACAACCGGTTGGCAGTGGAAAACGAAGATATGGCACGAAAGCTCAAGGCTCTCCGGAAGGAAAACGAAAAGTTGAAAATCGAAGCCAGTTTCGGTCTTTATGACACTTTGGAAGCATTAAAGGACGAAAACCTTCTCGGAGCAGAGAAGATTGCTGAACAGCACCGCCAAATCGTTCTGTTGAAAAAACAGCTCGAGCAGCAGGCGGAAAAGAGCTACAATTTCCTCCAACAGAAGCAGGAAAAGATCGCTGCTCCTACTCCTCGGCACATCCAAAAGTCCAAGAGTAACTATGCTATGATCAGTGAGCTCCAATCCAAATTTGGCCTCAAACCGCCGTCATCAGGGTCTCAAAATAACCCTATTTTCATTCCAGCCGGTTCCCAGAATCGCCTGGAATCGCCAATAAGGCGGCATGGAACCTTTGGGAAACTCAAGGAAGCGTCAAATCCAGACTTCGTTCCCCCAAGGCCTCCAACTCCACCGTCCATATTTGGTTCGACCAAAGCTAAGCATAGACATACTGAGGACTCGGAAGGCGATGAGTTTAATTTTGGTGATTCGACATCCACCGTCAGTGCTCCGCCGCCGCCTCCATTGCCGCTGTTCTTGCCTACGTCTGAGCCGCTGTCCAATGCTGCTCCACCACCACCTCCTCCTCCGGTTCCTGGTTTCTTGTCTGAACTCAAGAAGGCACAGGAAGATACTGCACCAGCGCCACCTCCTCCGCCTCCCGTTCCAGGCTTTTTGAACGCACCAAGGCCAGCCATGCCGCCGCCACCACCGGTGCCGGCGTTTTTGAGCAACCTGAAACCGGCCACACCTCCCCCACCACCAGTGCCGGGCTTTTTGGCCAATCTGGTACCAGGCACACCACCTCCACCACCTCCCCCACCGCCAATGCTCGCCGGCCTGGCGCCTGGCACGCCAAAGGCGAAAGCAAATCTTTCTGTGGCTGGTGAAGAGGCCACGCCAGTGAAGGAAGAAGAGCCGGATCCCAAATCGTTGATCCCGGCCCTCAAGCCAAAGTCCAAGTTGAAGCAAATGCATTGGGACAAATTGGACAACATTGACAAGACGTTCTGGTACGATATCGAGCACCAAAAAATGTCTGGCGACCTTCAGAAGAAGGGAATTTTGGAGGAGGTCGAGAAGCATTTCGTCGCCAAAGTGTCGACTGTGAAGCTCAGAAAAGATATACAAGGTGCAACTGAAGACAGCGGCGCTCAAAAGGTGTCTCTTTTGACAAGAGACCTCGCACAACAGTTTGGAATCAATCTACACATGTTTGCCAACTTGAGCGTCGAAAGACTCATCACCACCATTCTCAAGTGCAAGAAGGATATTCTTGACAATGGCACTGTTCTTGAGTTCTTCAATAACGACGCCTTGTCGGAGTACAGCGAGACTGTAATCCGGAACTTCAAGCCGTACTCTTGGGACATTTCTGACCCCCACTCAAAGCCGAAAAAGGACCCCAGCACCTTACAGAGACCTGACCGGTTGTACTTGGAGCTTGTGTTCAACTTGAGACATTACTGGAAGTCGAGGTCCCGGGCATTGCTCCTTGTGCACACCTACCACAGAGACTATTTGGATCTCCTCCGAAAACTCCAGATTTTCGACGACGCCAGCAGATGCATCCGGAACTCGGACAGTTTGAAGAATGTGTTGGGCATTATCAGATCGGTGGGAAACTTCATGAATGACGAGACCAAACGGGCGCTCGGTTTTAGAATTGGGACGTTGCTGCGCTTGAAGTTCATGAAAGACGAAACCAATACGATGCATTTCCTACACTACGTCGAGAAGATCGTCAGAAACATGTTTGCTGAGTACGGCTCTTTCGTTGATGAGCTCGGGATTTTGCAGCAGGTACAGAATCTCTCGATCGAACAAATCGAGACCGAGTGCATAGAATTTGATCGGCACATCACGGCGGTGACCAACTCCATGACGAAAGGAAACTTGAGTGATCCCACCAAGTTGCATCCTGACGACAAAGTTTTGGACACGGTTGCGTCTCCAGTGGAGAGCGCCAAAATCAAAAACTCTCTTCTACAGAGTCACTTAAAGAGGACTATGAATGAGTTTGGCGAGTTGATGACGTATTTCGGAGAGAACTCCAAAGACCTGCACAGCAAGACCACATTCTTCGACAAAATTCTGACGTTTGTGGCGGAATTCAAGCAGGCTCATATCGAGAATGTGCAGAAGGAGGAAGAGCAAAAAGCACTCGACGCAAGAATGAAACACATCCAGGTATCCAAGCAGTCTTCCAAGACCACCTCTGCTGATAACAGCGACAGTGACGCCGTTGGTACTAACGAAGACGACTACACTTCGGACGAGCGCACTGACGACCTCGATGATTCCAATGACAATTCGATTATTGACACGTTATTAGAAAAATTAAGGTCTAGTACTCCGTCGTACACCAAGTCGGCATCCAAAGAAGACCGGGTGAGCGTCAGAAGGGCCAAGGCGTTGTCGTTCTACAGCTCGCCGTCGGCGGACGACGTTCTCGACGACCAAATCGAGCTCGACCCGGTCGAATATGACAGCATCAACAGTCTCAAAAGAAGACTCACGCAAAGAAGAAGAGATTCGCCTAATACCTACAACACGGCATCGACCAGCGACAAAACCATGAGAAGAGCTCAGGCGATGTTGAGCCAGCTCAGAAGAAGCGAAGAAGATTTACTCGAACGAGAATTGCATAAACAGGAAAAGTCGGACCAGACTTCCATAACATCGGTATAGCAAAAAGGATTTATAGATAAAGCAAGGGTAATATATATGGCCAGAAGGGCCTCTAATTAGAAATTTGCAGCCAAAGAAAATTGGGTTCTATGCATTAACCGAGTCAATAAAGGAGTCAAACTCCACCTAAAAATATTTGACTCTGTCTTTAACACATGCTTTTTTCCCTAACATTAAATTGTGCAGCCATTTATGTTCAAAAATAGCCATACAAGTCATGGGGGTTTCCTCCATGGTTTCTAGAGGTTTTTGCGCCGTATTCACTCTGCATCTTATGTATTGCCACGTCGGCATTCTGTGATGACTCATCACGTTTTCCGGAAAATTTTTCATCGACTTTGATGGTTGTGTCCTGTACATAGACCACTCATCTCTAATTTTTTTTCACTAAATTGATTTAATCTACTTAAGTATTGATTTTGTCTAAAACATTTTCTGAAATCATGTTAAGGTCTCAATTCAAGACTCGTTTGACGGCGGCTTCCGTTCTGCAGTTGAGAGGTTTCGCTCGCTCTTCTCAAAATTTAAATGCTGTCGTCGTATCTGGCTTGAAAATTGCCAGTTCCATACGGTCCCAGATTGCTGACAAGGTGGTTAAGTACAACCAAGACAAATTCGGGATCAATGATGGTTCGCTTGAGAACCTCAAGTTCAAACCCAATTTGACCATTATCCAGGTTGGTGACAGACCAGACTCTTCAGCTTACGTCAAATCAAAATTGAAATCTGCAAAGTCCTCCAATATCAACTCCAGATTATTGAAATTTGACGAAAACATCCCTGAGGAAGAGCTCTTGGAAGAAATCGACATCTTGAACAAAGACCCAAAAGTGAATGGTTTGCTTATTCAACTTCCTCTTCCAAAGCATATTGATGAGACTCTTGTTACCAATTCGGTTGCTACGGAAAAGGATGTCGATGGTTTCGCAAGATACAATGTGGGTGAGCTTTCCAAGAGAGGCGGAAACCCTGTCTTTGTTCCATGTACCCCAGCTGGTGTCATCGAATTGATTAAAACTACTGGCACTGACATGCGTGGAAAAAATGCTGTGGTCGTTGGTCGTTCTGACATCGTCGGTACCCCAGTCGCTGCTTTGTTGAGAAACGAGGACTGTACTGTCACTGTTTGTCACAGACACACTTACGACTTGCCAGGCGTTTTGCGTAATGCTGACATTGTTGTTGCAGCTGTTGGTATTCCAGAGTACATTAAAGGTGACTGGCTCAAAGAAGGTGCCGTCGTTATTGATGTTGGTATCAACTACAAGGACGACCCTACTGCTAAAAACGGTAGAAGACTCGTTGGAGATGTGGATTTTGAATCTGCCAAACAAAAATCTAGTTTCATCACTCCAGTTCCAGGTGGTGTTGGCCCCATGACCGTCGCCATGTTGTGTAGCAACGTGTACGACGCTGCTGTTCTTCAAGCTCAAAAGGCCCACGAACATGCTTTCAAGCCATTGCCTTTGGAGTTGAAGAATCCTGTTCCCTCTGATATCGCTATTTCTAGAGCCCAGAAGCCAAAGAAGATCGCCAAGATCGCCAGGGAGTTGGGTCTTCTCGAAAGAGAATTGGAGCCTTATGGACACTACAAGGCCAAGGTCGACCCTAAGCTTGTTCTCGAGCGTCTTGAAGAATCTGCTGAGGGTTCTCCTTCAGACAAGGGTAAGTACATTTTAGTCGCTGGTATTACCCCTACTCCATTGGGTGAGGGTAAGAGTACCACCACTATGGGTTTGACTCAAGCCTTGGGTGCTCACTTGGGCTTCAACTCCATCGCCAATGTTCGTCAACCAAGTATGGGACCCACTTTTGGTGTTAAAGGTGGTGCAGCTGGTGGAGGTTACTCCCAGGTTATCCCTATGGACGAATTCAACATGCATTTGACTGGTGACATTCACGCTATCTCCGCTGCTCAAAACTTGCTTTGTGCAGCTGTCGATACCAGAATGTTCCACGAACACACTTCTAAGACCGTTAAAGGTTTCTACAAGAGACTTGTTCCAGCCAAGAAGGGTAAGAGAACATTCACTGCTTCTATGCTCGAGAGATTGAAGAAGCTCGGTATCAACAAGACCAACCCAGATGAATTGAATGACGAGGAAATTCAAAAATTTGCTATGTTGAACATTGACCCAGAATCCATCACTATTAAGAGAGTTGTCGACTGTAATGACAGATTTGTTCGTGAAATCACCATTGGTGAAGGCAAGAACGAAGCCTCCAAGTTCCCACCTCGTAAGTCTGGTATGGACATTACCGTTGCTTCGGAACTTATGGCTATCTTAGCTTTGTCTACTTCCTTGAAAGACTTGAGAGTCCGTGTTGGCAGAATTGTTGTTGGTACCCAAAGAGAAACTGGTGATGCCATCACTGCTGAGGACATCGGTGCTGCTGGTGCTTTGACTGCTTTGTTGAAGGATGCTGTTAAGCCTAACCTCATGCAAACCTTAGAAGGTACTCCTGTCTTCGTTCATGCTGGTCCTTTTGCTAACATCTCTATTGGTGCTTCCTCTGTCATTGCGGACAGATTGGCATTGAAGTTGACTTCTCCTTCCAACCCCATCAACAACGGTCAACAAGGTTTCGTTGTTACTGAAGCCGGTTTTGACTTCACCATGGGTGGTGAAAGATTCTTCAACATTAAATGCAGAGCCTCGGGCTACAAGCCGGATGCTGTTGTTTTGGTTGCTACTTCTCGTGCTTTGAAATTGCACGGTGGTGCTCCAGATGTGAAACCAGGTCAAGCTTTGCCAGCTGAGTATGTCAATGAAAACCTTGAATTCTTGCAAAAAGGTTGTGCTAACTTGGCCAAGCAAATTGCTAACGTCAAGCAATATGATGTTCCAGTCGTTGTTGCCATTAACCAATTCGAAACTGACACTGTCAAAGAGTTGGATCTTATTCAAAAAGAAGCTAAGAAGGCTGGTGCTGATTTTGCTGTTCCTACTAACCACTGGGCCGAAGGTGGAAAGGGTGCCTTAAAGTTGGCTGAAGCTGTTGTTGATGCCACTGTGTTGTCTCATGCTAGCAGCGAACAAAAATTCCTCTACGATGTTAACAGCAGCGTGGAAGATAAGCTTTTCGCTATTGCATCCAAGATGTACGGTGCTGCTGCCATTGAATTATCGCCATTGGCCAAGAAGCAAGTTGAAACCTACACTAGACAAGGTTTTGACAAATTACCAATCTGCATTGCTAAAACCCAATACTCTCTCTCCCATGACCCTGCCTTGAAAGGAGTTCCAACTGGCTTCACTATTCCAATTAGAGAAGTCAGATGCTCAGCCGGGGCTGGTTATTTATATGCATTAGCAGCTGAGATAATGACCATTCCAGGTTTACCCACTCATGCTGGTTTCATGAACGTCGAAGTTGACGAAGATGGACAAATCGAAGGATTATTCTGATTAATAGATTATAGATTCATAATACAGTTCAATTATAATGAGATGTAACTGCTTTTATATGCTAACTATAGTACAAATGATATACAAAGGATAGGAATGTCCTAAATTTACTATGATGACAGCAGGCTGTTGATTTTCAGCGGAGGTGCCATATTTGACAACAGGGAAGATACTAAAGGTTTATTCTTTTGCATCTCCATGTTTTTCTCCAGACGTGGTTGCATTCTGGAGGGTGTCATAGATGCAGATAAAGACTGCTTAGGGGTGCTACCAGAGCTATGATTATTATTGTGTGAAGGACTGGTCGAAGATTTGAGAGAAGAATTGTTGGGAGGCAACGTTGGTCTTCCATTGGCTGCGTTTCTGAGCTGTTGCTGCTGCTGTTGCTGCAAAGCACGCATTCTTGCCTGCTGCAAATACGTTTGTTGTCTTTGGTGAACAGCATCTCTCAATAAGTCGTAAGACTTGGAGAGAAGCATTGATCCGAATCTGATAGACTGAGTGTCGTCGCTGATGCTGTTCAACTTGGAAGGGTCCAAACTGAAGGGCTTTTCAACTGAAGTTTCATACTCTTGAGACTCGGAATCGAACCTCCAATTCGACTTGAATCTCTTGAGTCTATCAACATTTGAGTCGTAAACATTCACCCGCTTGCGCTGGCCTTCGCCAATGGTCTCAGTCTCCTCCTCTTCTTTCTCGTCTTCAGATGAAGAGGGATACTTCAAGAACTCGTCGCTGATATCTTCGTGTAAAACGATAGGTCTTCTGTCGATGAACGTTCTTCCACCTCTACCAGCACGTCTTCTTAATCTGAGAATTGGATCTGAAATCTTACTCTCGACCTTGTTTTGGTATTGTGGGTTACTAATGAACCCAGTAGAGTAAGTGCTGAAGTCGTTCGATTCGATGTTGGCCAAAAGCTGTGCAATGTACCCGACCCCCGTCGATTTCTTGCTGTCCAAGTGATCCTGCAATAATGAATTGAGATGGGGGAATCTCTCGGATGGCACCAACTCTCCGGTACTGCCGCGGAAGGTCTTCATACCTGGGAGTGGGTACTTGCCATCTTCCAAGACCTTCTTCAACAGTTCGTTGATATAGTTGGTGGTGTTCATCTGGTGAAGCGAAGACGACGCAATAGAAGAGTACGGCACATGTTGAAGTTCGGTATCGTTGCCCAAAGAGTGGGTTGAAATGTTGAAGAAAGGCTGATAAGGATCATCGGTGAGATTGATGGCACCTTTGTCTTGTTCCTTTCTCTTACGAATCTTATCGAGCACAGCTCTCTTGATAGTTTCGTTCTTTTCCTTCAACACCAAAGAAGCAGTGACCAAGTCCATGTCGGGGATCTTGGAAGGCGTCAACTTCACATAAGGCTGAGTAGACGTCGAACCATCAGGGTTAGTAGTGGTGATGGCCACCGATCTATCTCTATGCGAGGAAGAAATGTCACGCACTTCACTCTTGTATCTCTTCTCCTTTCTGAGCCTACTGGCTTCTCTGTCGTCGTCTTCTTCTCTGAGTTTGATAACCTTTCTCCTCTTCCAAGGGTAGAACAAGTGGTCGTCGCCTTCAACACCAGCAAGACGCTTAGCGGTCTTGGCCTCGCATCTGAGTCTGAAGATTTCTCGTTCGGACTTCCAGCTTTCAAGTTTCAAGATTTCTCTTTGACTGACCGCCAACATGATATCTCGAGCACGATGTAATGATTTTTGTAAAAGACGGATCTTCTCGGCGCCGATAGTGTCGGCCCTTCTTGTTTTACGAGCTTGGCGGAACTCACGACGCCGGAAACAGATGTATGGATCGTTATCGTTATCTTTTTCATTAGCATTTGGGTCTTCGAACTTGAGCGACATCATGATGGACTTGCCTTTTCTCTCAATCTTGCGCTCCTTCCAGTGGTTATAGATGGGCTCGCCAAAGAGCTCGAGCAATTTCGCAATTGATCTGGGAGGCTCGTTGGTGGTCTGGCTGGAGTTTTTATCGTAGAGAGTGACAAAAGGCTCGTACTTCAACTCCTTGGAGAGCTTCTCCTTCAAAGTTGACGTGGAGAGATACTTGAGGGTCGAGCCGATCTGAACATAGGGAAGATTCTTGTGCGAGTTGTTGAATTCCTCGAGAATATGAGATGCAAGTTCTTTGAATGAGAGAATATTCTCAGGGTCCATCGAGAGAAACGGCTGTTTTTCTTCAATGGCCCGCTCGAGCTTCTCGCAGACCGCTTCGAACTCCAACTCCGAACACTTTCGCAAGTCGTCCTCTTGGGGTTTCTCCAGTTTGGATTTTTTGGGATTGGGGAATTTCTTGTTCAAGTCGTCCTTGATGAAAGCCTCGTCGATCTCGTCAAGGTTGTACTCGACACCCACGGTGTCTTCCACCGACGCACTGTACTTGATGTAGGTGTCGGGCTCTATAAAAGTGTTGTCGTTATAATATTTGGAGGCATCGGGCCATATTCTGGAGGCATCGGGCGTGGGAATGTACACCAGCTTCGACTTTTCGTCGGCCTTCTTGGTGGACTTGTCGCCGTCTTCTTTGGAGCTCATGAGCGCCTGCTGCGCCGCGTTGATGACTTGTTGGAGATGCACCTCATCTTCCTCATTTTTATCCACACCAGTTTCGAACGAATGCAAATCTCGCTGCTGCTGGCCGGTGTTATTGAGATGGTGCACCTGCGAGGGCTCTAGCTCACTGGAAAGATCGCTGATAGAGAGGTCTTTCTGCTTATAAATGGCCAACGACTGCTTAACGGAGATTTTCCGCTGCCGAAACCGAGCAGAAGAAGAGGCCTGACTTTTCCCATTGCTCTTTGCTTGCGGGATTGCCATTGTGGGGTGCCTACCACTTTTTGAGCGGTGTTATGGTGCAAATCTGTTGGTGTAAGGGTTCGACTCCGGCGTGAGAATTTTGCTGGGTCGTCCAAAAACGAAAAAATGCAAGCTGGCAGAAATCACCCAAAATCCGGTTGTTTGCTCCGGGAAAAGATGGTCACGTAAAGTTGAGTCCTCCAGCTATACCGGGAACACGTTTTCGTAAATTGATTCCTTGTTTTAATGCCGTTTTAGCCGGCTTAAAATTCGATGAATAGGGAGTTTTTGTTCGGCTCACAACAAAAATTTTCCACGCTCGTCGACTTTTGACTTTCCTGTTTGAGCGGTGCGCGTCACGTGATGGGGTCTGGACAATGGGGCATTAATCTGGGGCATGTCCGCCGCGGCGGGAGGTGGAGGGACGGCCGGCTGGCGGTCGAGTGCTGTTGTCGTGAGTATGCGGTGGCCGGAATCCCGGGGCTTTTGGGCCGCTTTTGGCGTTTTTTCTGTCACAGCGCCGGCACGCCGCTGAGATTTGCACAGAAGCGTCGCCGCACTGTGTGCACAGTACTGGCGGCGTTTCAGCAAAATCCCGGTCAAGTGTCAAAAAAATTGGCAAAGGCCATTAAACCCTAAAAAAAGTCATCAGGTCTCAAATCGGCAGAAATCGAGCAAAACGCATGAAAATCGGCCGGTGTACTCACCGGGCCCGCGGCAGAACGCCGTCGAACTTTGGCATCGAAACGGGCATTTTCAAACTAATTGGGTTTTTAGGGCCTATCAGTTGAAGATATAATTTGTGCCAGTGGAAATATAGTGCATTGGTGTGCGCACGTCCTCCGTGACGGTTTAGCCACATCTGGCCGAGTGGCCAGGCACGGGCATTGGCGGGACTGTGGAGCAGTGGGGTGTTTGGGGCTGTTTGGGGTTGCGGGGCGATGGCGGATAGGGAATATTGGTGTAATTGTAGAAGTTGAAATTCGAGACCTGTGACTGGCTGTGACGGTGTGGTTGGCTTTGTAGCTGTAGGGTAGCTGTCTTACTGTAGCTAGTTGCTAGCTAACTACTAGCTAACTGCTATCTAACTATTATATTACTATCATCTAACTGCTTTCTAACTGCTTTCTAACTGCTTTCTGACTGCTTTTTAACTGTTATCTGACTACTCTCTTATTATCGAACATTACTATCTTCAAATACTATCACTATTAGCTTATCTAATATCTACCAGCTGTCAACCGTTGTCTCATCTACATATCAACTGTTGTCGCTTCATCGACTGCTGTCTGCTGTCAGCTACTACTATTATCTATCTAATTATTATCTAACCATTATTCTATTTTCTAGTAATATTCTATTATCCAACTATCCAACTACTCAGCTTACGAATGCCTACTGCTATCTAACTGCTACACCGCCTAGACACCTACACACCTACCCCACACACAACCTGACCACCGCCATTTGCACCCATCTGCAGCATGCACGACCCCGGACTCCAACCTTCTCGAAGTCCGTATGCAGGCGTGGAATCTTCCAAATTTCAATGACTCTGCTAGAAGTGCCCGTGGAGGAATTGCCGCTCCCCAATGGGTTTCTTCTGTCGGTGTGTCCCGGCATCGACTCCGTCTCCGACAACACCCACTTCTCGCTCGAGCCCCATCTAAATAAGTATCCGGCGCTGATAAAGGCCATCAATTGGCCATTGACCTCGAGCTCGACCGGGGTTTCGGCGGTGTTGGACGCCCGGTACTTGAATGTCGCCCGTCCGCCCTTGAATCCGGGCCCAGGCTTGTACGAGTCGTCGACCTACGTGTCGTTGCCGTACCATGTCCACAACTTGTTCCACCAAGTGATTGTCAATCGGACCCAACAGAAGACCCAGGACGGAGGGGTCCAAATAGGGGCCAACTTCAGCGGCTTGGTGCCCGACCCATTTGGTTTGGTCCATCTCAACCCCGGGTGCTTGACTCAGGTCATCGACGTCGAGTCGAAAAGGGGAAACGTCAACCTGCCGGCTGGAATCAAGAACCCGCTCATCAAATTGACCAACAACTTCAACAAGCTTCTCAACATCAACATGGGGTCCTCGCCAGACACTGCGGACCTGAAGAGCTTGGCCAATGCCTTCAAACCGGACTCGGTGCACTTCGAGAAGCTCTTGGACTACGACCAGGACGTCTACTCCAAGACCTTGTCGAACCCCGACCTCTCCAAGTTGATGGTGTCCGTCAACGTCAACGTGGTCAACGTGATGGCCATCGACACCGGCTCGCAGTACATGGGGACCTCTACCATTAAAACTAAAAAGCCGTTATCGTCGCTCTTGGTGGAGCCGTCACAGGGAGACCAGCCCAGCGACAAGAAGCCTACCAGAGAGTACGAGCGGGTCATTGAGACCCCGTTGTTGCGTTTTTCGCTTAAAAACAGCTGCGTGGTCACTTCGCTCAGGGCTTTCACCTCCGGTGGACGTCCCAGGGCTATTCTTGGGTTGAACTCTGGTGAGTTGATCGTCTTGAACCTCTACGACTGCACATATGTGGTGCTTCCCAACGTGGTGACGTCGTTCAGGATCACTGACTCGCATCCGTTCGGGTCTATCATGTCGCCCAGTGTGACCTGGAATCCGGTGACCAGCTTAGAGGTCATTGACCACCCGGCCTACGAGTACGTGGTGGTCGCAGGCTACTCCAACGGTGAGGTGACGGTGATCAACCCGCTGGCTTACTCTGAGTCGGCGCCAAAGTACACCAAGAAAGAAGTAGACAAGGACCACTTTGTCACCTACTTTCGGAAGTTCGACTTGAGCGCCTACAAAGACACCGAAGGGGAGTCATCGCAGTGGCTCTTGGGCCATCTTAAGTTGAGTAACAAGCCGATCACCGCCGTTGCATCGACGGTGGACTCGGCCTCCAAATACTCTGGCATCTACAACCCGCTTCTATTGGCAGTGGGCGCCGACGACGGTCTTGTGAGGGTAATCTCGCTCAACTCGACCTACGGCAAAGACTATGGATCTAAAGATCGCCCTGTGTGCAAGTCCATCGTGTCTGATGTGATTTGCAATTACTTTCAGGACGGTGTCACCGACATCAAGTTCTCCGCCGACTACAAATTCCTCTGTGTGGTGGGAAAGGGCGACTTGATCGAGTTGTTCCGCATCAGCTACTACAACGTGACTGCACTTCTCAACAGCAACAGCGGTTCCCAGAACCCTGGCAGAAGATCCAGAAGCGGTACGGTCAACAGCACTAACTCGGGAGCTGCGTCGGGCCCTGTAAGCTCATTTTCGCTCTTGAGCCCCCAGTTGAGCTCGCCCTCTAACTCGTTCGACGTCAGCCCCAGAACAGACGAAACCGAACCAAGAACGTCTCATTCTCCGATGATCAAAGACATAAAGATAGCCAGTCGGCTCAAGGGCCACACCAATACGGTGCTCAAGGTTGAATTTGTCAAGCCTGAGCAGTACACGAGATCAGAGCTCGAGCACTCGACGCTGGTGTACCGGCTCATCAGCTGTGGGCTCGACGGGAAGGTGGTTATTTGGGAATTCGACAGTAAAGTTATTCCCAAAATCAAGAAAACCAAACCTGTCAAGAAAAAGCAGTCCCAGCCCCAGACCCCACAGCCGAACGCCTCCAAGGTTTTCAACAATGGGCCGTCATCTTCAAGAATGCACCGCCACGCTCGGACAAAGTCCAACTACGAAGACCAAAATGGGTTTTTGCCCAGCGGACTTCCAAATACCCTTAGTGTAAACAATATGACGGCTGTTTTGAGCCAGTCCAACAGTAACGTCAACCTTAGGGAGTCGGGTGGAGAGCTGCTGCGTGGTGTGATTGCGTTGTACAACTCGTTGCACGACGTCAGAGTCAGAAAACATTATACCAATCTATTATTAGACAAGAACCACGAAGTGGACTACTCGAAAATCAAAAAATATTGCAGTATTATCCACCCCATCGAGCACGACAAGACGGTGCCCTCCATAGAGATCCCGTTGGCCACATTAGATCTTGTCACCTGGTTCAAAGATGGGAAAATTGATGGGTTCTATTTGGACGGCTTGAATTTCTGGTGCTTTGGTAAGAACGGCGATATTATAAGATATACTATAGATTAGTAAATATGACATGATATGACAGGCGGGCGTAGCTAAATTTAGAATCTGTATTATGTTTTAACCGAATGCCTATATACTGTTGAACATGTTTCCGTCCATTCCAAACCCGAGCTCTTCTTCCAATCTGAACAAATCATTGGTGCTGTCCAAGTCGGGCTTGGGGGAAATACTCTCGTCTTCTCTGGAGAAGGTGAACTCGTCTAATTCTTGAGGTTTAGGGATCGACTGGTAATATTGAACGTCGTTTTCGTTGACATTGGTGGGGTTGGTGTTGACTCCGGTCGATGAAGAGGGGTTGTTGGTATGCTGGGTGTATGGGTCGGGGTACTGAGGCGTGGCGAGATCCATGGCGTCGTTAGCAAGGAAATCTGACACATTTGCCGGAGTTTCGTCCTTCTCCTTCTCCTGCTCTTGCTCTCTTTGCTGTTGTATTTGGATTTGTAGTTGTATCTGCTGTTGTTCTTGGATGGGCTTTCTGACAAATTCCCTAAAGGTCTTTACTTCGTCGATAATGATCTTTTTCATGTCTTCCACATCATCAATCGTCTCAAAAGACTTGAAATCGAACTTGACCTGGCACTCAGGCTCGTCCTGGGGGTCGTGCCAGACGGAGAAGTAGGGGTGTTCCAAAGCTTCGTTGACGGAGATTCTCTCGTAGGGGTCCAAAGTCAACATTTTCTCGAGCAAGTCCAAGGCAAGCGGGTTTGCGGTCGGGAAGAGCTCGGAATACTCGACTTTACGCATGTAGGGGAGGGTTCTGACGTAATTTTGGGCTCTGACCGAGCCGATTTTGGTCAAGGTGGACTCCTTCGGGGTTCCCAAGATCAAAAGAATTTGGTTCAACTGGTCGACGTAATCTTTGCCTCGGAAAAGTGGCTTCCCGCCTAACAACTCGGCCAAAATACACCCGACGGACCACACATCGATGGCCTTTGTGTAATTGGTGAAGCTCAACATGATTTCCGGGGCTCTGTACCAGCGGGTAGCGACGTACTCGGTCATGAACCCGGCGTTCTGCTCGGGATTTTCCAGAAACCCCCGTGCTAGCCCGAAATCACAAATTTTCAACTCACAGTCGGCATTGACCAAGAGATTGCCGGGCTTCAAGTCGCGGTGCAACACGTCGGCGCTGTGGATGTATTTCAACCCACACAAAACCTGATAGATAAACGACTGGTAGTGCTGGTCCGTCAACGGCTGGCCCGAGCGGATGATCTGATGCATGTCACACTCCATCAACTCCTCGTACAAGTAGACCTCGTTGAACTCGCCGGTCAAGGGGTTGGGTATTATGTCCAAATCGTAGAGACAGGTGATGTTCTTATGGCCTCTGAAAAACTGGAGGAGCTTCAACTCGCGGAGCGACCGCTTGCACAAGATCTTCTTGGAGAAGATGTTGGTGATCTTCTTGATGGCGACGAACGAGCCGTCGTTGGACGAGCCGTCGTCGTACTTGGCCGAGCAAACGATGCCGTAGGCGCCGTGGCCCAATTCTTTGACGATTTTAAACCGCTTGTCGATGATGAAGTCCTGGTTGAACACCTTGTTGACTGAGCGACCGCTGTAAGACATGCCGGGCGACTGGACTATGGCTTGCTAAAATATCCCAGTTTCGGGTGAAAAAGTCTATGAGTGAGAACTATGTAGGCCGCGAAGGGACGTAATTTTGTGCGCTTGGTACTGGAATTTGATCTCCAGTGCGTTTGCAGGGTTAATTGCAGGATAATGGCTGCAGGGCAAACTGAAGGGTTAAAAAAAATCAGGGGTTAAGGCACAAATCTTATGACAGCCGGACTGTCACTTATAAACCAACGGTCAACGTAAACATAAACAACGTATTTTTAAGGCCCTAGGCACCAGTAACTATTTTTAGCATTGAGAAATAAACCGATGAGCCAACAATGACGTACCTCGACTTTCGTTTCAAAACATTTACTTAAACTGGCATTATTATTAGTCCGATCAGGCATAAATAGCCCATACACAATGCAAGGCGTCAGGATTGGCATCGTCCGTGCATTGATGGGTTCTATATTATCTACTTCCAGAAGTTGTTAGCGCCCAACCACGTTTTAAGCGCCTGTAGCCCCCCCTGTAGGTCCAGCGCACTGTTGCCAAACCCGATCCGGATGAATCCTGGGTACCCAAACGTCTCTCCAGGAACCGCTAACGTGTTGGACTGTTCCGCTAATTCCTCACATAATTTTAGAGTATTAACTTTACAGTTGAGTTTGACGAAACAAGTGGTTCCGCTTACGGGCTTCACCCAGGAGATCAACCCCTGTGACTCTGATATGAAATTGTCGAGGAGTTTCAAGTTTTCGGTGCAAATAGCGTAATTCCTGCTCAAGATCTGTTTACGGCAATTTAACGCAAGACTGGCGATCAAATCGTCCACCATGGAGATCGAGATGGTGTTGTAGTCCCGCTTGCTGAACAAATCGCTGATCAAGTCCTTGTTCTTGCTGGCGATCCACCCTAAACGGAGCCCCGCTAAAGAAAAGGCCTTGGACATCGACCCGGTCGAAATCGTCCGGTCGTAGCCAAACTGAATGATGGACTTGGGCGTGTCGGCGGCGTCCACAGAGTGGAAGAGCGGGCGGTACACCTCGTCGCTGAAAAGATACGTTCCGTGGGCCCTGCACAAGTCGACGATTTTCTCGAGGGTGCTGTTGTTCCAGACCACCCCGGTGGGGTTGTTGGGGTTGTTGATGACAAGAAGCTTCGGCTTGTGTTCCTCCAACAACGCCTGCAACTTTTCAAGGTCCGGCTGGTAGCCATCTTCGAACTTCAACTCGAATTTGATCAAGTTGCCATCGCTGAAAGTCTGTGGCAAACTAGTCAACTGCTGATAAGAAGGCTCAACGGCTATGACCTTATCGCCAGGGTTTATCAAGGTGAACAAAAGCAAAAAGTTCCCCCCAATGGCACCATTAGTCACAACCACATCTTCCGAGACTAATTGGGAAGTGCCATCCGTATTGTCATTGTACAAGCCACAAATTTTCAGTTTCAATTGATCCGAACCCCTGATAGCCCCGTAAGTAAGTTTGACACTGGCCAATTGTTTGGCGAATTGTTCATTGGAAACGCCGTTCATTTTTAAGATTTCCTCGATAGTCAACGAGTCTACGCAGGTTTCGCCCATGTTGTAGGCGATGTTGGTTTCATACTTGTCCATGAACTGCTCCACGGCGAAATCCTTCAAGAAAACCATGATGTTCGGTGAGAAAATCGTCTCGATCAAAACAGGTTCCCGCTTAGATTGGAATCTTCAAGAATTCGCCCTTCAGCACATTTCAGTGCTCAGCATATGATAGGGTGATTGCAAGTTACGACTGAATTAAAGTTTTCATTTAAGGTTGGCCAAATCTATTTTGGGTCGATGTCTATAACTCGATCTGATGGTTTACGGAACATCTGAATAACGCAATTCAGGTGGTGGTGGGCCAGATCGGCCCCCAATTTTCCGGGCCGAATTCCCCAGCGATGACGTGCTGGTGTTAACTAAGACGGCGATTTGACCTCGATAAGCTGATAATTAGAAACTGCTAGTCATGAAGGCTGTGTAGCTGTAATTGTGGTCTGTAATTGTGATTGTAACTTTGTGGTCTATAACTGTGGTCTGTAGCTGTATGGGACTGTTTTGTGCCTCTTGAGCCATTTGATAGCCCGTCTGGGAAAATCTGGGGTAGAGCATTTTCTGGCAGCTCATCTATAGCACAATGTATGTTAGCAGTTCCTGCAGATCATGGTTCTGACCGTTGCTCTAGATTGCTTAGTGCTCCCATTTTGGTTCATACTTGCCGCTGGTATGTCTAAGATTGTGGTCGTAGTCTGGCTGGTGAAATTCCTGGTTCTACGAGTCTGGCTGATCTGACCCTGATTCTACATGGCCCCGCCGACCTGATTCTATGAGGTCCCACTGGCTTGATTCTATGGGGTTCCGCTGGCCTTATCGTGATCCGTAGTCAAAGTGACAGAGAAAACATTCTTTTGATAAGAACCCTTTTATTTAGAGTATCAAGACTGAATTAACAAACCAATTTTAGTGGTTATGCTGTGTTGATTATGTAGTCCATGGTGTCGCCTGATCTGGTGACCAGAACCCTTGGCGAAATTTCTGTGTCCGCTTTCTTCAAAGAAAGAGAATGATGTGGGAAAAACGCCAGTCAGCACGATGTCATCATCGATTGAGCGCAACATACGAGGAACTGCTTCAAGAAGTACTCTATTTCTAGGTTTTGAGCATAAGCCACCCATAGTTTGTCGCCTGCGGTATAAACTAAGAATAGCGCAAGTTACACCAAGAAACTAGCAGGCTCCCAAGAACCGTTAAACTGCCATGGCAGATTTAATTTGCTATAGTGGGCAAGTCTACAATACGAAAAGAATCAAGTTCTACAAAGAAAGCCCGCAAATCCATCTACAGAAATGATTTTTATATCCTGTAAATCTAAAAAAAGCAACAGACCAGTGGGTAGAGCCGTTCGGTTTTCTGAAGTGGAGAAGTGTCAAGCTGGGAAAGGTAGTTTATCTATTGTGTGCCTAAAAAAATTCCCACTTATTGAAATTAAGTTTTTTCAAACTTTATCGGCCGGCCCCAACATGATCTAACCATAAAAACGAACCATATAAGGTTTTGAAGTTTGCCAGGCAAATTCCCGGTCGTGTATTCATGCCAATTTTTGAGATATCATCAATTCAACGCTCTTTACTACTTTTTTAGGTTAAACGCATCCTGGCAGTTTGCTCTAGTCAAATAAAGTTACACCGGAGCTTAAATTGGGAAGTTCCTAAAAAAGATATTGTCCCGCTTAAGGTTTGCTCGCAATTTCTGTTGGTTACTAAAAAGCACGTAATACAGAATCGTTCTTAGTTAGTTGATCCAATTTCAACCATCAAATTGCCTTGAAGAAAACCGTTTAAGGTTTGTGTCCTTGGGTATTTATAGCTGGGTTTTATATCGATCCCCAACTTTTCCAGGTTCCTTAATTTGATCATCATCTTATTTAAAAATTTCAATTCGTCGCCAATCCTTCATCTATCGAGAATTCTTGTTAAAGGTCATCTCTAGTCCGCTTCTTCCAGAGATTATAGTTTCCTATTTAAAAGTTCCATTCCCTGGGTTTGTATTCAAAACCCTATTTCATTTTGGTCCTTCGTATCTACCGTCAAACACAGTTTTGACTCGTTTGAAAACTTCTGTATTGATAAACCGGGTTCTTCCAACTTAGCTTATCTTATTCATTCCTTGTTCTCGATAACTGCCATCTCCGGCTCTATAACCTGGGAGACCCTCATTTTCTCCCATCATGAACTCTCAGAATAATGCTAAGGACAATTACGATGACTTGACCTCGTTATTCTTGCCCGACATTCTACATCAACAGCCCCAGAACATGAAGGAGGAAGATCTCGACCGGGACTTCGACCAAATGCTAACCAGGTCCAACCCGCAATTGCCCAATGCCAACATCCAATCAAACTTCAATGCTTTCCTTAACAACAACGAGTTTATTGCATCCAAACCCCAGACCTTTACCCCCCAGCCCCAGGTCAAATCCGACGCCGACCTCCCATCGGCCTCTGGCCCGCAACACCAAAGCCATTTCGCTAATTTTGTGCCCTATGAAGCGACGGTTAATTCCATGTCCCACAATCATGGCCATAACCACATAATGTCCTCGCAGACCCAGTTCTTTCCCAGCTCGAGCACCCAGCCTCCGGGCTTCGCCAAGCCTCTCGAACAGTGGTACAATGCCGGCATGGGAAACCCCTACAGTAACCCCACCACCAATCTTAGCAGCGGCCTCAACACTCCTTCGATGAACATGAACAACCATGTGGAGTCCTTCATGGACAGCTACGGCAAGCTCCCCTACGACAAGGCTTCAGGGTATCCCGATCCAAGACAATTCATGGGCCCAAATGGCGCCCACAATTTTTCTGAAATGACTGATGATGCATTCACCTCTACGGCTAAGCTGGCTGAGCCGGAAGAGGACAAAAAAGAAAAGCCCAAGGTTAAGGCCAAAAAGGTCAAGCCAAATAATGGGATTGTAATTGACTACAAAGAGAGTAAACTTACCAGATTGTTGGATTTGAAATGTTTCAAACTCGCCCTGGACTACAAAATTATTGACAAGGACAATAACGAAATCCTGATTGACTTCAATGGGTTTCTTAATGGGCGGTTTTTGACCAATGATTTCGACAACAACAACTATATTGCCTCGGCTGACAAAGAAAAAATTAACCCGCCGATATCCGCTGGGTCTGACAAAGTCAAAAAAGCGATCATAGCCGACCCTAAGGTAATTTCTTGTTACAGAAGAAATTATATCCAGATCAGTATAAATCTTAATTTGTCAGGGTTCAAGAGTGACAACAGCGAGTCAAAGATATTGAAACTCCAAACGAATGAATATGGTTACATTCTTACTCGTGTTATTAAATGGTTCAAAATTGAGATTCTTGCTAGTACAAATATCTCCAAAAACCAAAATGTTCCCTTGATTATCCGTGAAGACATGAAAGAGAAAGACAAATTAAAAGATGAAGTGGGCGACCATGATTACGTTACCCCAACATCCATTTACTCCAGTGAAGTAATAGCTACCCTTAATAACTCTAAAATTGAAAATTCCGAAATGGACCATTTTTACTTAATTAAAAAATTACAGTTCAAGAATGCAACTCCAAACAATGGAAATTCAAATTTCCAAAACTACTACCACTTGAGGGTACGGCTCAGCGCTGTGGTTGCTGATTTGTATTACGAAGATAATATTGATGACGATTTTTCTGCCACCAACTCTGACACTAGCAGGAATGAAATCAACTTATTCGAAATAGAAAGTGAGCCCATTATTGTTAGAGGCAGAAACCCCTCCTTTTATGCTGAGAGAAAGGACGTCATGGTGAAAGGGAGATCCGTCAATAGCAAAGAAAGCTACAGGACATCCAGTGAAGAATCCCAGGAGGCTGAAAAAGAGAAAGTTTCAGATCAGACATCCCAGGACATCAATAATAACTTGATGGAGCTTGAGAAGAGTGATGATAATGATGACAATAGCTCATCAAGTGAGAGCTCGAGTAAAAGGCGGAAAAGTCCTTCTCCCTCCCAATTGCTCAATTACACTAATAAGTCATTACCGCCTGTTATGTATAACAGCTCCAAGAGAGTTGATATGGAGAACCTTATGAGGAACGGTGGTGATGGCGAAGGTGATGGCGAAGATGGCAAAAACAAAAGTAGTGAGTCTACATCCTACTGGGACGATGAAGAAAGCTACAAATACTTCCCAGTTTCTAACGTATACTACCTCCCCCCGATCAATGCGGTATACTTCCCTCATGGTGCGCATCAGCATCAAACCAAAACTGGGGGGCAAGAAGCCAAAGCGTCCTCGCAAAGTTCTGCTGATATTGATTTGGCCAACTCAAGAAGGAAAAGCTCCAAAGTCTATTTTAAATAAATATATATTTTGATAAACCAGGTACGTTTCCGCTAATAAACTATCTAACTGTACTCATTTTCATATATTATTCGTAACTTACTCTTTGATAAGAACAGAGGCAGCACCCATACCGGTACCTATACACATGGAAGTAACACCGAATTGGCCTGGCTTCAACAATCTCAAGATAGTAGCGTATTGTCTAGCACCAGTAGCACCCAATGGGTGACCAAGAGCGATAGCACCACCGTTAGGGTTCAACTTGGCATCTGGGATGTTGCAAACTCTAACAGAGTATAAGGCTTGGGAAGCGAAAGCCTCGTTGACTTCGAAGACATCGATGTCGTCGACAGTCAAACCGGACTTCTTCAAGACATCTGGGATGGCAAGAGCTGGACCGACACCCATGATCTCTGGTGGGACACCGACGGTGGAGCACAAGACGTACTTACCGACAATTGGGTAACCCTTAGCCTCAGCCAAAGATCTCTTCATCAACAAGACAGCGGCGGCACCGTCAGAGACTTGAGAAGCGTTACCGGCGTGGGTAGATCCGTTTTCATCGAAAGCTGGGGTCAACTTGGCCAACTTTTCAGCGGTAACACCCTTTCTTGGACCTTCGTCGGTGTCAACAGTGATGGACTCGTAGGTGATGTTGTCATCGTCGTCAGCCTCACCCTTGAAAGATTCAATTGGCAAGATTTCGTCTTTGAAAGCACCAGAAGAGACAGCTTGTTCAGCCTTTTTGTAAGAAGCAGCGGCGAAAGCGTCTTGGTCTTCTCTAGAGATGTTGTACTTGGTAGCAACGTTCTCGGAGGTGATACCCATAGGAATCAAACACTTGGCCATTTCTTCGTCGTCAATCAAGTGCTCATCGACCTTTGGAAGAGCGTCAGCACCGTAGTTTCTGGACATGGATTCGACACCAGCACCGATACCACATTCGATCTCACCAACCTTGATCTTGTTGGCGATTTCGGAAATAGCCATCAAACCGGAAGAACATTGTCTGTTGATAGCAACGAAGGCAGAAGTGTTTGGAAGACCAGCGGCCAAACAAGCACCTCTGTGCTCGGAAGCACCGGCGGCTCTGTTCAAGACGTTACCGACAGCGACATCCTCAACCAAGGATGGGTCGAACTTGACCTTGGCAATGAAAGCCTTGAGCAAGTTGTGAAGAATTAAGTCGGATCCAATGTCTTTGAAACTACCTTTACCACCCTTGGTGAGAGCGGTTCTGTAAGCAGCGACGATAACAACGTCATCTGGGTTTTTTTGAAGAAGACTTTGCTTCGAGTTTGGCTTTAATTGACCGGATAATTGGTTTAATCTCTCCATTTTTGGCTATGATGGACTGGAGAATTTCACTCTTATTTATAGTGGTATCCCCACAAATTAAAATAAGGTATGTGCAGGAACTGGCCCTTATATTCCTCGGTCAGATTTTCATGTGCTGGAAGCGGTTTTTGAGCTAACCGATAACGGTAAAACATGGGCAGTTTCTTGTTCCATGTTTCGCTAACCGTCCAAACTTGGTCTATAGGCTACGTAGATGGCGCTGGTGTGTTTTTGTGGCGATCCCGCCTGCGGTTTTAAAGTTCCTTCATCTTCATATGACGGAACCTCTGCTCCATGTGATTTATGGGAGTGCACATAAGCCTGATCCAGAATTTTGCATTCGTTTTACGTCAATGGCAAGAGTGACCCCAATACCCCAAATAGCCATAGCCGGTTACAGAACGATTCTTGTGATTGACGTTCATTTACTTGACATATCTTTCATTTTACGGGATTTTTCACTTTTCTTTATCACTGGGCAATATTATAGTTTTTCATAAGATATGCAAAATTGACATTTATTCATACAAATTCCCAAAGAGACACATTAGGGTTTTTACTTCCTCGAACTGGTACTATCCACTCATAAAACCTACATTACTATTTACGAGATGAGGGGGATGCTTTAAGTCCAACATTTTTACCGTCAAGCTCGCTTCGATGGAAGTACCGTTTAGTCGAATCCTGTGATTAATTGACGCCTCGCAAATGGGCAACTTGCGTCGATTCCTATCAACCCAGCAGCTTAGGAGTCGGCTCAGATTACAAAACTGTTATCAGCGATTTACACATGACTGAAAAATTCTTGCTCGGTTAGAAACGATATCCCTGGAAACGTTAAATACCTTTTTAGGCACTACATTAAGCCCTATTACTGTACATTAATCATTTGCTAATCCTCTCTTTCAAAGGAGAATATTCCGATGAATGGCTCTATGTTATCGGGGCGACCATCTGGGCATTTACCTCTAAATATCAACGTAGGAGCATCATCCTCTCCATCTGCACCGTCTTCTTTGCCGTCATTTTTGTCTTGATTATTTTGGGGGCTTTTCAACGAAGAGCTGTACGAAGAGTTCTCTCCCGAGTTGGGTGACTTGCCTATAAAATCATCTGTGACCTCTTTCTTGGTTTCTGACTCCTCGCGAGCCTGCAAGCCCTGCGTCAACTTGTTTTCCAATTCCTCGGAAGCTTTACTTATGGGCGATATTTTGGTAAAGTCGATTCTCAACATCCCGTCTTCGTCCACGATGACATACAACTTGTACTTCTGGTCGATGAGGTCTTGGCAGTCGTTGTAGTGAATGTAGCCTTTGGTTGATCCGGTAATGAGGCCCATGGTACTTCCGATGCCCATGATGTTGGTGCCCCTCACCTTGATGTACAAGCCACTGAGACCGAAGGGGGAGCAGTGGATCTCCAAGTCGCACTCGTTGGCGTACTGGAAACTGACCTGCTCCTTCTCCTCCTGTATAACATTCATGATGGATGAGTCGAACGAATTTCTCATTAATCGAGGTCCGGTCATGTGACTTATAATTGCACGTACAGTTGTTTGAACTGGCTGACCACCGAGTTGTATGCGTCGAAGTCCAGACGGTCCAAACAAAAGTAGTTCAAGTTATTGCTCAAATAATTCAAAATGTAGATCAAGCTGTTTTTGGCAAAGCTATAGTGGTTAAAGTTATTGACCAAGTTTCTTTCGAACGCCAACAAGTCTCTGAATTTGGCATTCACCTCTTCGAGCGGCTCGTTGGTGTCAGAATACCTCTTGACCAAGTTCCGGGCGAAGTTCTTGGGGAATGCAACGGTGTATTGGAGATCATTGGTGATACTGAGCAAGAGTTCGATTTTTCCGTTACTTATCCAAAGTTGTGGGAGATCAGACTCAGCCAAGGAGCTGCAGTTGATAGGAAATTGCACCTTGTACTTCTCGCTTTGGTCGTTCTTGTTGAAAAGTTTGACATTGCCGCCCAACTTGTTGACCATTTCTTGCACCAATTTTTGCTTCTCATTGAGTCTCTCCTTGGACACTTCCACCGGTCTGGAAGCCACCGGTGGTGCAGGAGACGGACTCTGCCGAGCACTGGAGGAAGATGGTGCGGCAGAAGACGTCTGGGGCTTCTGCTTGATGATTTTAATGGTTTGACGCTTTTCCTGTTTAAGGAACATCTCCAAATACTTGTCCAACGTCTTGACCTGCGACAACAAGCCTTTGCCCTCCACGAGCTCGATGTCCTCATCGGTCTCGGTGGAAGTGGCAAGTTCGACGATTCGTTTGAACCCTAATTCGATATTGACAGCATATCCTCTAGGAATCTCGTCGTTCAACACGTAGACCGACGGTTTTGCAGTCTTGTTGTACGGATAGTTGTGAGGAACACATAAACTGACCTTGAGATTGTCCATGTCAAACGGGAAGTCTGGATCACTAGGATAGATGATAAAAGAGATATAAATGGCTTGCTTTGGCTGGTTCTTGATGAAATTCAACAAGTAGTTGTCCACATGGTCGATCTTGCCAGGCTGCACCGTCTCAGATACCTGGGTGTCTTGGTCTTGCTTTTCAGCTTGCTTGATAATCGTCAGAATTGGGATTCCATTGATGGTGATGGGCTTGAATTTTCTGGTGAGCTTCTTGATCTGGAGGTACTTGTAGTCCTTGGCGGAGTCTCTGGGCTTGGGGGTCCGCGGCCTGTGCTTTCTCTCAGGTTTCTTTCTCTGTTCAGACATGAGTCAGATGCGATGAGAAAAACGAGTGAGATGGAGTGAGTCAATGAGGCGATAACAAGGCGATGGCGAGCACCAGCAGAGTCGCCATACGCTACGAAGCTACGAGTCTACAACAACAACCCAACCAAATGCATACCAACTGCCAAGCGGGCCACAACGAAATTGTCCAGTCAACAAAAATGACAAATGACAATTAAATGACAATTACAAGTCACAACCACAATCACAAATACAAATCAAACCAACCACAAACCAAACGCAACCACAAACCACCAAGCGCAACAAGCGCAAACCATGCAACACATCACACGTACAATCACAAATACCGTCCGCCACACGTCCTGCATCTGGCCACAATGCGATTGGAAGTCACACGCCCTTAGATAAAGCGGAGACCCTGCACATGAGCTCTCCTTATCACTATACCATGACCGAATTGCCCCGTCTTCTAGGGCTGCATCTGCTGGTGTTCAACGCGTTGACCAACCCGGACCTCGACTCGGAGTGGCGGTCGACCGCGTGCTCTGTTCTCTCGTCGGAAGACGACGACGACCTGTTGGTGATTGTCAGCTCGGTGATTTCCAACGACTCGTCGGACCTGCTTCACGACACGTTTGTCATGCCGCGCATGAGCGTGAGCGGGCGGGCGCTCCGCGTGACGGTGTTGTCGGAGTCGGCGTACCAGAACGACACGGCGCAGTTGATCGATTACATCAAGAGCTCCAACAATCGGTTGGATATCCACCACGTCAGCCTCAGCGGCGGGCCCGTGGACGACCGGCTCATCCAGCAGCTGGACCTCCTCTTCATTGTCAACGACGGGTCGTTTGTGTTTGTCGACTACCTCCAGAAGGTGTTGCGGTACCACGAATGGCCCAAGCTCACCGTCATCAACATGATGACCGTCAATTACTTCATCAACTTGTTCGACCTCATCAACTCGCTCCGGCCCTGCCAGATGTGGAAGACGCCGCTGCTCAAGCACCAAAACATCCTCGACAAGGTGGTGGACTTTATCGACTTGGAGTTGCACAACCGGGACTCGTCCGTCGACCCGCCGCTCGCCTTGACGGCCCCGGACTCCATGTACTCGAGCCTCACGCTGTCGCGCAAGCCCAACTACAAGCAGTTGGAAAAACAGTTCAAGTTGGAGTTGCTGGCCGATTCCAACGTCGACCCGTTGCGGATGAACAAGAACTTTTCATTTGTGGGGCTGCTCTGGACGCTCCTCCAGTGCGACCCCGAGCCGCTGAAGTTGTACATGGCGCTCAGCTTCGCCTTGGGCATCAGCTTGGGCGTGGGGCTCGCCTCGGGCATGGCCATGGTCGTCCACTCGTACGTGGCCCAGAGCTTGAGCACCTTGTTTGCCGACCCGCCCAAGCCGCCCGTGGCCCCCGAGCCCTTGCATCCGGTGTCGATCTTGACCAAGATCTCCGACATCGCTGCGGACTTTTGCCAGGAAAAACTCCCCCATCTACATTTGGTCCAGGCCTTGTCGTCTGCTGTGGATGGCTTAAGAATGTCCAGCTCCTTTGTCATGGAATACGTTAGAGGCGGTTTAGAAAAGGTGGTTGGGGTTTTTTTGTACAGTTTTTACTGATTAATGTCTTATGATTGGGTCCGGTTGCTATATACACAGGTTTAGTTCGTGTTCTATTTACATAATGTTTAGCTCACCATGAAACTGACGTTTCTGTAGAAGTCCAACATGGGGTTCTCGCCTTTTTTGGTGGTCGTCGCCTTGACGTCCGCCCATTTCTCCAAGAACTGCCGATGCAGCTCCACTGACGCAACCTTCCCGGTGACTTGCTTGTACAAGTCGCTGGCCAAGTCGAAGTCGGTGGCAAACATGATATCGAAGTACCCTTGGTGCACCATGTACGTGGTCACATCCACCATGTTGTCCTTAAGAACCGTCTGCACTACCGGCGAATTGTAATATCCGCCTATGGTATTGGGAAGAGAGTGGAAGTCGGACGACACCAACGAGTGGTTGGGGAACCTGTGCTTCAAAATGTTGAAGAACTGCAAGAGTCTAGTAGGAATAAACTCCCCTGGCGTCATTCCATCTTTGAAGGGAAGAAGACTATTTGTAGCCGCCAACTTGGCCCGAGACAAATACAATGGATGAATGGCGTCCTTGTCTGTCACATAAGGCACGAAGCTCTTCAATGTCTGCAACCTCCCCTTGGCAGAAGTGGTATTTTTCAACACAGACTGTTCACCATTCTCCCGTAATTGCAAAAACGCTTCAGAGTACTGGTTCAATTCCGGGGTAAAAAACTCGTAGAAGTCGCCTCGCTTGTCCACAAGCACGTGGCCCAACTGGGGCTCCCCGGTCTCTATATCGTACCGAATCAAGTCGTGGGCAAAGTTGTCAAACACCTCGAGGGCTATAAAGAAACATGGCTCATTCACGGTAGTATTCCAATCGAAAATAGACCGGTTGATGATCTCGAACTTCAGGGTGTCCAAGCCCTGCTTTGTGAGCTTGGACCGCAATCCACTGGTGTACTGTTTCATCGCCAACTGGCTCGAAATCTCGATGATCTTGTACTGGGTTCTTTTATAGATATCTGGCTCGTTCTTTTTGATGTAGCCCAAGATATTGCACATCAACGTACCGTTACCACCGCCCATTTCGTAGATGATGAGGTCGTCGTACGGGTAGTTCCCTTTGAGCTGGTAATTGGTCAAGATGTGCCGGGCGAGAGCCTCTCCATAGTATGGGGAGAAAAGCTCGGTAGGAGTATGCCAAAGCTGCAACGACCGCTTGTGCTTGACAGTGCCCAAGTTATTTTTCTCCTCGTTGTAGAGACTCAAGGATGCCTTGGCAAGCTTGGAGTTGGGGTCTGCTCTACGCTCCGAGTCTGGAGAAATCAACTCTTTTCTCTGGTTAGCCGGGGTCTGTTCGTCGTATTTTTCGTACGCCGACCGCCACGAGTCGAGGAAATCGTCCACGTCCCGGATGTTGTTGTAGTCGAACGGCTTTTCCGAGTGGAAGATCTCGACTTCTTGGGAAAAGTACCCATAATGGGGATTATACAACGAGTCCTCGATGAAATCGGCCGCCGTCATCTTGGTCTTCTTGGGCCGGGCCTTGCTCCGCGCCAACTTGGCGGAGTTGCTGGTGGGGAACGAGTCAAACACTTCCTGCGGCGTTCTGTCTTCGAATGGGTAGTTGGTGGAATTTCTGTAGATAAAGTCCAATGGATGGAACTTGTTCAGCTTCAACTTCTGGAAGGGCGAAGGCTTGTTCTGCACGGGCTCGGGTCCGGCCTTTCCGTCCACAAGTGTCCGATTTCGCTGGGTTCTTCCCGAGACTTTAAATGCAAAAGTATCTGGTCGTATGGAATACTCATGGTGGAAGCTGGAGTCCTTCTCGTTGAACTTCTCCAAGGCGTTGCCGGAGTTCTTGAGCTTGTTGAAGAGCGTCCGGCGCTGCACGAGGCTCTGCATTCGTCCGCCTAACATAGCCTGAGAGATAGTCATCGCGATCGACCAAATCGACAAGAACCACCAAAAGCTACCAGATTGGTCGTTCAGGAAAGACCAGAACGCCTTGTTGACAGCACCGCCATACTGACAGCAAACACACTGACAGCGCACTACTAGTTTCCGCTAAGTCGTGATCTATTAATGTACATATCTATTCCTGAAATATCGTGTTCTCCTGGCCCTCGAACTCGTCCATGCACTCGACGATCGTCTTGATGTTGTCGATGACGTTGCTGACCGCCACTCGTAGGACCCGGTCGCTGACCCCTCTGAAAGTGCATATCAATTGAGACTCTTGCACCGCATATTCTGACGTCAACTCGGTTTGCTTGAGAATGGGGTCGGGCGAAAGCGAGTTGCGGGCGATGGTGGCCTGTTTCTCCGTCTCAAACGGGACGTTGATCACAAGCAGATGCAGAAGCGACATTTGCTTGAATAAATATTTAGATTCGATTGAATTTTTCAGTGAGAATCATCGTTCTATAAATTATAGGAATTATAAGTTTACTCTATTCTATACAGATCCAAGCCCGACTAGAGCTTGGTTATTTCGTTCCATGTGGGCAAAAGATTAGAAAAATCCAAGTTGTTCATAATGTCCAACATTGGCGATTCTATATCCGTCAGCTGGAAAATAGACCTGGATTTTTCACCAATGTCGATGTCCGCCTCTATAATGGCTTCAGGCGCCTCCGAAGCATCACGATCCGTCACTAGTAAGTTGGATATCTTCATGTAGCTCTGGCGTCTCTGTGTCGGAACATAGACTTCTTCGACCTTTCCGTTACCATAATCACGAAGGGTAGACCTGTAGTCATTTTTACGATGGGCTGTTGAAACGACCTCGATGTTGGCGTCCTTGAATTTCTTCTTGAGCCTCACGAGAATGTCTGTCCAACTATTCCCCAAGGGCCAATAGTGCTTCCAGGTCTTTAATAAAAGATAATGCCTTGTAGCCAAATCTTCGAACTTGGTTTTCAACTGCCTTAATTTTTCTTCGTCTGGAGTAACCTTATTGAAATGCTTGCTTAGTATGGTTTCGGGAAAGTACTTGAAACAAAGAGCACTTGCAGATACAGTATAGGTTTGAAACCCAGTAAATGGAGCGATTATCATCACACCTCTATCTTTAAGCGATTTAAGAAGAGATGCAAGCCCTTCAATAGAATTCAAGAACTCGAGGGCTATATTTGACCACCAGCCAGCTGGGAACATTTCAGGGTTGCAGAGGGAATATTCTCGGTTTAGGAAAATTCGACTAAGATAGTATAACCCATGGAAATAGCCAAAGTTTGCTCCTGATCCGTCTGCCACATGTGCTTCTAGATTCAATCGGTTGTAATGGAGTCTTAGAGGAAGGGAATTAAGAAAACTGTTCAACTGAGTTGTGAGCTCGTGGAATCTTGACTCATTATCATAGGGCCTCATCTTGTCATACTTGTGGGGATCGCTGACCCAATGGGTGATATTGTACCAGATTTCAAATAGCAATATCTGAAATGCAAAACAGGAAAGGTCAAGTTTATTGCCAGAGTCAATTGTAGCCATAGCTTGGTCAAAAGTAAGAGTCTCTTTAGATGGAGACCCGAAGAAAAACTCCTTCTCTTCACAGGGTAGCTTCACACCAATGTCCAGCATTCGTATACATGGAGGTCTGTTTTTCCCACTGCCGTTACATTTGTCCATCATGTATACTGACCAAATAGTACGACGTTTTGCCTCTATAGCAATGAACTTTTGGCTCTCGTTGAGCGAGCTGAGTTCAGTGTCTTCTTCAAGACGGCTTTCATCCCCCAATCCAAGGACCAATGCCATACGAGAAGCGATACCCACATAAAGATAACTTCTAGATGCATTTCCTTCGCCCCACTCGTGACTACTGAGCAATGCGAGCGCCTGCACTCGCTGAATTGTGGGGCTATCGAAGGCCTCCTTGAGTAAGTTTCGGGCATGCCACCCAAAATAATTGGAAGCGCTTGGGCCATTAGCTCCGCTGGAACCAGAAGATATTTCCAAGTCGGGCACAAACGTCTCTGGAGAGTCAGACTCTGAGAAGTTGCCATAGAACTGGGGTAGAATGGGGTGCAATCGGGCACAAAGGGCTAGAACCGCTAATAACACTACCGGGTCTGGTTTTAAAAGACTTTCAGCATAATTGTGGTTACTCTCGGAATAGAACTGGTGGATATATGTCTCTGGATCGAACTCGGGGCTTCGTATAAATGCAGAGAACGAAGGTCTGTGGAGGAAGGGAAAAATTCCATGGTATTGGCTATCGAAGAATATTTCCACCGTCTCGATTATATAGGTTTTGGAAGGTAGAATTGCAAATTTCAGCGAGGTCGGCACGTTCAACATGGGCGATTTGGAGTGGGATGACTCCCGAGACCCATTGGATCGGGACACAGGATTTGAATCGGTCCGTAGAAGCTCTTTGGAAATTTTTTTCCGCTTAAGCTGGGACTCTTTCAAGGTATATTGACATTCTAAATCCAACGATTCACACCGCTGACACCGGGATCGGTCATTTGTATTGTGACACTTGAGCTTGGAGAGCCGGCATGTATTGCACGCCACGAAAGCTCTGTCAAGCTTCTTTTTGACAGTCATAGAAATTTATTTAGTTTGGAAAACTTAATTTTATTTATCAAATGCCACAGTTTTGCAATAAACACCAATTCGGCAGATCTGCGACACACCTAAAAAATTACTGCGAAAAAAGCACTTGATAAAGAAAAACGTAGGATTAAAATCTAAGCTTCTCATCTACATCTTTAGCTAACCTGTTGTAGTCCTCCTTGTTCAAGTCCTTGAGATCAGCAACTGGTCTTTCGGCTTGCGGAGTAATTCTAACGGCCAATCTGGTGGCGTCCTGTTCGGCGTCCCAGTCCAACAAAGCGGTGTGCGCAACTCTTCTGTTGTCCCAAGCGACAACAGTCTTGGGCTTCCAGACTGCACGGGCTTGCAAGTCGTGGGAGTTGCCAATGTGGTCGAACAAGAACTTCAACAAGTTGTCGCTCTCCTGTTTTTTGTAGCCAATAATTCTTCTGGTGAATCCGGGGTTCACGTAGAGAATCTTCTTTCCGGTGACTGGGTGGACCCTAACAAGCGGATGGATGTTCTTGACCGCCTCACGACGAGCAATTCCACCTCTTGAAAGAGAGAATTGAGCCTGCTCCTGGGAAGAATGCTCAACATACAATCCCTCTAATCTCTTTTTAAATTCATCGGATAACCGGTCGTAGGCCTCGACGGTATCGGAGAAAAGGGTGTCACCACCGGTCTCAGGACCCTCTAAAACACTGAAGATGGTCACACCTGGAGGCTGCAACTCGTAACTGACGTCACTGTGCCATCTAACAACATTGGTCTCTTTTTCGAGCGAAAACCCTTCAACAGCAACTTTTTCGTTTCTGTACACCACATGGAGCTCAGGGAATCCCTTGGGAGCACCAGAAGTAGGGTGGATGTGCAATGGACCAAAGTATCTACCGTAGTCCACAGCAAATTGAGGACCGAAGTCAGCAAAATCCTGATCTCTAAACACGACCAAACCTCTCTGAGCAACCAATAAGGCCAATTCGTTTTTACCATCGTCATCAAGCTGAGAAAGTTGGACTCCGGTAATTTCAGTACCCAATTTAGGAGTGATTCTAGATTGGGTGAATTCCTTACCCTTGGGGAACAAGTTAGGGAAAGCAGGGTCAGCTAAGGTACCCTTGTCAATGTGCTCCTTGAACTCAAGAGGGGGAAGTGTCTTATCAAGCTCCCACGATGGTAAGAAATCTTTGTATTTGATTTCAGCACCATCATCAATAGTGATATAGTGTCCAGTCTTGTCTTTGACGAAGAATTCTGATGAGCTTTGAACAACAGCCATTGTATGTGAGGAGTAGCTACCGCAAGTGGTCTATTTATAAGGCCCTGTAAATCACTAACCACGCAATAGCGAAGGATTCACAAGAAATGAGCCACCACAATTAACAACGATCAGTTCATTGGCAATATTCCTACAAGCCCCTAACATGAGGGCGTGTATTGCGAATGTGGGGATTAAGGTTACAGGAACGAAGTGTATTATTAATACATTTAGGGACCGTTGGCGTGGGCTCGCTTCGGTTATTGACTAATGGAGTAAATTCTTAAGACTTTTTGAACCACATGTCGATCTTTAGGCGAGGCTGAGAACTTATCTGATGTCATATGATATGGTGAGTTCAACGGTTCAACGGGTTTATCACTTTGCAGCAGCTGTAGTTATCGAATTAATGGTAGTTTTTTTAGTGTTAGTTTTATTTAGTGATTAGTGCTAGTTTATTTAGTTTTGTGCCAGCGCTCCAATTGATTTTAGAGAGCACTATGGCAGTGCGTAGATTGGCTGCGCAAACTAGACTAGAAATACGGAAAAATGACGCCAAGTGGTCAAATATCCGTTATCGTGATTGAGACTGTGGATGTGTCGCCACACACGGACGGATTTAAAAATTCTTGACCGTATTCGAGAGACGAATTCGAGACAAATGCAACATTGATGTGCAGTCCTTGTTACATTAGGCTACAGACCTTTAGACACTGCATCTGCAACGCTATATAATAATTGTCGTGCGCGACATATTTCGGGATTTATCCAAATATCCTTTAGAGTTTGACTGAAATTCTACCGAAGATACTGACAACAATACCGGATGTCGGAAACCAAAATCTCCAAGAAGCGCAAGTACAGCAGACAAGGATGCTTGGAGTGCAAAAGAAGAAAGATTAAGGTACGTCAACTGATGATTTATTCCGCAACAGCATCTCGACGGAATCTGGGTCTCGGAATTTGAAAATCATTTCATAAGCATTGTACTAACCTGTAGTGTGACGAAACGAAGCCCGAATGCAAGAACTGTGTCAAGATCCGCAAGGAATGCTTCTACAAAAGCGGCACCAAGTTCAGTGAACGGAGAACCAAAATTATCGAAGTCAAGCAGCCCGATGCCAATAGTTTCTCTGTTATCGAGCACTTCCCCACAATATCCAACGTTGCCAGTCCCAATTTCATCAGTGCATCGCCCAAGACGGACACTCCTATCGCTGGCGATGTGTTCACCCACTTTGAGCCGATCCACCATGCGTCGGGAAGCGAGCATTCGATGGATGGAAGCGATGTGCTATATTCCGGGGCTTCTATGCTAGCCAATGATCTCACCGATTTGTTGCTGATAGAGCTCAAGGACGTATCCGACTCGATCTCCAACGAGCGGCTCTTTGCCCAGCAGGAATTAAATTCCCACATCACCATGTCCAAGGCCTCGACTTCGGGCGATTTGCTGCCTACGACGGATATTTTCGAGGACGAGTCGATTCTCAGCCTCATAGCGGCCTACGACTTGATATCTGGCCACAAAAACTACTTGCGGTTGTTCTACGAAAAGTACTCTCTCTGGCTCTTGCCATTGTTTCCAGCCTCTGGACCCAAAAACTTCCTTAACAAAATCATCATCCAGCAGGCCTTGAGACAGCCGTTTCTTTTGAACGCTATCTTCTCGATTGCCGCTTCTTTTGAATACCAGGAGGGAAAACTACAGGAGGACGACACCAATAAGAGGTTTTACATCAATTTGTGCTTGAAGGGCTTGAGCACAGTCTTTGCCAATAAAACCACGGTAGCTGAAAACATAGAGCCCCTCATTCTCACCAGTTTGCTCTTGGTCACAGAGTCAGCTTCGGCTTTGAACGGTTCCTGGAGAACGCATTTAAGGGGAGCTAACGATTTATTCCGCCAATACTTGAGGATGTACAAGAAAAACTCTCCTACCATTCTTCTATCCACGACGTGGTTTGCCTCGTTCGAGATAATAGCAGTCGTGACGAACCCGCTTGGAGGTCTGATCACTTCGCTGGAGCAATTGGACGATATACTCCAACCGGTCCTTTACAGAGAAGATTGGAATCTAGCTATACAACTTGGCCTCGTTCTTCCCAACGGGTACAACGTGTTCTTGGGAATGTCTTCTTCTGCTATTCATTTGTGCATTCACGTCCTCAAACTAGCAATCAAGATCAGGAAAAGTGCTTCGAAGTCACTCGAGTCCGATGACCTCGTGGAGGTGATGAGCTTGTTTAAACAGGCCTTGAGTATAGATCTCGCTTCTAGAGACGGAATTATTCTCCCCAATAGTCCGTACTACCCTAAAACCAGCGGGATGAACTTTCTTCCGTTGGAAACTTATGGTTATAAAGGTGATTTAGTGTTTTCGTGGTTTGACAGCTCCGACAAGACCCACTTGAGGGCATTGTACCTCTCTATTTTGACCAACAGCATGTTTCTCAACTTGCCAAAAGCCTCGCCAGTTGTTCAGGATGTAGTGAAGAAAATCCTTGACATGTGCCACTTCTTCCATGACATCGACTTCACAAATCCTCAGTTCAGCATAGACCAGGAATTGAATAATCCCAAAAATGCTCTACTCAAAGACAGGAGGCTCTTCATGTTCCACTCTCCCTTGTTCATATGTGGATTGAATAGCATCCACCGGGTGGACAGACTAAAAATCGAGCTATACTTTAACTCGTTGATGAAATTGGGAAATAAAACGGTCGAAAACTCTTTCAACAAGATCAAAAGCCACTGGACTGGCGGCGATGATAATATCGACTTTGTTCCTTATTTATAGTACTAGCATTATTTATTGTATATATGACAAGAAGTGAATAGTTTACAACTCACTGTAAGGTTTTGAATAAATGTCTGGAGGATATTTGGCATCGCACACAGATTCCATTTCGTCCCACGACTTCTCGAGGTACGATCCTGCTTCCTTACAGAATTCAATGAAAGCAGCCTGGTCAAAGTGCTTTCCGTTTTTCATATCGTCTTGAACCTCTTGCTTTTTCAAGGCAATCATTTTTTGTAATCTGTTGAGTCTGTAGTCGACCCAAGCTGGGTACCACTCATCGTGAATAGATCTAGGCAACACAGAAGGTCTGAATGACGTCATAACAGTAGTGTCTGGGGTCTTGAGATCTTTTGGAATATATCCAGTAACGGAAGAAATTCTTTCATTGTTACTCTCTGGCTTTGTAGCAACATGTCTGATAACTCTACCTTGGAGAAGAGAAGCATATCCAACCTTAGGGTCTTCGATAGTAATCATTTCTTCTGCACCATTCTTCAAACCAGTCAAGCCACCAATCATACCTTCTTCAGCAGAAAGCATCAACACAACCACGAAAGAGTTGGAGTCGTAATGCCAGTCGTAAATAGATTTGATCTCTTTTCCTCCATCAGAACTCACCACGGCACCCTTAGGGATTTCACTGTTACGCAAACTGGCATTGATGTGGGCAATTTCGTAGTCGAACATTATTTCAAGTTTGACACCAGCATATTTATCCAAAACATCTTGGGTCTCTTGATGGGTCCAGGCAGCACGAGTGAAGGGAGCAGAGTCGATGTAACCACAGATTTGAACATCGAGGGTAGTGCTTCCTTTTGCTAATCTTGGAAGTCTTCCGTATTTTTGAACACATTTGACTTGAAAAGCTTCCCATTTCATAATGTTACAAGCTTCCACAGTGAACAAAGGAAAAGGTTCAGTGACTCCAAAATTGGAAATAGCAGGGACGTGAGTTTTTTTGATGTTCAAGTCACCAAGGGTGTGAATTTTGGTTTTTTCATAATCTTCTGGCTTATGGAGAAGATGAATCTTTGGATCAAATTTAACGTTTGGGTTGAAATCTGGGGTTAACTCTAACTGTTGCACCAATTTTGCGATCTCCAGGTTTATTGTCTCAGCAGGCACAGCGAAGGAAGGCGATCCATTAAGGACTTCTTCAGATAAGACCATTTTGCTTGATGGAAACTAGTTTTAACGTCAGCTTATATAAAATCTAGAGACACCACGAATTCCGTGAATTTTCGGAATTTTTCAGATGATATCGGAATTTATAGCCATTAATGGAATTACAACGGAATAAACCAGTAATGTACTATGCTAACAGACACAGCTACAGCGAAACACAAGACTGAGACTCAAATTGCATGTTTCTTGGAGTCTGTACCCAATAGTTTTAAAGAGATTAATTTTAACGGAATATGAGATTCCAGGAATTCCACACCTTCCCAAAACGAGTGTCGCATGAACCAATCTTTCCGATTACACAAGATTGGAAAGACAAGAGTGATTGCGACATTATTGGTTCATTCTGAGACATTAATGTTACGGAGTAAAATATTGACACAGTTACTTGAGATGATTTCTGTGTGAAGCAAGGAAATAGTCACGAGTGTCAGAAAATAGTTAAGAGAATCAGGAAACAGAAAGACGCTTCATGGTGTTGGGCAAGATATTGAATCGACCGGAAAAAATTTAATGTGTTTATCCACGGTTCCTCAGCCGAAACATGTGGACTAGTATCGTATTAAAAACGTCAGTTAAACATATTCTAGTTTGCTAGATAGACTTGAGCCATCTGGGAGTACGCCACATGCCAAACGGTCGAGTGAACGGTGGATAAACGGTGGATAAACGGTGGATAAACGGTGGATAAACGGTGGATAAACGGTGGACTTCAAATGGGCGAAAGCTACGAGCTATTCTACACACCAAGTCACCACATCACTCATCAGGCCAATGCATTGGTGTCGAGTGGTTTGTATGTGCCAGTATCTATCTCGCCTGTACTAACTAACCGAGTAAACAATCGCTAGAGTATAGAGGACCGAGTTTGGTATGCACTACCGATAGACAATCGATTGAGCCAAGTAGAATTAGACGTTTGGCTCGGCCGTAAAGGAGAGGTCTAAAAAATTCTTTGTAGCTGCAGAAAGATTAAAGAAGTCCAAGAAAACCGGTGATTGGTTCAGTCACGGAGAAACTAATGATCTAAGATTTAGGGAGAGTTAATCACAGAGATTGTTACAAGACAGACCAGCGCTGACAATATTGAATCAGTATCGACATAATGCAGGGTTGAATCAATATTGAATCAATATTGAATCAGTACAGATGCAGAACACGGAGAAGTGGCGAGTTGGGGTTTTTCGGCTGCAGTGACGACTGGAGATGTCTACGGCTTGGAGCGTGCCCACGAATAGTCTACGTCGCTTGGAGCATGCCCATATAGAGGACCGGAAAATTAACGGTGGGAGTGCATGCAGACGATTGGCGAGTTAAAGAAAGTTTAGTAATAAATCCGATGGATTTAAGGAGTAGTGGCCATGCCACGGAACAATACAAGGCAGAAGGAGTTAGGACGTAGGAAGGGCCGGCACGATTCGGGAGACCTGCAGCAGACCCGAAAGGCGGCGGAGGTAGTAAACAAAAATGCTTATTTCCGAGGACCCGAAGTGTGGCAGCTATAAAGGCAAATGAATCCAGGCAATGCCTGCCAGCGCAAAATTGAAGCGCAGAGACTACGGAAATTTTAGTGGTGGAAATCTCGGGAACTTTTGGACCCGCTCCGAAAGAATGTTCTGGACCATCAAAGTCCACAACCAAATTTCAAAGCTTAAATGGATTAGAGATAACGGCAGCATGGTTGGCTGGGTGGCCAGGCGGCGCAACCAAGGCAAATACGACGCCAAAGGCGCCATTACGACCGGAAAAATAGCAATGTTCCGAGATGCGCCAATGAGAGAAATGCCACGAATCCCCTCAGTAGCACGTAGATCACAACGGGCCAGCATAAAAAATAATCGAAACCGAAAAGTCTGGAAATCAGCTACACTACAGAAACTATAGTTAGTAATAGCCATCGCACGACCGGAAGGGCTGTGACGAGGGACATTGTTGAGGGCGGTAGTGTGCAGGCCGGGAGGGACCGATGAGTAAGAATAACGAAGTATCCTAAAGCGTAAGGTAAACACTGCAGCAAAAGGCTTAGCACCACGGTTCGGGAAATGAGATTTCCCGGTGCGAGCGCCCGCGGTAAAATAGGGCGGCGCGCAGGGCGACGGGTGCGGCATCCGGCAGAAATTAGCACCCGTAACCGGAATAATCAACATCCCAATCGGGACACGGAGGCCAAATATATCCCCGTGTGTTTGTCGGATCAACTGTCCAGACCACCCAGGCCGTCAGGACGCTGGCAACACCCTGAGCACTCCAGCCCCAAGCAACCCCCCAACGCAAACCCCCCCGCGATCTTCCGAGGCGAAAACCCCCAAATCTTATCTGCAAATAACCGTATTTTGCATCCGTAGGTTTGCGGCCATTTTGTGTAATGAGGCTGAAATACCTTTCTCAAAACCTTTAAATATTTCCCATTTCCGTCTGGCGTCATCATGTCCAAACAATCCGAAACTCCAGAACGGGAGGACAACTCCATCCAAGATTTCGATGGCGGCCACGGCTCGTCCGCGGCCTCGGTCGAGGACTACCAGGGGTTCGACGACGCCGCCCTGGCCTCGATTCAGGACCTCGCCAGAACGTTATCGCATCGCTCGTACGGCAATTCTGCCGCCGAGTCGTCGCAGGATTTGATTAAGTACTTGAGTCACATGTCGCAGGTGCCTGGTGTCGAGCCATTCAACCCCGACCACGTTAACCCCGAGCTCGACCCGGACTGTGACGAGTTCAACTCGAGGTTCTGGGTGAAAAACTTGAGAAAGTTGATGGACTCGGACCCCGACTACTACAAGCCCAACTCGCTCGGAATTGCCTACCGCAACCTCCGCGCCTCGGGTATCGCCACCGACTCCGACTACCAGCCCACCGTCACCAACGGGCTCTGGAAAGCCGCTACCGATCTCTTCAGAAGCGTGAAAAAGCCGGACGAGTCGAAGTATTTCGACATTTTGAAGTCCATGGACGCCATCATGCGCCCCGGTGAGGTCACCGTGGTCTTGGGTCGTCCCGGTTCCGGTTGTTCGACCCTCTTGAAGACCATTGCCGCCCACACCTACGGTTTCGAAATCGGCAAAGAGTCCAAAATCTCCTACGACGGCCTCACGCCCCACGAGATCGAGAAGCACCACAGAGGAGACGTCATCTACTCCGCCGAGACCGACGTCCACTTCCCCCACTTGCATGTCGGCGACACCTTGGAGTTCGCTGCTCGCTTAAGAACGCCCTCCAACAGAGGTACCATCGACAGAGAGACCTACGCCAAGCACATGGCCGCCGTCTACATGGCCACCTACGGTTTGTCGCACACCCGCCACACCCCTGTCGGTAACGACTACGTCAGAGGTGTGTCCGGTGGTGAGAGAAAGAGAGTTTCCATCGCTGAGGCCTCTTTGTCCGGTTCCAACATTCAGTGCTGGGATAACGCCACCAGAGGTTTGGATGCCGCCACCGCCTTGGAGTTCATCCGTGCCTTGAAGACCTCCGCCACCGTCTTGGACGCCTTGCCCTTGATTGCCATCTACCAGTGTTCGCAGGACGCCTACGACTTGTTCGACAATGTTGTGGTGTTGTACGAGGGCTACCAGATCTTCTTCGGTAAGGCCGACAAGGCCAAGGACTTCTTCGTCAACATGGGTTACGAATGTCCTCAGAGACAGACCACCGCCGACTTTTTGACGTCGTTGACCAACCCGGTCGAGAGAATCGTCCGTCCCGGCTTCGAAGGCAAGGTCCCCACCACCTCCAAGCAGTTTGAGGAGTACTGGAAGGCCTCGCCTGAGTACGCCGCCTTGGTGTCGGAAATCGACGACTACTTCACCGAAGTCGACAAAGGTGAGCACAAACAGGCTTACCACGAGTCCCACAACGCTAGACAGGCCAAGAGAGTGCCTGCCCAGTCTTCTTACACCGTGTCTTTCGGCATGCAGGTCAAGTACATCATGCACAGAAACGTGTTAAGAACCAAGGGTGACCCTTCGGTGTTTTTGTTCTCGGTTGTCGGTCAATTCATCATGGGTTTGATCTTGTCGTCGGTCTTCTACAACTTGTCGCAGACCACCGCCTCGTTCTACTACAGAGGTGCCGCCATGTTCTTCTCGGTGTTGTTCAACGCCTTCGGTTCCTTGTTGGAAATCATGTCTTTGTTTGAGGCCAGACCAATCGTGGAAAAGCACAAGCAGTACGCCTTGTACTCGCCTTCCGCCGACGCCTTGGCCTCTATCATCACCGAGCTCCCCACCAAATTGTTACAGTCCTTGGGTTTCAACCTTGTGTTCTACTTCATGGTTAACTTCAGAAGAAATGCAGGTAGATTCTTCTTTTTCTGGTTGATGAGTTTCATGTGTACTTTGGTCATGTCCCATTTGTTCAGATCCATTGGTGCCGTGTCGACCTCGTTGCCCGGTGCCATGACTCCCGCTAACGTGTTGTTGATGGCCATGGTTATTTTCACTGGTTTCGTCATCCCAACCCCAAGTATGTTGGGCTGGTCCAGATGGATTAACTACATCAACCCCGTCGGTTACGTGTTCGAGTCGTTGATGGCCAACGAGTTCAACGACAGAGAGTTCCTTTGTGAGTCGTACCTTCCTTCCGGTCCCGGTTACGATAACATCCCCGTCAGTCAAAGAACCTGTACTACTCAAGGTGCCATCCCTGGTAACGAGTACGTCAACGGTTCCGACTACATCCGTGTCGCCTACCAGTACTACAACTCCCACAAGTGGAGAAACTTTGGTATCACTGTCGGTTTCATTCTCTTTTTCTTGGTTATTTACATCTCTTTGACCGAATTCAACAAGGGTTCGATGCAAAAGGGTGAAATCGTCTTGTTCTTGAGCGGTGACTTGAAGAAGCACAAGAAGGAGGCTGACAAGAAGAAGGCCACCACTAACGATCTTGAGAACAACTTGGGCTCGTCCGAAAAGGCTACCTTGCAAGACGAAGTCGAAGCTTCCAAGAACGAGTCTGGCTCTTCTAGTGGCGAAATCGAAGCCATGATGGACAAGAAACAGAACATTTTCCACTGGAGAGACTTGACCTACCAGGTCAAGATCAAGACTGAAGACAGAGTTATCTTGAACCACGTCGACGGTTGGGTGAAGCCTGGCCAATTGACTGCTTTGATGGGTTCCTCTGGTGCTGGTAAGACTACTTTGTTGAACTGTTTGTCGGAAAGAGTCACTACTGGTGTTATTACTGACGGTGTTAGAATGGTCAATGGTCACCCATTGGACTCTTCTTTCCAGAGATCTATCGGTTACGCTCAACAACAAGATTTGCACTTGAGAACATCCACTGTCCGTGAGGCTTTGAGATTCTCGGCTTACTTGAGACAGCCTGCCAGTGTTTCCAAGAAGGAGAAGGAGGACTATGTTGAATATGTTCTCGACTTATTGGAAATGACCGCCTATGCTGACGCCATTGTCGGTGTTGCCGGTGAAGGTTTGAACGTTGAGCAAAGAAAGAGATTGACTATTGGTGTCGAATTGGCTGCTAAACCAAAGTTGTTGTTGTTCTTGGATGAGCCAACTTCTGGTTTGGACTCCCAGACTGCCTGGTCCGTGTGTAAGTTGATGAGAAAGTTGGCTGACCACGGTCAAGCCATTTTGTGTACTATCCATCAACCCTCTGCCCTCTTGTTGAAGGAGTTCGACAGATTGTTGTTCTTGCAAAAGGGTGGTAAGACTGTTTACTTTGGTGACTTGGGTGAGAACTGTTCTACTTTGATTGACTACTTCGAGTCCAACGGTGCTGACCCATGTCCTAAGGAGGCTAACCCCGCCGAATGGATGTTACACGTTGTTGGTGCTGCTCCTGGTTCTCACGCTAAGCAAGACTACTACGAAGTGTGGAAGAACTCTAAGGAGTACAAGGCTATCAACGACGAATTGGACACTATGGAAAGAGAATTGGTTAAACTTCCTAGAGACGAAACCCCAGATGCCCACAAGAAGTACGCTACTGGTCTTGTGTCTCAATTCTTCCTTGTTACCTGGAGAACTTTGCAACAAGATTGGAGAACTCCTGGTTATGTCTACTCCAAGATTTTCTTGGTTGGATCCTCTGCTATTTTCTCTGGTTTCTCTTTCTTCAAGGCTGAATTGACTTACCAAGGTTTGCAAAATCAGATGTTTGCTATTTTCATGTCGTTGATTCCCTTGAACACCCTTGTGCAACAATCGTTACCATTCTTCGTGCAACAGAGAGATTTGTACGAAGTGAGAGAAGCGCCTTCGAGAACTTACAGTTGGTTTGCGTTCATTACCGGTCAAATTTTTGCTGAAATTCCATTCCAAGTCGCTATTGGTACCCTTTCGTTCTTCTGTTTCTACTACCCTGTCGGATTCTACCAAAACGCTGTGCCCACCGACTCTGTCGACGAACGTGGTGCCTTGTTCTGGTTGTACACCTGTGCTTTCTACGTGTACGCCGTGTCGTTTGGTCAACTCTGTATGTCTTTCAACGAGCTTGCCGACAACGCTGCCAACTTGGCAGTCATGTTGTTCACCATGTGTTTGAACTTCTGTGGTGTTTTGGCTGGACCCGATGCCTTGCCAGGATTCTGGATCTTCATGTACAGATGTAACCCTATGACTTACTTGGTGCAAGGTTTCTTGTCTACTGGATTGTCCAACGCCGAAGCCACCTGTGCTACTCGTGAGTTGGTTTCGTTCAGCCCTGCTGAAGGTCAAACTTGTGTCCAGTACCTTGGCCAGTATATAACCACCCACGGTGGATACTTGGTGGACGAAAACGCCACCTCGAACTGTCAGTACTGTGCCATCAAGTACACCAACGTGTTCTTGAAGAGTGTGAATGCGCTCTACTCCGAGAGATGGAGAAACTTTGGTATTTTCATCTCGTTCATCGGTGTCAACATCATCTTGAGTGTTTTCCTCTTCTGGCTCGCCAGAGTTCCAAAGGGTAACAGAGAAAAGAAGCATAAATAAACCGTCTGATTCCCACTAATAGTATATATTTAATATGATAGATTTAATGGCATTTGTAGTGGGCCCATCAACCTCACGTGAGTTTCGAGGTGGTGCCATTCGTTGACATATAAGGTGAAAAATTCCTAAATTCGCCATGAGTTTGAGCAAAGAGCAAATCCACGACACCACCCTCCCCGTGTACGACCGCATGGAGTCGTTGATCCGGTGGAAGCAGAAGCAGATCACCGACGCCGTTGAAAAAATCGATTCCAATGCCTTCAGAATCGACGACTGGAAGCGGGAGGACGGCCACGGAGGCGGCGTGACCATGGTGCTCCAGGACGCCAATGTGTTTGAGAAGGGCGGCGTCAACATCTCTGTCATTGACAGCACGTTGACGCCCCAGGGCGTGGAGAGAATGAGAGTCAACCATAAAGACCTCAAGGCCGCCGCCGACGGCACCGTGAAGTTCCGTGTGTGCGGGCTTTCGTTGGTGATCCACCCGCGCAACCCCCACGCACCCACCGTGCACGCCAACTACCGCTACTTCGAGACGTTGGACCCGGAAACCGGCGCAACCCAGAGCTGGTGGTTTGGCGGCGGCGCCGACTTGACGCCCTCGTACTTGTACGACGAGGACGCCCGGTTATTCCACGCCAAGCACAAGCAGGCGTTGGACCAGTACGACGGCGAGTTGTACCCCAAGTGGAAGAAATGGTGTGACGAATACTTTTTCATCAAGCACCGGGGCGAGCTGAGAGGCATTGGCGGCATTTTCTTCGACGACTTCGACGGCAAGAAGCCCGACGACATCTTGCACATTGTCGAGTCGTGCTTCGACGCTTTTATTGACAGTTACGTGGAGATCGTCAACAGAAGAAAGGACACTCCGTTCACCGAGGACCAGAAACAGTGGCAGCAGCTCAGAAGAGGCCGGTACGTCGAGTTCAACTTGGTGATCGACCGGGGCACGCAGTTCGGCTTGCAGACGCCGGGGGCCCGGATCGAGAGTATCTTGATGACGTTGCCATTGACGGCCTCGTGGCAGTACGACCACTCGCCGGAGGAGGGCTCCGAGGAGCACCGGTTGTTGACGATCTTGAAGAACCCAGTGGACTGGGTGTGATGTATATAGTATGAATTGGATGAGTCAAGTTGCAAATGTAGAGATGGAGAAGTCCTACGAAGACATATTAAGAAGACAGATAGAGGACATACAGAAGACATACATGAGACATACAGAAGACATACATGAGATACAGAAGACACAGAAGAGAGAAGACTGAATAGAGATAGATATACAGAGGACATTGTTACGTGTAGCTACGTTATCAATGATATCAGTAGCAGCAATGGCTTGATAGGAGAAAGACATCCAGAAAAGCAAAGACGTGCTGAAGAGACATACAGAAGACAGATAACAGGGTTAATGCATAACTATGTTGCGAGAGACAGAACAGTAGCAATGGTTTGCAGCCGGGAAATAGAGATACTCAGGTAAAGAGAAGACATACGGAAATTATAGATTTACAGGAACATACAGACACCGACAGTAGGCTGGTAGTACTACGAGTGTCGAGCAGTGTAGCAATGTGATTGACAGATATTGAGTGATACAGAAATAAAACTACAGAAGACAGATTTAAAGATATACAGATTTAAAGACTACAGAATTAACTTGAGCAAAAGACTACAGCATAACTACAGGAAAAGACTGCAGAAGAAACAAAGAGACACGCAGGCACAGAACACATATAAAGAAGACCAGAGAAATATAGACGGTGATACTGTCAATAATGAGATGAGGGCCAAGAAATGCTTGACAGATCAGACACCGAGATAATAGATTTAGATCGTAGAGTAACCAGACACGACAGAGACGCAGAAACAGACGACACACAGACACAGGCATGGACGCACATGTCCAGTTCTCATGGCAATAGAGTTAAGGTTGACAGGCGATCAGATGCTCTGAAAACCAGGCTCCAGTACTGCCAGCACCGTCAGCGCCCCAACACCACCGCCAACACCACCGCCAAGACCACCGCCAACACTCCACCAGCAACACCACGCCACGCCAGCACCCCACAATCCGACTACAGTCTACAACTAGCCACACACTACCTACTACCACACCAAACCTAAAGGGCCGCATCGCACGTTTCCAAATTTTCACCTCTGTCAAGCTATGATCGGACATTTTGCCAGCAGTTTCTAATCAATATGTCTGACGCCGACAGCTACCGCCTGCACTCCCCCACCCACGTTAGCGACGCTCGCCTCGACCAGCAGCTCGACGACCACCGCCACCAGCCCACGTCGCTCCCCATCCGGCAGGAAACTCTCGACAGGGTGCCCGAGATCCGTGCCGAGCCGCCGCGCCAGTACGGCCGCCGCCGCCGCCTGCTGATGTCCGAGGGCCTCGACCCCAAGGACATGCGCACGCTCTCGGTGTCGCTGGGCATTCTCATGAAGCAGACCCGCAAGAAAAAGGCCCGCAGCAACTCCAACTCCGACAACCTCCAGGCCGACCTCTTGCTGCCGATGATGAAGCTCAAGACCAACGACACCGCCGTGCTGCTGCGCCGGCTGTCGATCGACCTGGACGCCGACTCGCATGCGTCCCGGTCGTCGCAGGAAACCGAGGAGGACGTCTGCTTCCCCATGGCCCGCGACCACGTCCGGGTGCGGGGCATCGACTTCGACGAGATCGAGGAGTTCATCAACGAGGAGCTCGAGGACGAGCGGCTCATGAAGGAGCAACAGCAGCTCATCGCGCAGAACATCTCCAAGGGCTCGGTGTCGGCTTCGTCTGCCCGCCCGTCGTCCGCCGCCTTGCGCTACACCCCCAAGCACATTCTCCACAAGACCACGCTGATCATGGGGCGCCGCAAGCCGGACGAGGAAAAAACGTCCGAGTCCTCCGACAGCTACGACGAAAAAAAGCCGTCCGACGACAGCTCTGCCGAGAACGTGCGCTTCGGCACCACCCGCGTCAACGACTCGGACGGCTTCAACGTCGAGTTGCCGGACCGGTTCTCGTTTTTCAGCACCAACATCGAGGAGACCGTCCACGCCCCGGACATCCCCTCGCTCGTGGGCCCGGGCCAGACGTTCCGCCAGCTCTTCCAGGAGGGCGAGGGCACCTGGTGGCTCGACTGCGGGTGCCCCACCGACTCGGAAATGAAGGTTTTGTCCAAAGCGTTCGGCCTCCATCCTTTGACCTCCGAGGACATCAGGATGCAGGAGACCCGGGAGAAGGTCGAGTTGTTCAAGAACTACTACTTTGTGTCGTTCCACACCTTCGAGCCCGACACCGAGTCCGAGGACTACCTCGAGCCCATCAACGTTTACATCGTGGTGTTCCGCGAGGGCATCCTCACGTTCCACTTCTCGCCCATCAACCACCCCGCCAACGTCCGCCGGCGTGTGCGCCAGTTGAAGGACTACGTGGACGTCAGCGCCGACTGGATCTGCTACGCCATCATCGATGACATCACCGACGGGTTCATTCCCGTCATCACCGGCATCGAGTACGAGGCCGACGCCATCGAGGACTCGGTGTTCGTGGCCCGCGAGGTCGACTTCGGCAACATGTTGCAGCGCATCGGCGAGTCCCGCCGCAAGGTCATGACCTTGATGAGATTGTTGTCTGGAAAGGCCGACGTCATCCGCATGTTCGCCAAAAGATGCCAGGACGAAGCGTCCCACATCCTGCCACACCAGCACCAGTCGCAGGCCAACTTGGCCCAGGAGGACTACCCGCTCGGCTTCAGCGACAACGGCACCGGCGGCATCAGCTTCGGCCCGGGCCCCGGCGCCGGCAGCAACGCTCCGCAGCCCTCGGCCGCCTCGCAGCCCTCTGTAGCCTCGCCTCTCCCCTCGAACCAGTACCAGTTCCACCACCCTGTCAACATCACCCAGCCAAGAGCAGACATCGCCTTGTACCTCGGTGACATTCAGGATCACGTCGTCACCATGTTCCAGAACTTGTTGGCGTACGAAAAGATCTTCAGCAGGTCCCACTCCAACTACTTGGCCCAATTGCAGGTCGAGTCGGTCAACTCTAACAACCAGACCACCGCCATGTTGTCGAAGGTCACCGTCATCGGTACGATTTTGCTTCCATTGAACGTGGTGACCGGTTTGTTTGGAATGAACGTCGAGGTGCCGGGCCAGAATGCCGGCAGCTTGAGATGGTTTTTTGGGATTTTGGGGGTTATGTTGTTTATTGTGATTACGATCTTCACCATTGCTAGCTACTGGGTCAATAGTCTTCTTAAGGCTCAGCAGCCAGGACCTCAAAACTCGGTTAGGTCCATTAGAAGCTTTGGTCTTAGACGGAACAGATCACGGGGTCCGGCTAAGTCGATGATCAGCTTTCCGGGGAAATTTGATTGATTTCAACCAATGTCTGTATAATATTTATGTTGTGTTAATCTATAGAGTAGGATATATTATAAACTGACGGTTAGTTTTTTGTATGTTTCTTATGCTTCTTTGCAGGTATCCAGATCGTATCTTCATCGCCTTCTTCCTTGGGCTTGTATTTTCTGAACACCTCCTTTCTCCATTCTTGGATCAATCTCTTCTTCTTGTACTTTCTTCTGTCTTTGGTCCTGAGTTCCTTAGGTCTGTAGGGTGCAAACTTCTTGATGCCAATGTAACTGTTCAATTGCTGGTCGTCGGCTATCAAGATATCACGGGTGTTGAGACCGTACGTCTCCGGAGACACTTCACGGTACTTGAACTTAACGTCTTCCTCTTGAGACCGGCCTCTCATCTCATCCTCAACTTCTTCAACAAGCTTGGTTCTGTTGGCTTCGACGATTTTTTTGGCCTTTTCTTTTAAGGAAGCCTTTTCCTTCTTGGCTTCCTTCTTCTTCTTCAACTTGTCCTTCTTTGAACGCTTCTTTTCTGGTTCCTCGCTGGACTCTGGCTCGTCGTTTTGTTCTTCATCATTTTGTTCTTCATCATTTTGATCCTCTTCCTCTTCGTCGAAATCTTCCATGTCGCTGAACTTTGGCTTCTTGACGTCTTCGTTGTAGTACTGCTCGTTGAAGATTTCTGCCATCTTGCCGTCCCAATCAGCGTCGTCGAAATCGTCGTTCAAGAGCGAGTCTCCAAACACTTTTTGTATTATACTCTCGTCAATATCGTCGCCAACAGCCTCTTTGATCTTGGCCAAACGGTCAACCGCCAAGTTCAATTTAGAAGTTTCCTTCTTCTTGAGTTTCTCCTCTTTGGCCTTGACCTTTTGCTCCTTCTCTTCTGCCAACTTCTCTCTCTGTCTCTTACGGGAATTGGTCTTATCTCTTCTCAAGGTGGCTTGAGTACGAGCGTACGAGACGATCTCGGCAGCGTTTGCGTCTTCGTAACGGAAGTTGTAGGCCTTCTCGAACTGCTCAACCGCATCCTCGAAGTCCTCGTCGTCATCGTTGTCGATTTTATCGAGGTCAATGACTTTGTCGTTTTTCGTTGGAATCCAAGCTTTTTGGTCCAAGAAAGCCTGCAAAAAGCCGTCAGAGTTTGCCTCTGGATTAGGGAGCTTCACTGCTGGTTCCTTTTCCTCGTGCTTTTTCTCCTTCTTGGTCAAGAATTCATCATCGCTCTCGTCCTCATTAAATGCATTTTTGATATCCTCCAAAAGCTCGGTTCTCTCCTCTCTTTGGGTTGTAACGTACGACTTCTCTCCATCAACAGTGCCTTCGGCCTCGTCGTCTTCGTATCCACCTGATAACAAATTCATCCGATGATAGTCTTTCAAGTAGATGGGCTTCTCATTGGACTTCGAATTGGATCCCTCGGGCCCGTCATCCTCGAAAAACTTCACGTTCTTGTCGAGAAGCTTGCTGGGATCCTCCTTGAGGGCCTTTAACACTTGGTTGATTCCGGCGTCAACATTGTCATTGATCAATTCACCGTTCTCATCTTCTTCTTCCGATGAGCTCGAGTATTGGTCACTTTCGTCGTCAGAAATTTGCTTTTTGGCCACAGCCTCTTCACGGGCGGTGGTCTCTTCAACCTTGGCCTTGAGCTCGCTTTCCCTGGCCTTTTTAGCAGCAGACTTCTTTCTGGCCATATTAAACTTATCTAGAATTCGAGATGAGCATCGAATATATATTTGCACGACTATTTAGAATTTACCTGGCGGGAGATCTCTGCCTAGCATTCGCGAGGGCCCCTTCTTGACTTGGTACCACCATCTGTAAGCAAGCTCACACCGGTTCAAGTCGAGGTTTTCGCTGAGAATTTTCCACAACATCGACATGAGATACGCTCTCTCATCTCTGTTACTAGTGTCCACCAACAAGAAGATCTTATCGAGCCATTTCTCGAAGATGGAGAGAGGAAGGTAAGGGATCAAGTTGATGAACGCAAGAATAAGCGCTTCTCTAGAGGTGTTGGGCACCAATCTATTTTCAAACTGGTACTTTCTTTTCTCTCTTCCTTTGGGCACCACATCGAGCAGAAGTGTATCCTTTGGTTTCTTAGTTTTGTTCTGCTTGATGATGTCTACCGCGTGTTCCTGTTTCTTGATGAGCTTCATCGTGGACTCGGCGGCGATCTCTGAGATCGGCTGGGCCGAAGTAAATGTAGATTCTTCCGGTGCCTGTTCCTTGATGGGGATCCCGCTTCGGGTGTGGAAACACTTGAAGTTGATGAACTCGAGGAACTCCTCGCCGGAGTTGGCGTACATCCCGTCAATGTTCGCTGAAGGACTCGACAAAGCCTGCTTGCCAAGGGTCTCGACCGCAATACTCAACTGGTGGGGCGACAACAACCCCGGAAACTGGCTGATGGTAAGGTCGATGTACTCGAGCGACTCCTTGAGGTTCTTGGCGCCCTTGTTCTTGGAGAAGCAGAAGAGGAGAACAGAGTGACATGCCTCCGTGAGCTCGTAGTGTTGAATATGGGGGTTCTTGACGATACTGATGCACTCAGGGAAGATATACGTGAAGTTGAACTGGTCGTCGATCTTGTCCTGCTGCAAGTAGTTTTCCCAGACCCCCAACACGAAGAGAACCTTGCAGCGGGTGACCATGTTGCGGTTGAGGACCTCGTAGTGGAGGTTGACGTTGGCGCTGCCAATAAGGTACAGCGTCAAGTTCTCGAGCTCCTTTGTCAGCTGCCGGGACCCGAACAAGAGCTCGAGACTGAGGTAGTAGACGAAGTTGTAGCTGTCGAAGCCGCCCTGGCCGATCGAGAGCAAGATGTGGTTGAGATGGTAGAGCGACTCCAAGAGTTTGAGCGAGATAAACCGGTAGTCGACCTCCAACTGCGGGAGGTTGCTGGATTTGAACGGGTTCAAGTAGTAGGCGAAGCCCGGCTTCTGGGTGCTGATGAGGAAGCGGGACAACACCCCCTGGAACACGAGGCATTCGGCGAAGAGAAGGTTCTTCATGAAAAACCAGAACTTCTGGTGCAACGGCGAGTTGACTTTGATGCTGTCGTTGGTGTTGAAGAGCGAGTCGGCCGTGGACGCCGCGAGCGACCGGTTGAACGCAAGGATCTTCGAAACACTCTCGAGAATCTGCTGCGAGGACGCCGGGTCGTCGGGGAGCTGCTCGAACAAATTCTCGAGGAGAAACGACAACCGGTTCAAGTGCTTGACCACGGGCCGCAGAACCACCCGCTCGGTGACCACCCGCTCGGAGTCGGGCAACCGCGGGTCGAGGGCGAAGAACACCTCGTAGGCCTGCGCCGAGTACGGGGCGTTGGAAAAGAGCAAGCTGATGATCCGGTCGATGAGAAAGGCGCTCGACACCTTGCCGGTGTACTTGCGGGTGGAGTCGCCGCGCTTGTAGGTGACGGCAAGACTCAAGAGGCCGAGGTTGACGATGTTGTCGGAGTGGCCGCCGGCCATGGTGTAATTGAGACACTTGCGGTACAACGCCAACACCTTGGCGTCCCAGTCGGCGAAGAACCACTTGTAGTCCAACACGTTGACGTCGGTGTACAAGGAGTCCCGCAATTCCGTGCAAAGGCCCATGCCGGAAATCACGCCCAACACCTTCCAGCAGTTGCGGCGCAAGTCGAAGTGAGCGAAGTTGTGGAGCTCGTGGTAGATGGTGGCGTACCAGGCCTTGATCAGCAACGTCGGCTGCGACGTCTTGAGCTTCTTGTCGGTGATGACCTTGAAGGCCTCGATGATCTGGTAGTTGTCCTCGAAAAAGGCGCCCTCCGGCCCGAAACACACGGGATTGTTCAAAAAATTCGCCACGAGCAACCGGAGGTTGTGCTCGAGCTTGACGCTCGGCAAGTAGTGGTACATGTACCCCAAGATCTTGTTGACGGAGGTGTCTGGCTTGGGGTTTCTGAGCTCATCGAGAAGGTAGTCCAACTCCTGCGGAACTTGCTGGTTTTGGCTGAAACTTGCGTGGGAGCCGCCCGCCACCGGCACGGCGCCGCCCTGCACGAGCGCCCGCCCCTGCGGCCCGAGCCTCGAGTACAAGTCTGACATGAGCTAAAGTTGGGGTACCGCGGACTGAAAAACGGTGAATTGCGTCACGTGAAAATCGAGAAATCGTCTCATCTTCTCAGTTTTTCAGATACCAGCTTACCGCTAGCTTCTGTTGCTTCTGTTGCTTCTGTCCTTCGCTGTTCGCTGCTTCGCTGCTCCTTCTGTGCGCATCTGTACTGCCTGTTCCAGCATACAGCGCAACATGTTTGTCCGACTACGACTGGGCGGCCGGTGCGGCCGCCGCGTGGCGCTCGCGGCCCGCGTCAGCGCCAGGCCCCGACGGCTCGACGCCTCCTACTCGAATTGGCTCGTGGAGGCGTCCAAGGGCATAAAAATCTTCAACGCCAACACCAAACCGCCAGCAGCGGCGCCGAGCGAGACGCCGCGCCACCGCATCCCCATGGACGTGGCGGTGCTCGGGCGCTCAAACGCCGCCGCCGTGGAGCTTTTCCTGTTGCGGGCGCTCGACTTGGGCGCCGTCAGTGCAAAATTGCATTCGCTCAGGTCGGCCCGGCAAATCGTGGAGCCCGAGCTCGTGCTCGAGCTCTTGGGCGATGCCGCGCTCGACACCGCGGCTCCGGCGACGGCGGCGTTCATGGACGTGGAGCCGGCGCAGTTCGCCGACCTCTGCTCGAAAGTCCAGCACCATCTCAGCATTTTGCATCTCTATGAAGACATCATGGCCGACGACCCGCGGTTTCAACAGCTCTACATCCGGGCGGCGTTCCACGCAGGCGACGTGGAAAAGCTCAAGCTGTTGGCCAACTTGTATTTAGACCACCCTCTCGATAACACCACCGTGACGCAGATCATCAGCGGGTTTGCACTCAACTTCGACATCGCCACCGCCGAGGACATCTTCGTCAAGATCTGCGGCCAGCGCACCGACTGGGACATCTCGGTGCTCGAGCACACCATCGCCCTGTTCGTGAAGGGCGACGCTCTTTTCGAGAACCTCATGCATGTGCTCCAGGCGTGGATCTTGTCCCGCAACCAGCTCCCGAGCGAGCGGGCCATGACCCAGATGCTCTCGCAGTGTTACCGGTTCGGTACGCCCGAGGAGCTCCGGGAAATCGACCATCTCATCCACCGCTACGGCCTCGGCGACGGCGCCATGATCAACATGACCAAGTTGAAGTACCACATCTCCAACCGCAACAAGACAGCGTTCAAGAAGCCGATTTTGGAGGACGACATCGTCATCTTCAACAACATCGCCAAGTCGCTTTTGGACGAGGGCCGCCTAAGCGACCTCACCGACTTCTACTACTCCATGGCGTCGTTCTTCGCCCGCTACACTGACTTGAAGTACGTGGAGTTGGTGTTCTACAAGATGAAGCAGGACGGCGTGGCGTTGGACCAACGGTTCTACCGGGTTTTGAGCCGCCGCTACGTGACCCACGAGAACTTCCTCCAGCTCCTCCGGTTCTTGGAGTCGAGCTGTCTGCGGATCCGGTTCCATCCCAAGTACTTGGCGGACATTTTCGAGTGCTACGTCAAAACGTACCCCCACTATGCCGAGCAGTTTGCATACGGGTTTCGGACGTGGGTCAGCAAGCACGGCAGTCTCGACGAGACGCTGAAGACGCAGCTCCTCGCGGTGCTCAAGGTCAACCGGCTCCAGTCGCAGTTGACGCCGATTGGGTTCGGCGACAAAGCCCTCGATGCCCGCAAGTACGGCGCCCAGTGGAAGCCCATGAGCTGGCGGCGCGATCCGCAGGGCCGCGCGGTGCGGTGTTCTGAGCAGGTGGAGTACCGGGTCACGGAAGGGTTCAAGGACATCATCCAGCGAGGAACCCGGCCCGACTTCAATATCATAGAGGAGACGTTCAGACGCCTGGACTTGCTCTACAAGACCAAGTTGCTCGAGCTCGCGCAGACCATCCGCATGGAGCAGAACCACCAGAACCGGCTCAGCATGATCAACCTCCAGTTCGCTACCAAAAAAGAGCTCGGCCAGTTCTACCGCTACAACGTGGCCAGCTTGAACTCCAACAACAAGGTGGTGTTTGCGCGGATCCTCCTCAACAAGAGCATGTACGGCGAGGCGTGGAGCGTGCTCGAGAGCATCAACGAGGGCGAGCTCAACGACAAATCGTACCTGGTGATTCTCAATTTCCGGCTCCGGACGTTGATCAAGGCCAACCGCATGGCGGAGTTCGTGGAGCAGGTGGAGCGGTTCCCGCTCGAGCAGGTGACGTTGTCGCCGTACCTCCTCAAGCAGTGCGGGTACCTCGAGAAAGAGCTCACCAAGAAAATGACCACTACAGACGCTACAGAGGCCCTCCGCCGTCTCCAAAAATTCATGGGAGACGTCCAGGCGCTCTTGCTCAAGGACAAGCAGGAGCTCGACCAGAAGGTCCAGGACATGTTCGGCATGTTGGACCGGTGGATAACGACTAACGACTAAATATTCGCAATCTCACATCATGAGTTCGGACGAAAACCGACGGCTCTGGGAGCCCATCGTATGTTGCCGTAGACCACAAACACCCCCATACTAACCGCAGGACAAGGCGTTGACGGACGGGTTGCTTGGCCACATCACGGCGGCGTTGGAGTGCCTGGTGTGCTCGGAGATCATGCTCGTGCCGTTTCTCACGGCGTGCGGACACTCGTTTTGCTACGACTGCCTCAAGCTGTGGTTCGACAACAAGCTCAACTGCCCCACGTGCCGCACGGACGTCGAGACGCTGCCGGTGTTGAACGTGCAGCTCCGGGAGATCGCCCAGCAGGTGCATCGCATCATGCTGGAGACCGCCGCGGGCCCGGAGGCCGAGCGCTTGGCCCGCTGGCACGCCGCCAGCACGCAGGCCTACACCGACGACAGCGCGGCCCAGGACTTGTTCGGCGACCTCTTCAAGCTGGCGTTGACGCTCATCGACAAGTCCGATGGGGTGCCCCGGTGCGGCAACTGCCACTGGGAGGCGCACGGCTCGGTGTGCCTCCACTGCGGCGTGCGGTTCCGCATCCTGCGGGACGACGACTACTACGACTCGGCGGACGCCTACGACGAGGACTCCGACGAGGAAAGACGATACGGCCACGAGGACGGCTACGACACTGGCGACAGCTTTTTGGACGGCCGCGACCTCGTGGAGATCAACGCCGACACCGCCGAGGGCGACATCTTGAGCGACAGCGAGTCGTGGCGGGGGTTCGACGGCCTGGACAGCGGCGAGGATCTTTTCCAGGCGCTCCACAACTTCCACCGGCGCAACCTCGGCAGCTCCGAGGAGGACGACGACGATGACGAGAACGAGCACTCGGACGGGCGGCGCATGCCCATCGTCATCAACGTGAGCGACGAGGAGGTGTAGACGTCGTTTTCTGACTAAGCACCGGTCGATGTTTTCGTGGCTGGCGAATTTATCGCCCACTCGCTCATTGGACACTGCGAAAATCGTTTGATTCTACTACTGTCAATATGGCCCCCAACCCCCAGAGAATCATCGAGTTGCAAAAGAGATACCAGGCCTCCCACCAGAAGTTGTGGTTGAGAGGCCCCAAGTCCAAGGCTTTGGTGTACCCATTCTACGCCTTGTTCACCGTCAGCACCGCTGTTCCTTTGTTCTACGCCGCCAGAGGTGTCTTGGGCATCAAGGACGAGTAGCTCATTAGCTAGTAATAAACGCTCTGAAAGAATGTGTAGGAGAGTGGAGTGAAGTGGAGTTGGAGATTTGAAGAGTTGAAGATGAACAGTTAGATTTGAGAAGTGAAGGTTGAAGTTGAAGATTGAGGGAAGTGATTGAGAGCTTTGTATGAGCTGTGTTGGAGTGATAGTGCTGTTGGTGTTGTGCTGCTGAGCTGCTGGTTATGTTGGACTGTTGCTGTGAGTTCTGGCATGAGTCCATTGCAATTCACCAACACTCAGCAGCTTTGGTCACAGCGTTCTAACAATAACTCTGACAACAGCTCTGACAACAGCTCTAACAACAGCTCTGACAAAAGCTCTAACAATAGCTCTAACAAGAGCTCTAACTACAGCGTTCGAACCTCGTTGTGACTACATAATCACAGCTGTTCTAATCACAGCACAACTACCAGTATATACTCCATCACATCTCTATTAACAGCAGCTGTTCTACTGCCAGCAGTACCACCACCAAGCGCTGTACAGCACCACAAGTAGCTGCATCCTCGGTCAGTAGCTCCATATCTGCCGGTAGTACTCTATTGTATATCTACCACCAGTACCTCTATGCCTACCACCAGTACCTCATCAGTAACAACTCTACAACCATAGAGCTCTCAGCTCCGCTCTTACTCCTCTGCCAACCTTTTATTAAACTAATGCTTGTAACGACAAAATTATCTGGTACACTCCGTAAGCACCAGGGTCCGGTGGAAACTCCACCTTATTCTCAAGCCCTCCGACATATGAGGCCCGGCCCAACTTGGGCGCCAATCTCTTGGTATGCTCCGCAGACTCGTGCGCCACTTCGATCGCCCTTCCGATATCCATGTGTTGGCTGTAGTCGCTAACAAATGGAATCAACACATCCATTACCGTCCGGTGGCCCTCTCTGGCCTTGGTGAACTCCTGGAGCGTCTCTATAGCGTTCTTGAGCCCAGTAGCAAACACCTTCTTGGGATCCAGTTCCTGGGTCAATGCAGCGTTGATATGATTGATCAATGACTTGACAAAAATGTACAAGATACCGCCCAATGTTCCGCCCATATCATTGGCGAGAATGTAGAGAACCTTGTTAAGGACAGTGAGAACCGATCCTGAATCAGCAATACCATCTTTCAATGCGGCGAGAATCGAATTGGCTCCGATCTCCAACATCTTACCACAGTCTCCATCACCCATCTTGGTATCCCAGTCGGTGATCTTGGGTTCCCACTCAATCAAGTTCTTGGCTCCAGTATCGAGGATCTGTGCGAGGATCTTGGGATCTATCTTGATGTCTCTTTCGGTTTGGGCCTCGATGTCTTCGTAGTTGTCGAACTTCTCGATCATTCTCAGCTTGTAGGAGGCCAAGTCTTTGGTTTGGACGTAGTTCCAGTTGGTAGCCGTGGTGGGCAAGTCGAAAAACTCCAAGATCTTGTCTTCGCTGAATGTCTTGCTGACCGACTTGGTGACATTGAATAAAGTTATAGTGAAAATTGGAGCGTTTAAAGAGCTGACAAAAGATCCCACCATAACTCTAATTGGAACGATACCATAAGTAGCATCCAACTGTTTAACGGTCTCGAACAAGAGGGCTTTCTCTTCTATGACGGGCAATCCACCCAAGTTGTTGAAAAGAAGAACGAATTTATCACTGCTATCATACTCCAAATAATTTCTTTCGGCGTCACTTTTGTTCAACAAATAGCTCAATAAATCTTTGATTAACAGCTCGTTCGTTGGAATCTCTGGGATTTTGAGGAAGCCAGGTTCATTATGGATTCCAAGGCCGATCTCAATTTCATTGGGTTCCAATTTTCCATAATCGGAATCAGGTGCGTGGCCAGGAATATGGACATGGTCCAAACCAGCGTTTATGGAGGCGATATTCTTGTTGATGCTGATTCCAAGGTCGTACACTTGCTGCAAAGAATATGAAGGGTTTTCGGCGGCGGATCCCAAAACTTTGATTACAATACTGCACCCTGCCAAAGTTCTTCTTCCAACTAGCGAATTCGACGATCTTTTGATCGACACATCGTCGGTGCATCTCAACAACTTGACTTTGTCTTCACCGTATCTTGCGATGAGCTCTTGCTGGGCCATTCCAAAGTATAAGTTGTCACCGGTGTAATTTGTAATAATTATAATGGTCCCTTTTTCGGAGTGGACTACCTTCTCAGCGGCCTGGACATTTTTGAAGTTTGGAGATGCAAACACTTCACCTTGAGCACAAGATGAGAGCATTCCTTCTCCCACAAGTCCGGCCCAACCAGGTTCGTGTCCGGAACCACCGCCACTGATTAAGGTGATTTTTTTAGGATCGTGTTTATTGTTGAAAACGACTTTTTCTTTGATAAGCACGGAAATATTATCATTAGCTACAGCGTAGCCTTTAATACAAGCTTTTACGAGCTCATTAGGATTCTCCGGAAGGAAATGTTTGGTCATCGCTGCCATAGGAGAATTTTGTGGGAATTTATATATGATTAAGCTCTGGAGTATTTGTCGGAAAAATGACCCCCTCACAAAAGTATATAAGGTATATAAACCCAATAACCGCCCTTAACTCAAAGTTAGCAACAAGAATGAAGGTCGTTATTGGAGCTGATCAAGCTGGTTACGAATACAAAGAAGCATTGCTAAAAGATTTGAAAAACAACCCGCTCGTGGAGGTTGTGGAAGATGTTGGAGTTTCCAGTAACTCCGATTCTACACCATATCCATCTGTCGGCATTAAAGTTGGAGAGTTGATTAAGGACGGTCAGTTCGATAGAGGTATCTTGATTTGTGGGACGGGACTCGGAGTTGCGATAAGCGCAAACAAAGTCCCCGGAATTCGAGCAGTAACGGCCCATGACAGCTTTTCTGTGGAGAGAAGCATTTTATCAAATAATTGCCAGGTGTTGTGTATGGGACAGCGTGTGGTCGGGTTAGAATTAGCCCGCAGACTCGCTAATGAATGGCTCACCTACGAATTTGATGCCTCCTCTGCTAGTGCTGATAAAGTTCAAGTTTTGACCGACTACGAGTTGAAGGCATGTTAAGCGCATTCTTGTATAGTTAATAAAAGATTGGGATTCGGTACAAAATTTGTTGATCGTAGTGGGGCGGCCCCTCTAGCACGGCAGTCCGAAAAGTTTGCCACTCGATACCGCCCCAATCACCACAAATTTGTCACGGGCTCTTATCAGGTCATCGCAAATAGAATTAACCGCCTGTCGGCTAGAGTAATCTGAGATATGAACGACCAGTTATTTCCCCAACAATTGTCCCGAAAGGGTCGTTCGGAGAACATTGATCATCGTTTAAACTTTAAAATATGTGGGATAGTTTTGAACGATGGGTGCAAAAATATTTAGAGTTGTTACGAATTTCAAAATCAATTTCTTGAATTCATGCATTAACCCAATCTACCTATTAAATATGCTCTATAATCTTTCGTCACGTTCTCAACAAGAGTCTTCGTGGTACATCGTGTGCGTCACTTCTTAGTTCAACAAGTCCATTTCGTCCTTAACCATAACCTTCATAGTAGGAGTTTTAGGATCGAAAACAAGTTCTGGAGCCTTACTGGCATCTTCCAACCTAATTCTGTGAGTAACAAATTCGTTAATTTTCTTTAACTTTCCACTCTGGAATAAGTTAAGAATTGGAGGCCAAGAGTCGTGGTATCTGTTAATGAAACGAACATCAACTTCACCAAAAGACATTGGCATAAATGGGAAGCCATCGATTTCGTTAGACGATGAGACTCCCAAAACAACAAAAATACCGTTTCTTCTAACAACGTAGCCACAAGTATTGATAGAAGAGGCGACACCAGTACATTCCAAAACGGTAGGTGGCATTTCATATTCTGTTGTTCCGTACAATTTACGGATTTCCAAGGCGTTTTCCTTAGGACTCAATTTGGAGTCGATTTGGTAAGTTTGAATCGATGGAACCAAAGACTTGGCGTAGTCTAATCTCTGTTGGTTGACATCTGAAACGACTATAGGGTAGGCGCCTGAGATGTCGGCTAACAATAATGTAGCCAATCCAATTGGACCACAACCAGCAATCATCACTGGCTTACCCAAAGGTAAACCACCAGCCTTTTCGATACCGTGGTAGCCCACGGAGACGACCTCGGCTAAGGCGCCTTCTTCGTAGGAAACGCCTTCTGGCAACTTGTGGCAGAATTTGCTGTCCATGTTCAAAAATCTCTGGATGGAACCATTAGTTGGAGGCATTCCAAGGAAGTCGACATTTTCACACAAATTGTAGTTACCGTTCATACACAAGTAGCACGAGCCGCAAGGAACTTGAGGTTCAATAGCGACTTTGTCACCAACTTTGAGAGTTTTGTTGGTGACAGCGGCACCGATTTCGATGACTTGACCAGCGGTCTCGTGACCGATAATTAAGTCTTCGGTGATTTGCAAGTCACCAATACCGCCGTTTTTCCACAAGTGAATGTCGCTTCCACAAATACCGGTGCATTTGATATGAATACGAACTTCATTGGGTCTTAATGGGAGGATAGGAGCTTCGGACATTTTGATTTTGTTGTTGGGGCAAACCATTAAACATGGGTTTGGGACGTGGTCCCACTGACTAGAGGCTTCTTCTTGGATAGGGGCCATAGTTTTCGAGTGTTATTATGCCAGGACACAGGTGCATTTATATTAATTTTATGGCGGAATAATTGTCGGTCCCCCACATTCATTTTTCCTACGGCTACAAGAGATTTTGCCCTGGTCCGCACCCAAACTTTAAACAGGATGGCCAGTGCTGGAAGCGTGAGGCTCTTAATACCTACATTAGTGACGTTGTATTTAGAGATGACTAGTTTCTCCGTATTTTGCACCTTATTTTTATCCGAAGATCACCCGAACGGAAAAATACTCTGCGACTTATTTTGAGTGATTCCTGCATCAAATCTGTATCCTGTCGAGTAAAGCTTAAGTAAGGGCTAAACATAAGAAAGGCGGTTAAAGTTGAGTTTTTTCTTGAAGTTATGTGGGGACCCTAATCAAGGCGTATGGGGCTTTATCAGATCGTGACCACACTGTAACCCTAAGGCGTCTCCGAATGTAACCCCAGGTTCGGCTATTTAATTTGGGTTTATTTAGGCAATGCATAAACATTCGAACTAATATAGAATTCTAGAGAATCGATTGTACTACCACTCCAAACTTTAATTTTTTATCGGTGGTGATGTTCTCCAGGCATAAGTTGCCAGAAAATTTTTTGACAGTAGGCTGCTTCTCGGAATTCTTTTTTGGCTGACGCAGTCGCCTGATGGGCAGTTAAAGATTTTCACGTGACCGAGTGTACTCAACATTTTTCTGGAGTTGGTTCATGCTTACATGGGTTTAACTGACTTACATCCTTCGGTTCTCGACCGGATCATCGACCTCCTCCCGCAGCAGGCTGTGATCAACCTCGCGTTGACCAATTTCTACTTTTACAAACCATGTATGAGAAAGTTGTATCGCTCGATCTTGATCAAGCCCACCACCAACATGGCGCAAGATAATCCCAGGAAATACTCTTTTCAGGACAGCTGGTTCACAAGTGTTCAGGGGTTGCAAGGGTCCTTGAACCAGACAAACAACCGGAAGCTCATTTTGGCGAGGTTGAAGGTATTGAACAGCTCAATCAAAATTAACGAAGAATTGGCTAGCTACGTTGAACGAATCGAGGTTTTCGGACAGTATAACCAAGAAGTGGAAGACGAATTGGTTAGTTTACTCAAACTGACGAGCGCCATTGTGTATATCGATGACGACCAATTGAGAAAATCGATTAAGACCAAAGTGGAATTCAGGTCTATTATCGTTGACGAAGAAAAAGATTTGCTCCAGGAGTTGGACCATATTGAACTAAGGCGACTTGACTACCAGAGTTTGCAATTCACCAACTTTGACAAGTTTACTAGGTTGTGCATAAAACGGCAGTATGCACAGTTCTTCGAATACTTGAAAAGGAACAACATCAACATCAGCCCATTGCAGATTAATCTCCAATCAAAACATGGCACCGATTTAGACTATTTACGGTGCGTCAATCTAGGTAGTGTGAAATTCTTACAATTGACCATCGGATGTGAGAACGAAATTTGCCGAAGTAATTGTTTAAAACAATTTTTGGATGCAGTACTTGAAATTGTCGATTTTGAGCAGTTAGTAAAACTTTGCATTGTTATCGATGAGGCAAATATCAGCCATGCAAAATCAGAGATCAATGACGTCTTCTTGTTTCAATTCATCAATAGCATCAGTGGCATATGTCGGAACTTGAGCTACCTTTTTTTCAAATTCAACCCTAATCCTCTCGGCCTTATCGATGACGGTTTCGAGGGGAATTATTTACGGAAAGAAAGGTTTTACACACATCTATTTCCAGAAATATTGGACAAATTCCAGGGTCCTCAAATTAACCTAGTATTACTAAATTTCTTCAATGTGTTGACCAGTTATGAACAACCGATGAATAACATGATGTGGAATGGGTGTAAATGTGATCATTGTCAACGCTACTTACATGAAATTGATGATTTCATCCTTTTTCACAAATATTTTAGTGAAGAAGAAAAATTCTTGAAGGATTTGAACAATCCAATTTTTCTCAGTTCAGTAGTAAAAAATTTTTTAAACCGTTTTTTGTTTAAAGATTTTTTTACCCTAAATCAATACCCTTTACAGAATGTAAGCTGGGATCTACATACCAACAATTTTTCACCCATTCCTATTCAATGTTTTGATACGGAAAACTTTAAGGAGGGGGACTTCAATGAGGACAAAGAGATATTTTATGATTCACAAGAAGATCCTAAATGTAAATTCAAAAATCTCGATCTATTCCCCCAGTTTAGTGCCTGTGTTGTCCATTATGCCAACGACCTAATGAATAACCTTATTTATCTCAATAGGGGAAACGCCGAAAGTTTGAAGTTAGAGTTTGACGATTTGAATGATGGTGAGATCGAGAACAAGCTTCGTAGCCTTTATGTTAATGGATTCGTGTTCTCTTTTGACAAAGAGACGAATGGGACGAACTTCTTTGTTAATCTCTATGACAATAAATACCTCCAATAAAAACAGTTTCAAGTAAATGAAAAAAAAAATATTTCTTTTCCTACGGAAATTATTCCCCGTTTCGACTTTCCTAAAAAATTAAAAACCGTTGAACTAGGTTTAACCTTATGCCAGAAGCGCGTAATAGTAACAGCCTTCAAGATGTGTAGAAGTGCCGTGCCTCAAAATGGTAAAGATCTGCGTCATTACAAGAATTTTTATGCTACTAGAATGGACATTTGGTCAATGGCTAACGACACAAGTAGATCAATGAAGTGAAAATTTTCAGTGTTGTCCCACTATTGATCCAATGTCCAGGTATAAAGGGTTAAAATTTTTCTTGCGATTTTATCGTCTCTCAAGGTTATGAGGCCATTGGACGAATGAAAATCAATTCAGGGCTGGCTGTTACAATTATACTCATACGAAGACTCCTTAAATTGAAACAAGAACAATTAGTCCTGCGCGATAGTTGCAGGAACAGTACTAAACAATTTCATGTTGTACAGTGGAGATTAATTCATGCATAGACCTACACATCTTGGTAGTTACCTAGACTGTATGTTGTCGTTTCATCATTAGGCTAAAACCCATTAAGAGTAGAGTTAAGGTGCATGAACAGCAATTTTAAAACCCAAGTAAGCGTCCAGGGCGGCAAATCTGTTCAACCCTTGTATTTGACGTTGTTCCCTCGGAGCATATTTCTAGTAATTTCTAGCGGACAAAATAGGTTTCGCCGACTTTACGTCAATCGACGAATAAAAACGCTCGATTACGTTTTTGAACCTTGCGTAATAATAAACACTTAGTAAGATCTATATTTTTTGCCCCTTCCTAATTCGGCAAATACGGGCTAATTGCTGACAAAGGTCCACAACGGTTATGCATGAGATTGTCTGTGGATTTGCCAAAACTTACACATTTTTTCTGGTAAAGGGGGTCGAGTGATTGGATATTGACATGGCAAAAAATGTAACGTATGATTGATTTACAATTTTCACTAAGATCTGGTAGTAAATTACTGCTACACCCTTGGGATAAACTCTCCGAATTCCGTTCCTATCCATACATTGACTAAAATACACATCTATAATTTACCCTACAACCTTCTTGGAGTTGATACTTTTGAAATTTAGTTTTGACCTCTTACTCTTACCGTTGGTGTGGGTCTTATAATGTTGCATGCAATTGTCTTGTCTAGCGAAACGAGCGTCGCAAGTTGGCCACGGACAAACATGTCTCCTTTCTCCTGTATGTATTCTATTGTGTCTGGCTAAATGTCCCGACGTAGTGAAGGATCTGGAACAGACCTTGCATACGTGCTTTCTTTTTGGGGTAGCTTCTTTTATGTCAGGTTTTACGTCCACCGAAGTAGAAGGGGGAGGAGTAGGCAATGGTTTGGGTGACACTGATACTGCTTGTGGAGGTTGGTAGTAATATTGTGGAGGTTTTTGGTAGCTCACCGGAGAAGGCTGGCGTGATAAGAATTCCGTTGGCAAAGGTATGGTAGTCATCAATTCATTGAAAGATGGTAACCTTATTATTTGATTGTACTGAGGTTGTGGATATTGTATGTTGTTGTAAACGGGCTTCGAAAACATCTTGACTAGCAATTACCAGGGAATACCCCATTATTTATAAAAATGACTAAGGTTGGGAGAAATTTGGTATAAAATCACATTTTAGTCGAATACGCATTATGCGAGTTAGGCATAATTCAAACCTTACTGAAATATTCAATAAATCAAATACCTAATTTGGTATTTTTATTAGATTTAATAAAAAAAGGGAATTTGGCGGAAATCCAATCAGTGGAAGCGACTTGCTAAAGTCTCTCCACTTCCTAAAACGGAAGCGTGCTGGAACCGAATAGGGGCTGCAGTTGGCGGAACCACCGAACGTCTCGGCCGGTTCCTCGCCAGCAGCAGCCTGGGGCCCCATTTACATATAGCCCGGTGGTAATTACCTGTTAGATACAAATTACTAATTGCAACTTCCCAAACTCTAAACTGATCGGGTTCGGGTTGACCTTACCATTTTGCGAGTTTCAGAACCTTATTTTGAAGGGCTTAAGTTAAGATTTTTTTCTACGGCGAAATCAAAGGTGATCTCAACTTACATATTATGCAGTCTAATTGATAGACGATGAACCCGATAGGGCCGTGACCCCGACAATGAAAACCGTTGAAATGTAGGCCCGTATGCAGCGGCGATGTAGATGCATCTACCGAATTTCTTATCAGCCCCAACGGAATCTTAATTTGAAATTCTACCTGGGCCGAATTAGGTTGGGGTGTTGATACAGATCTAAGGGCATTAGTGAGATCATTCCCTTTCGGGGAAGCAAAACCATAATCTCCATTACGGCGGTGGGTGTAAAACCACCGCCTCATTTCGGCTCGAAACACCATCCCAAACGGGCCTGCCAACCTCCAGAACAGCGGCTAAACCCCGATTCGCATTTACGGCACCGGATATTACATGAAAAACTACCCACGCTGCAGGGGGCCTCTACACACCGGTGTGGTGAAGGGCTTCAACGCTGAAACGATCTGCCTATCAGTCTGGAGTTAAGCCCGCCCACCAAGGGCATTTTTCGGGAGGGCCCGTGTCACGTGACATAGCCTCACTTGGGGCCCGAATTTTTCAGCTCACCAATGCAGTGCTCCAGAAGATTCATCTCCATCGTGCAGAACGCCCCGTTCAAGGCGCCGTTCGTGCCGTTGGTGGCCGCCAACGGGTTCCCGTCGGCCATCGGCAACACGCCGCTCATCCGGCTCCCCACGATCTCGGACAAGGTCAAACGCAACATCTACGCCAAAGCCGAGTTCATGAACCCCGGCGGGTCCATCAAGGACCGTGCGGCGCTCTACGTGGTCAAGGACGCCGAGGAGCGCGGGCTCCTTGCGCCGGGCGGCACCGTGGTCGAGGGCACCGCGGGCAACACCGGCATTGGGTTGGCGCATGTGTGTCGAGCCAGAGGCTACAAGTGTGTGATCTACATGCCCAACACGCAGGCGCAGTCCAAGATCGACACGCTCCGGCTCTTGGGGGCCGAAGTGCATCCGGTGCCGGCGGTGGCGTACGACAATCCCGACAACTACAACCACCAGGCCCAGCGCCATGCCGCCAGCCTTGAAAATGCCGTGTGGACCAACCAGTTCGACAACACCGCCAACACGCAGGCGCACGTCGAGACCACCGGGCCCGAGATCTGGGCCCAGTTGGACGGCCAGGTGCACGGGTTCACCTGCTCCACCGGCACCGGCGGCACCTTTGCCGGGATCACCTCGTACTTGAAAAAGATCTCGGACAACGCCGTCAAGTGCGTGGCCGCCGATCCGCCCGGCTCGATCATCTACTCCTACGTCAAGTCGCACGGCCAGGACATCGTGCGTGGCGGGTCGTCCTTCACCGAGGGCATCGGCCAGGGCCGCATCACCGCCAATATGGCCACGGCGATCGAGTTGGTGGACGACGCCGTCAAAATCGCCGACGAGGACTCAATTGCCATGTTGTACCAGCTCTTAGACCAAGAGGGGCTCTACGTGGGCGGCACCAGTGCCCTCAACGTGGTGGCGGCGGTGCAGTTGGCGGAAACCCTTCCGGAAGGGTCCAACGTGGTGACGATCTTGGCGGACCTGGCCCACAAATACTCCGACCGCATCTTCTCGCGGGCCTGGTTGGAGCCTAAGGGCTTGTACGAGGCCATCCCCCCTCATCTTCGTAAGTACGCTTCTCTACAGTAGATATACATTAGGCGGTCGTGTGCGCAGAAGACTGAAAAATTTTGCTCAGTCACTCCAACGGCATCGTCATAGATAGTGGTTGTCGGTAGCATAGGCCAGTAGACTCGACTCCTCCCCGTCCTTTGATCCTGCATTTTTCGCCGCCCTTCCCACCCATCTCGCCCCACCTCGCTCCACCTCCCGCCACGAATCACATTCCAGCCCATGGAGCACCAAATCAGCCAGGCGGTCGAGATCGCCTTGAGCGGCACGTCCGACCCGGCGTTGAAGACCCAGGCCATCGACTTCATCACCCACATCAAGTCCACCGAGGAGGGCTACAATTCGTGCGTCAGCCTCTTGGTGGACCGCACCAAGACCTTGAACGACGAGTTCAAGTTCTTTCTCCTCCAGGTCATCGACGAGAACATCCCCAAGCTCCCGGACCCGCAGTTGTACCAGTTGAACACCAAGTTGTTCGCCCATCTCGGCGCCTTGGTGTCAGCGGCCGCCGATGAGTCCACCTTTCTCAAGAACAAGTTTGCCGAGATCTTGGCCAAGGTGTTCTGCCTCGTGTACCTCGCCGTCCACCCGGCGTTCCTCCAGGACTACCTCCAGCTCGTGGCCTCCGACAGCCCGTTGGCGGTCGACTACTACTTGCGGGTGTTGATCGCCATCCACCAGGAAATCGGCGACAAGTTGATCGCCCGCTCCAAGGACGCCACCGCCCGCAACACCCTCTTGAAGGACGCCATGCGCGAGACCGACATGGGCTCGCTCGTCGCCAGCTGGCACGGCATCCTCAAAAAGAGCTTCGAGTCGCTATCCTCGGACCCCAACCCGCTCGTGCTCGGCAACCTCAACAACTGCCTCATCGTCATCGGCCAGTACGTCAACTGGATGGACATCAGTCTCTTTGTGTCCACCGACTTCATCAACTTGCTCTACAAAATCTTGGTGTCCACCAGCTTCAAGTTCGCCCTGAAAATCCAGTGCTGCACCACCTTGACGGCCATTCTCAGCAAGAAAATGAAGCCCACCCACAAGTTGGAGTTGATCAACTTGCTCAACCTCACCGCCATCTTGAACGACGTGGACTTGAGCAACAACGACCTCGAGTACTTGGAAAACTTGGCCAAACTCGTCAACCAAATCGGCTCCGAGTTGTTGGTGGTGCTCGAGTCCTCCAACAACGACTCCGCCTTGATCAACGAGGCCCTCAAGCAGCTCATGGCCTTGTGGGCGTATGTGTCGCAGTTCTTGAGCAACGACTACGACGAGGTCTGTCTGCAAGTATTCCCCTTTGTTCTGTCATATCTTCTATTGAGCAAGCGCTTCGCCCAGTTGCAGGAGCCCCAGCTACTCCAGACCTTGTTGAACAAAGTCATCATGAAGATGAAGTTCGACGATGAAGACGACGGCGAGGATGTCGATGACGTCCAAGAGTTCAACGAGTTTCGGTCAAATCTCAAAAAGTTCCAGGACACCATCGCCTCGCTTGTGCCAGACTTGTACTTGGAAGTCGTGCCGGCCGTCATCACCGAAGCGATCTTCGAAAACACCAGCAACGACTGGAGAAGTCTCGAGCTCGGCCTTTATGAGCTCTTGAACTTTGCTGACTCGGTAAAGAACAACTTGATCAACGTTCCTAAGGCTCAAATCACCACCTCTAAACCGTTCCAAGTGGTTGTCGACTTCTTGGTCAGGCTTATTAATTCTGACTACATCTTGAATGTGAACCATCAACTCATCCAATTGAGTTTCTTCGAATTGTTGGTCAAGCATTTCAACTTCTTGAACGAGACCTTTAAGAACGACAAGGCCCTCGTCACCAAGATCCTTGAGATCTTCAGCAGCCAAAACGGGTTGTTCAATCGTGATGAAAAAGTTCGCTTAAGAACTTGGTACTTGTTTTTCAGATACATTAAACTTATCAAACCTGTTTTGAATGACTACGCTTTCATGGAAGCGCTCTTGTTGAAAATCCAGCCTCTCCTCGTGGTGAAGGCTGAGCTTCCAGTGAAAGATGATGACCTGGAAATTGTTGACAACGGAAATTTCTACAGTCAGCTCTACTTGTTTGAGTCTATTGGTGTTTTGGTCATGTTCTTCGATACCGACGAGTCGATCAAGTTGAAGCTCATCGACTTAATCATGCAGCCATTGTTCAGCGATCTTGAGACTTGTATTAAAAACAACAATAGTGAAGACCAGCTACTTTTATTGCAATGCCATCACTTATTGATGGCCATGGGAACATTCGCAAAAGGTTATGACACCGACGGAAGTCGCAAGTATTCACCAGAAGTGAGAGCCAAGTTTGCTCAAGCTTCTCAAGCCGTCCTCATTACGTTGGAGAATTTCACCAAGTTCGAAAACATTAGAGACGCCTCTAGATTTGCGTTTGCCAGATTCATTCCGATCTTGAACGATGAGATAAACAACCAATTGAGTAAACTCATCTCGATTATTTTGGCTTGCAACATGAAATTAATGGAGCTTAATGATTTCGTTGCTTTCATTAACCAGATTATCCATGCCTACCAAAAGAATGATAACGTTTATCAACTATTAAACGATTTGTTCACGCCCTTGGTTAGGAAGATCTTTGATATTTTGGATATTCCTCCTCAGGAAAATGAGTTCATTCCTGATGTCATTAGAGACAAAAATTCATTGAAGAGAGCTTTGTTGAACTTGATCAGCACCATCATAATGAATCACCAGACTAGTTTGTTGATCACTGAGACTAACAAGCAGATCTTCCCCATCATCGTCGACAAGATCTTTGAATTTTCCTATGATCTCACCGAAGCTGCCACCTCGAAATTGTCTATTATTCAATTGACAAACTTTGTTGCAGTGTTGGATAACGGGAAAATTGTCGACAGCCTGGATAAGTACAGCGAAAACTTACCGGTAATTGAAGGAATTGACGACTATTTAATCAATAACTCCACCACGTTGAGCTTTGAGCTTCCATTCAAAAACAAGGATTTCGACTTGAAAGATTCACAGTATAGACAAATAGCACAAGAAATTGCATCGTTGCTAAAGACCTTACAAATGAAGAAAAATGAAAGGTTTTTGGCATATCTTTCGGATTATTTGACAAACATTGGATTATCAGACAACATCAAGAATGATTTTGGAAACAACTTAGTCAAGTTGGATGTGAAGTCATTCCGAAAGTATTTTATTGCATTTGTTACCGAATTAAAGGGTGAATAGTCCTATTCACCATAGCATCATATTATTACCTGTATATATAGAATATAACCATCATCGGTGACAAAGTGATCTAATTGGTTATGTTGAAGACTGGTAAATGTACAGTACTATTTAAGACGAGTAGAATTGTAAGGAGTTGTTGGTGGATAAGTAGATGGGTTATTTTTGAATTGTTGGAACTGGTGAATTTTGCAGTTATTACCCAGTAGCTCACAATTGTAAAAAATCAACTCACCAATAAAATAGCTATAGACTCAATCCTCTAACCCAACCCAACAGGGACTGACTATCCAAGATTGTCCTAACCACCGTTCGTCTATTACTACATATTTCCAAAACATCACGTGACCAACACCTCTTCTCATCTCGAAAAATTTCATTTTGGTTAGCATGGTTAACGACGTTATGGACGTAGAGATCCCTCCAAAGGACGCAGAGGAATTAGAATTGGAGAAGCTCGTGTTCGGCGATCTTGAAGGCTTCACATCTAGTCTTAGGCGAACTGAAAACTTGTTTGACTACTCCAGTGAAGAGGCCGAAAGTGAGGAAGACTCAGACAATAGCGATATAAGTGCAGATGACGGCGATGACATGTTCTTTATAGACGATGGCGCCGTCGCCGAGGCCACAAATGGAGAAGACCCAGAGGCCATGGAAGTGGACGGGCCCGAGGACGAATCAGAAACCGATACTGAGAGCGATGATGCCTGGCAAGATAGCGATGATGAACGAATCAAGATTTCTTTATTGGACACCGACAGACTCAAGAAATTGCGGAAGAACGAGTCGGAGTCGGTGATCAAGGGTAAAGCGTACATCCAAAGACTCAGATCCCAATTCGAAAAAATATATGCCAAACCAGAATGGATCGATCAATGGGACCAGGAAAAAAATGGCGACAATTCTTCCGACGAAGAGTCCGAGGAGCCAACAGACACCAACTCCCTCCTCAAGATATTGGCCTCCACCGACAAGTTTGTTATCACGAAGCAACTAAAATTAATATCACCAAACAAAATCTCCATAACAAGACTTAAGGACGCCAACGAGACCAGGCGATCGAAATCCGGTATCCAGTCGCTCAGTTTCCACCACAGCCACCCGCTTTTGCTCACCGGAGGGTTCGACAGAACCTTGAGAATCTACCACATTGACGGAAGAGTGAATAACATTGTCACTAGTTTGCATTTGAGGGACTCTCCAATCTACACGGCCCACTTTTCGCCCTTGAGCACCAACGGCGAGCGTCTTATATATGCCGGTGGAAGAAGAAGGTACATGAACAAGTGGGACTTGAACAGCGGTGAGGTGGAAAAGATTTCCAGAATGTATGGCCACGAAAAGTACCAGAAGTCTATGGAGTACTTCAAGATATCTTCCAAAGGCTCCTACATTGGGTTGACCGGTGGCAGTGGCTGGTGTAATATTTTGAGCGGGCAAACCGGTCAATGGGTCAAGGGGTTCAAGATCGAAGGCACTATAGTCGATTTTGAATTTGCTTCTGACGAATCGTTCGTTATTGTCATCAACTCAGCAGGCGAAGTGTGGGAGTTCGACTTGAAGGTGGAGAAAGACAGCAAGCAGAAGGTTACCCACGTGAACGCTGCCTTAAGACGCTGGCAGGATGACAGTGGTGTGGGTATAACCAAGATAAAACTAGGAGGACCCAAAAACCGCTGGCTTGCGGTGGGCACCAACAACGGTATCGTCAACATCTACGACAGAAACAACATGGGCGACAGACCCAGACCCATCAAGACGGTCGAAAATCTTGTGACTACAATTTCTATGTTGCAATTCTCTCCAGACGGACAAATTTTATGTATTGCATCCAGAGCCAAAAGAGATGCCTTGAAGTTGGTCCATCTCCCCACAGGCTCTGTGTACTCCAACTGGCCTACAAGCGGAACGCCCTTGGGCAGAGTGACCGACGCCGCCTTCTCGCCAAATAACGAAATGCTTGCCATCGGCAACGAAGGCGGAAAAGTCACCTTGTGGAGATTAAACCACTACTGAGCATTATAGAAATACACACTAAATAAACGACCATTTCTCAGTGCGACATAATTTTTCATCACCATGCCTGTTATTGGATTACCGTATGTGGCGCCCGCAACTCTCGCTTACTAACCTCCAGAAAGGGACACAACCGTTACAGAAACCCCCGGACCTTCGAGATCACTCCGGCCTTGTACAGAGTGAGATCGCAGTACTTTTGGCGTAATACCATTGGTCTTTTCGCTGTCAGCGCCATTCCCTTGGGCGTCTACCTCTACACCTGGAAAATGTTGTCCAGCGACGAGTTCAGCGACATTCCTATTCCTCCGATCACCGAGGAGGAGTTGCAGAAGTTGAAGAACGAGCGTGATGCCAAAAACTAGATGATGAGTTGATGTAAATAGTTGTATATAAATGCCCAATAAATGCTATAAAGGATATCCTCGGCGGCTGGTTTCGTGCTTGTCTGGGCCGTCGGACGCTTCAGAGTTCGCGTAGAGCGAGACTCCTCTCACGGGGTACGGCGTTTCAGACAAAGAGTCCTTGGTAGAGGAGTGGTTAATGGTCAAATGCAGTGGTTCGTCATAGTCGGACACGATGTCTGTGAGCGGGTATGTCGGTCTTTTTCTGACTTTCCGGGCGTCGGCAAACTCGTGTCTCGGAGGATAAATGTTGTCGTTAAAAGCATTCGAAGGAGCAGCAAGCGTCAAGGACGACGCCGAGCCTTTCCGTTCGAACGGGTTGGTGGATGCGTGGTGGTCGTAGATCAAGGACGTTTGTGATGTCATATTATCCACTTCAAATGGATTGGTCAATGTAGGCTGTGTATACGCTCTGGCGGGCGGTTTTTGTTGGTAAATCGGCGTCAGCCGCTGCGGACTGCTGGAACGGTCTTTCGACGCCCTGCCGCTCGAGTCGAACTCGTCCGACTCGTTGTACGACGGGTTCCTGGACCGGATGAGAAGATCGGTGCTGGACAACTTGTTCTCGTCGTCAAACGGATTGTATCTGCCAAAGTTCTGCAACGGGTACTCCTCCACACGGAGGGTGTCGACGGAGCGGTGGGCCGACGGCCGCTTGTCGCTGTAGACGGCGCGGTACTCGAAGTCGTCGTCCAAGTTGGACAAGCTCTCGTTGTTAAGAAGAGGGTTCTGCTTGATCTGGTTGAGGTCCAAGATGCCCTGCTCCAAGAGCTCGTCGTTGGGCTTGTGGTGCTTCAACACCAACAACCGCACCTGGTTGTTGACGACTTTGCAGCAGTACTTCTTGAGCGACTTGAACCCTTTCTTGCGCAACGAGTACAACACCGGCAAGTAGCAGAGAATGCCGCTCAAGAACTTGAAGAAGAAGAACGACCAGATCGCCACCGACAAGCACATGAACGACAAAATCACCGACAACTGCAAGTTGGTGGTGGCGATGTGCCGGATGTTCTTGATGATGTCGTTGGAAAGCTCGCCGTCCGTGGCGTAGTAGCGCAACGTCAACACGTTGATGACCTGGCGCGGGGTGTCGGCAATCAAGATCTGGAGGGCGTTGTCGAGCTCCTCGTACGCCAAAAACGCCGCCCGGTCAAAGCCGTTGTCCTGGCTGATCTCGTTGAAGAGACAGTGGTAGTTGTACGAGCGGATGGTGTAGAGGTTCCGCGCAATCGTGTTGACGTACACCAACGCTATGTTCTTGGTCCGGAACGTGTGGATGCCCCAGACCCAGTGGTAGAGCACCAACAAAAACTGGAAAATGATGCACCCGGTGAAGATCCACTTGGCGATGGAGTACGCGTACGGCTGGTAGTCCTTGTTGGACCAGCGGTGGAACACCAAGATGTTCAAGCAGGTGTAGATGTCCACCCCAAGAAGCACCCAAGTCAAAATAATCAAGATCCAGCTCCAGATGTAGAAAAAAACCGTTGAAAACCGAGTGTTGTGGAACTTGTCGATGTCGATGAGGTCGAAGGTCGAGTGGTCGAGCTTGTACTTGTGAATCTCCCGCTCCGGGTCGAAATGTCCTTTGTCCGACATGCCATCAGCTTGACAGATTCTGAAACGTCGCGGTGTATGCACGGCTCTCGCTAAAAAAAAAGGTTCCGGATCTGCGGTCGGCACGTGACTGCAACGTTGTGCCAACTGACTGAACCCTGCAAATCTAGGTTGGGGGTGCAGAATGCCGTGAACCTACTTGCTAACTCTAAAGGCTGTCGGATTTCTCTGCATTCCGAACCAGTTCCGTTTAAGCTTTGAGATTTACCTGGGATCGGTTTCTGTTCTGGTGCTTTTTTGCGTTGGGTGCATAAACCTTAATATTGCCCTAGGATTTCTGTTAGAGTTACGTTACAATGTACCCTTGCAGCGAACTAGGTTTTACTCGGGGGATACGACCATGTATAATTTCTAGTTATACGTACTTAGCTAAAAGTTTATTGGCTTCATCTTTGAGATCTTGCTGGTCGCCCTCCGCCAACTCTTTCAAGATGTTAATGCAATTATCCTTGACTGGCGGACGATACATGATGAGAAACTGTAAAGAAAGGAACCCTAATTTGCTTCTGACCGGATCGAAGCATAATGACTTGATCCGTTGAACTAATTGCTCATTCAAAAAAGGTAAATCACTTAAAAGTCTAATGAAAATCTTTCGATCAGTCGACTCCAAGAATGGAATGATCGAATCAAGTAGCTTTCCCGCCCAGCTATTGTAAATGGGTGTCTCGATTTCGGCGGTACCCATTTGGCGCACCACCTCATCTTCGATTCCGTCCACGTCGCCGGTATCTTTGTCGTATTGGCTTAACAACTGCTTCTTGATTTGGTTCTTCTTTTGTAGTTCATTAAACACTTTTTCGCTGTACCACTCTTCGTTGAGCCATTCGATCACCATGTCGATTCTGCTATGGATGTTTTCCAAAAAGTAGTCGAATATGGCCACCCGAATCATATTACTTAGTTCGTTAGTCTTCTCCTTGTCCACCAGCTCGTTGACCGAGTCGATGTTTCTCATGCCTCTTGTAGCCAATCTAGTTAAAATCACAAGCCACGAATCCTTCTTCCAGCTGCTAATGGCGATTTTTGTCAATTCCTTGTTGACGCCGTCTTCCTCGCCAGCCTGAATCTCTTCGATGTTATCTATGTTCTGTTCACACAACTTGAAGAAATTCTTGATGATGAGGTTGATCTGGTCCTTTTTATCTTGAAACGATAATTCTTTTGGTGGAGGTAAAGTGTACACGTCGGACGAGTCGTACTCCACGTTTTCATCGTCCTCGTCGTCTTCATTGTCTTTCTTGGCCCCGTTATTCAGACTGATTCCCGAACCAGAAATAGCGTACTTGTATCTTTCAGCAATGATGTCCAACGCCTTAGTCAACCTCGACCGGCTGGCCCTGTTCAATGCAGATAATGTCATGGAGATCAAGATGTTTTGCGGCAAGGTGGCCAAGTCGAAGTTGTTCAACTCGTTGTCGATGTTGGTCAAACAGTACAAGTTTTTGTAGTCCACGGTCTTCAATCTTTTTGAAGCGTTGTCAAAGCCCTCGAACTTTCTCTTTCTGATGTTGGAGTCGTCAGCGGACGGAGCCAAGATGTTCTTTTTTCTGATGTCGTCACCCCTCTGGATCAAAGTATTGACCTTTCTCGTCAAAGACAGCTGATAGTTGGAAGGAACCTGCTGATATTTAAGCAAGTGATTGATGAAAATCTTCATGATTCTATCAACATACTTCTTACTGAGCTTGAAGTCGTCTACAGTCTGGTAGTTGGATTGCAACTTGGAGTTTGTATCGAAACTCTCCACGGCATTTAGAATCTTCGATACAAACTGGGTCTTGCGCTTGACGAGAACCGACAATTCAGACATCACGGCGGTGATCACCGGAGGCACCAAAACGTCTACAGTTAGAATTTCGAGGAGCTGGTCGAGCAAGGCGCTGGCTTCGGATTGCGCCTGCAGCTTTTTAATGAGAGTGTGGGTCGGGCTCACGTAATTAAGATTAAAATTCCTCACCCCTGAGTTGGACTTGGAGTTGTACTCCACCACCAACCCCAAAAACTTGATCAAGTAGATCTTCACGTCGAGGCCCCGGAACAAGTCCTTCTCCTCAGTGTCGGCGGGCGGGAGCGGAAAGGTCGTGGCGAACTTCTGCGTGAGCGCCGTCTTCAACTGCTCGAGCTTGCCCCAAATCGGGTCGCACCCGTCGTTTTCGCTCACGTACCGGAACACAAGCTTGTACACCACGATGGAGGCATCAACACAATTTTTGAAAATGTCGGCGTCGTCCTCCTGCACGAGCCGCAAGAGCCCGTCGAGCGAGTCGATGGCCAAGTCGATCTTGTCGGCCCGGCTGAGCACATTTTCGTCCGCCATGAACGCATCGCGGAGAAACCTCGAGCACCACCGCTTGATGAGGGCGTCCGGGTTGGACGTGAAGTTGAGAATCTGCCGGAGCACCTGCGGGAACGTCTCCTTGGACGACCAGGCCAACTCGCGGGCCTGGTTGAGCTGGTTGATCACTTCGGTCGCCGTGAGCATCGACATGTTGTTGAAGAAATTCGCGACATCCGCACCAACCTGCCATGCTGTCTGACCAATTGCATGCCGTCGGCAGGGGGGAGGGCGTGCAGCCCGCCGCGGCCGGCCCGCCGCTCGCCGACGAGACCCCCAGCTTGCGCGAGGCCAATTACGGCGACGCCCTCGGCCAGCGGACGCTTTTCCAGCGCCAAAACAGAACCAACCCGCTCGGGCCCGCCGATTTGTTCCACTACGGCATCTACTCGGGCGCCAACTCGGCGCAGTTCATGGGCGACGACTTCAACCCGCGCATTGACCCGGACTCCGCCGCCGACGACGGCTACGTGGGCTACTACCACTACGTCAACGGCATCCGGCACTTTTCCCACGCCGCCGTCGACGACTACGTCTACGCCGCGCTCGGCGTGCTCCGCCGCGACGAGTCGTTCTACTGGGCCGCCGGCGCCGTCGCGGCGTCCGTCACGCCGTCCAAGCGCGAGACCATCGCCACGTTCTCGTGCTACAACGTCTTCGCCAAGTGCGACGTGCGGTTCCGCTACGTCATCACCCCGCACTCCACCTCGCGCAAGCTGTCGTTGCTGGTCGACCGCACCGTGCAGATCGTGCCCAACGACCCCAAGGCGAAGAAAATCTCCGCCCACACCGACTCGATGCTTTTCAGCGGCCTGCTCTGGGACGAGCTCAACGTGTCGTCGTGCGTGCGGCTCTTTGCGCAGCTCGACGACCCCAGCAAGCAGGCCGCGGGCACCGTGTCGCTCTCGAGCTTCGTCGACTCCAAGGAGGCGGTTTTGCAGGCGCTCGCGCTTCTCGTCAAGTACCTCCCCAAGGGCCACCTCTTGGACGCCGACCCGTGGTACGGCGCCGTCACCAGCTGCGGCTCCGACGGGTTGCTCCAGAAGTCGACGGTGTTCCGCAACCGGCTCGTCGACACCATCATCCGGCTCTGCGAGCTCGACCCGGCCGCCGCCGACCTCGCGGTGCAGCACATCCGCCGCCTCAGTGCCCACCAGGATGAGTGGACCGTGGTGGTGCTCAAGATCCTCAAGGTGTCGCACGGGTCCAACCGCATCAAGACGTTTCTCGAGCTGATCCACGGGTTTTTCACCCGAAACTCCATGTACTCGACACACCTGTGCCTCATTCTCTTGGAGCAGGTCAAGTTCTTGATCAGCCAGGAGGACTTCCAGCGGGCGCTCGTCATCGCCGAGAAAACCATCACCATCTTGCCGCTTGACTTTGAATGCTGGTACTTGCTCGCGACCTGCTATATACTCGTAGGCAAGTACCAGTCTGCATTATTGGCCATCAACTCGCTGCCGGTGATTCTCAACCAGAACCTCACCGACTACGACAGCGTGTCGGGGGTCAAGGACTATTTCAGCGAGATCTTTGTCGACCGCTTGAACAATAACCAGGAACCCATCTCTGAAAAGACCTTCAACAAGTACTTCCCTCGGCCCAAACACTACGTCAACTCGACCTTGGGCCAGCACACCGAAGGCACGCCCGACGGCTACATCAAGCATATCTGGGAGGACACCTTTGTGTTCAACCCCTACGCCAGACACCCGACGGTAGGCAGCCACTTTTACCAATCTCCCTTAAGTTGTAGAGGGGCTAAAGAGATCGCCTCAGTAGACACGCTGCTCATCCGGCTCACGGGCCCGCAGGCCACCAAGATCAGTTTGAGCGCCTTCTCGGGCCGGGCACCCACTAGCTCCATTCTCGACTTCACCAAGAAATCGTCTTGGGGCCGGTGCTACGATTTGATATCTTTCATGATCGCCAAAATTGGATGGGAGGAGCTCGTACGCATCAAGACCGAGACTTTCAAGAGCAACGCTGACTACCCGTTGCTGGACCCCAAGAACTTTGTCGTTGATAACGATACTTCCATCTCGTCTTCGCTCACGGTGCATTGCGAGACCTGGTTGGAGCAGCTTTTCATGGTGCTCTACGAGGATTTGAAGACGCTCGTCAGCATCCTGGACCCCCTGCGAGACCAGCATCACAGCGCGTTGGAATGGAAGATGTTGGGATTGCTTGGGTGGAATATCAAGTATAATCTCAAAGGATCCATAAGTTCGTTGATCACCGCCAACCTTGGAAGCACCAACTTCCACAGCTTCAACTACTTCTCCTCAATGCAATTGCTTGCGATCTACGACGAGTTCATCTTGAGCGAGTTGGACGAGTCCCAGATTGACGTGGTCACCGACGAATATAGCCGTACCATCTACACCAACAAGTTGATTGTCAAAGAACGCAAGGTGGTGTTTGAGAACTTGTGCAAGTCCATCACCAACGAGTACATCGGGGTGGACTTGTTGCTTCTTATCATCACGAGACTAGCGAGCTGGAACTTGAGGTGGTACCAATACGTGCCCAACCACTTGATCACCCGGGTACTCCGTAAACTCATTACCGTGCACTCCTCGGAGTATCTCGTGAGTCAGTTGCGGTTCCTTCAACAGCAAAACACCCAGGAGTACGCCAAACCGGGATTTTTCTCGTTTGGACTTTTCAAGACAAAAGACGCTAAAGAAGCCAAACAATTTGGCTCCGCCGACACGCCAGTCGACTACGTCATCCGCATCATCAACTGGATCGTGGCCATGGACCTGCCTGTACAATAGCATCGTATGTATTACTAAATAGACCGGAGTTGGACTAAGCACTAGACGGATGTTGACGGAGCGACAGCGCAGACCGTCGACAGCGTAGCCACCGACAGCGCAGCCACCGACAGCGCAGCCACCGACACAGACCATCGACTACGGACTACACATCCACACTCAGTATGTATTACTACTACTCGGTTTTCTTGGACTCAGCTTTGGGCTTGCCCAACACCTTCTTTCTCTGTCTGAGCATGTGGGTGTACAAGTGGAAGAGACCCGGGAGGTAGAACACGAGGTTGGCGACCAACACGTAGTACATGAGCGGCCCAATGGTTTTCTGGGCCTCGTCCAAGCTCAAGTACATGATGGCCATCTCCGAGCCGACGCCAACGGGATACAACACAATAAAAGCGGTGTAGCGCAAGTACACCAACCAATGGGGCACACTGCCCGCGAGGCTGCTGGTGTGGTACGAGTACTTGATGATTTCGCTCAAGGACCAGGCGATCGACACCGAAATGTAGCTCCAGTGGACATTGGCCGGGCTTTCAGGCATGGAGATCCACACGCCCCACACCACGAGGAGCCGCGAGTACACCTGCATGGCGGTGGTGAACAACGAGGCGCGCACGATGCCGGCGGCGGCGTTGACCACCTCGATCACCGCCAAAGTCTGAATGGCGGTGGTGAGCTTGTGGGTTTTTTCATACACATGGGGCTGGCCCAAGGCGAGGCCGAGGAACACGGTGTTGAAGAACACCACGGACCAGAGCGAGCTGGACACCGAGTTGTAGACGACCAACCATTTCTTGGGCTGGGGCTTGGGTTTTTCAGCTGGGGTAGACATGCGAAGAGCGAGATATTTATTTAGAGTAGATTTAGATAGATAGAGAAGTAGATTAGACTAGAGACGAGCCAGTGCAATGGCGTTGTGGCAGCTACTACTGTGCCTTGCCCTTCGGGCCTGTCTTCTGGCCGGGCATAGGCGTGGACGCCCGCCGCCGCAAGCTGTGGACGACGTACCCGTCCGCGGTGCAGCAGCGACTCCACGAGAAGATCGTGATCCCGGGGATCCTCTTGCACCAGCAAAAGTACTTCCAAATCCCCGATGCCCACGACCCGACCCTCATGACGTTTCCGTCAGTAGACCAGATTTGCAGCGACCCCCGCATGTGCGTGACGGACCAGTTCGGGCCCAACACGTTCCTCATCGGCAACCACAGCGACGAGCTCACGTGCTGGATGCCGTTGCTCGGGCACCCGTTTTTGGTGATTCCGTGCTGCTCCCACAGTCTTCTGGGCCACAAAAAACGGTACTCGGGGCCGGCGCAGACGTCCACGTACGCGGCGCTTGTCGACCACGTGGAGGAGCTTGCGCGGCGGACCGGCTGGATCGTCGAGAAGGAGTTGCTCCGGATCCCCAGTACCAGAAACGCTGCCATCATCGGAACGGAGCGGCACTCCAAGTTCAAAAACGACACGCCGACGACGCAGGTTTCGCGAGTAGCAGCGCTCGTGCAGCGCGAGGGCGGCGCCGAGGCATGGGTCGCCAACTCGCTCGCGTTGGCCGCCAAACCGGCCCGAGACCATTAGTTGCAGTCATTCCTGCACACAAGATTTAGAGACATTTAACGGTCGTAAGATTTGGAACCCCACCAGAAACACCACCAGCGACCGGGGAGTCTCGTGAAGCAGATTAGAGGTTTAGGGTGTATTGGTAAAGCCCGGATGCCTCTGAGGTGCCCAAAAAGTGGCCAAATAGCCGCTTGAAAATGGTTGCAAAAAGTCTTACCTCGGTGCTCTCCGCCAGAATTTGCAACCAAAAATTGGTTGCCAAGTGCATTACTGTTTACAAAGCGTATTGCATAAATGCGGCTATAAAGAGCGATCTTTGGCGCTTGTAACTTGTAATTTTTTAGAACACACAAGAACTATGTTTCCTAGATCCGACAGGCCTGTGAGCAGGAGTACCATGGAAAGAATTCTTTCCGATGTCCGCACCCACCAAATAATCAATGTAGAATCTATTCCTCCGAGACGAAGCTTTAGCGAGGTTACTGAAGGTGTTCCTCTTGAGATTACCGCCATCAGACAACTTCTGGAACGAGAGCTTATTTCAAGGAGCGAGATGCATTATGATCCAGTTTATAGAAGTGTTGCCCTGCTGCTTGCCGATGATAATCCTATAAAGCTCATCAGCCCATCGAGAGAAATGATCGCTTCTCTCATGGCAGAAAGACTCTTAAATCCAGTTAGCCGGTGCCTGGGCTTGACGTGTGTGTCAGGCCACCGTTTGCTGGTATCAAACGCCATGAAAATCTTCGGGTTAGACGAAATCTCCGTTGATCTTAGTTTTAATGATAAACATGAAACTGCCGTTTGCATCGGGCTTACTGAAGAGCCAGGTGTATTGCACATATTTATTTCCCCAATAACCGGTGAATTGGGACCTGCATTTTTCATGCAAGATCTGGTTAAAGATCTAATCTGGAACATGCTTGCAGTACACATAAGATTTGGGGTCAAAATCGATGGTGAGTATTTGGTCTTGCTCGAGTTATTGGAGCAAGAGTCTTATGACTTGCAGCAAGCCAATCTTAGAGCAGAGAGTACTTTGAGTGTGGGTATCGCCTATCTTGTTCTCAGAGTGGATACCAGAGCAACAAAAATGAAATGTTTAAAGGGATTTCTCGATGGAGCCAACGATGCAAAGAATACATCTGCAGAGCCACGTATTTTCGAAGACGTCAAACGCTTTGTGGATGAATACCGGTATCCACCATCGAGAGAAGTATCTCCTACGGCAACAACCGGTTACCAAGAATTCCCCCAATGAGGCCGGCGAAATAAGAGTTCAACCGCCAGGGTGCCTGATATATTTCCTATCAGCCAAAGAAACCTGCACAGTGGGCTATAGATTTGCTAGGAACGTATGCTAATTTCATCTCCATAGAGGGCAACTTCTATGGTGATTGCTTGGCTAGAATAATAAGAAATCTGTGTAGTTATGCCAGTAGTTAGATTTGGTCTCAGAGAGTGTATTTCGAATGATAACTAGAATACACTTCTCACTCCCTGAGTTGCAATTTCCTAACCCAGTATTCTGCATATTTTGAAAGCATAACCATAATGTTGAATATTTTGGTAGCATTTTTTGCAAGAATATTTTATTAGATCGCATAATTGTTAGTTATCAGAATAGAGGCTATGAGTTTGGCGCTACTGTACAGTTAGTATACATGGCCCCGAACCTCAGGCATTCGGGGAGCGTGTGAATACATAAGTTACGAAACGATCTACTATAGTGACCAGGACTTCCACTAACTGGTTTGACCCAGAGGTCCTATAAGTTATTTAGGGATGCCGATTGTCGCGCTATGGAATTTCCAATATTTCCCACGAAACCAATGCAGAAAAGAATATGCCATTAGCATGGATGATTTGTTCTTATGTTCAAATTGGGTTATAAATTGCGGTACTATTCGAGGCTCCTTCCCGCTGGGCTATTATTTTTCGTCAAATTCGTATAGGGTTTCTTCAAATCCTTTTTCAATATTATTCAAGCCAGACAGTGTTGACCATGCTGAATATCACACACATCTCTCCTGACTCGTTTCCCTTGACGTATAGGAAACTTGGTAATCTATTGGCCTCGCTTGGCAAGAATGACTCGAAATACGACGAGACCGAGTGCTACAGATTGGTTTTTCTGCAATTGAATCACTTCTGGTCCTGGGAAACCGGTCTGTTCTTATTAGCTTCGCCGTTTGTCACCCATGAAATTGAAGATCTTGGTAGTCTCTCTTTCTCAGCTGAAGCAAATAAAAATATCTTTGGTGACGACTTAAGGCTTGCTATGGATCCACAGATCGTGAATTATATCTCGAGACAGGACTTCAGATCTTCTCTAGGTAGGGCGTACCGGGATGCTGACTTTTCTGTTGATAAACTATTGCCACTTTTCCAAGTTCCACATCAAAAACTCAATAATCCACTGAAAGAAACCATCTCTAGTGTCATGTTCAATGTCCTTAACACAGTTTCCAACTTCTTAGATTTGAACTGTGAACCCGACAGAAAATTGCCTATTGTTGGTTCTCCTTTATTTTCGTCTGTCAAGCCAACTTATGGTTCTATTGCTCCTGATTATTGTATTCGTGATAAACAGCATAATGTGGTCTGTGTGGTAAATATTAAACCCCCATGTCTCTTTGCTGATAATCCGAAACCTTTAAGCAGGTATCCTGTTTACATTAATGATTTTTGTAAAGGAAACATGGCAGAAATTATGATAGAACTACAGATGTGTATGATTGCAGCATGTCGGCGTTTTGGAATTGTATGTGACGGACATCACTTGGTATTGATGGAGTTTGTGGATGACTGTTTTTATTACCAGGAGAATTACCTTCACTGTCTGCCTAGTGGAAGAGCAAGAATACTGCTTCAACGTCAGGAGAGTTTGCGTATCCCTTTTAAGTTGCTTGTTGTCACTCTCGATGGTAAGGGTATCTCGTTCCTTGAAAGTCTAATTTACTTCTTCTACCGAGCCAAACAAGCGGAACCTCTAACTCCAGATTCGCCGATCTATAAATACCTCCAGCTCGCCTTGAAACCTAGAAACACCACAATTCTAATACAGGGTGTTCCCAATTCTGTGGCACTAGCCTCCTCAAGAGAAGTACCTATTTTCGGTATCGAAGCTACTCTCAAAGACGGTATACTCCATAAAACGCTCTTTGGGATTGAAGCTACACAGGTGGGTCACTGCGAGCATAGTACATCATTCAAAGTACAGGCCAAACACTTGAGGGATGTGATTGAGAACGATATTGATGACGAGGAGTATGTGGTAATGAAAATCTACAAGGAACTTATGGTAGACTATTACCTCAATGAATGGAAGGCAATTCGTACGCTTGATCATGTGCAAGATTTTAACAACATCTATTTGCTACACCAGAAAGTGAAAACCCAGTGTTTCTTCTTGGGCCATAATAAACCAATTACAGGATATGCCGTCATATCGAAGTTCATTGAAAGTCATCCGATACCACGGACTCCGGGGACGTATGAATTAGCCACGCACCAGCTTGAAATACTCCACGAGGCTGGAGTAGCGATCCTTGATTTCAGTGATGGCAAAGTGATTTTTTCCGCTGGAAAGTTTTATTTCCATGTCTCCGGTCATTCGCAGTTGCGTAGCGAGTGCGATCCAGATAAATGGGGTAGTAGACTCTTGAACATCGACTCCAGTAATTTGGTAGGTGCTATATTCAAGTTGGTTTGGGATTAAATTCATGCCACAAAATTTTTGGAGCCAAAACTACTTCTGACCTACATATTTTTATTCGGTATCATGTACTATAATGCAACTCAAATTATTGTTATCGAATGAAATTTCTACCGTTAGCCTACGTGGTGGAACATTATTTGACAGTCATTCATTCAGCTGTCTATTGTATCCGAGTGACATTTGTTAAATTTGCAAGCCAGACAGCGTTGACCATGCTGAATATCACCTACATCTCTCCTGACTCATTTCCCTTGACGTATAGGAAACTTGGCAATCTATTGGCCTCGTTTGGCAAGAATGACTCGAAATACGACGAGACCGAGTGCTACAGATTGGTTTTTCTGCAATTGAATCACTTCTGGTCCTTTCAAAGCCGGTCTTGGAGAGAACTTTCCGGCGCTGCTTCAACATATAGCTGTAGAGCATGAAGAACCCCGGGACGTAGAGCGGAAACGCAAGCACGAAGAACCAGTAGTGGGCCGGCGACGCCCGGGCGGCGCCCAACGACCGGTACACCGTCCACGGCTCGGTCACGAGGCCGAGCGGGTAGAGCACGATGAACGCCGAGTAGCGAAGCCAGTGCAAGAAATACGGCACGTCGCCGCGGAGCTTGAGGGCGTAGTACGGGTAGCGGATGAGCTCCGTGAGCCCCCAGGCCACCACCACGAGCGGGAACGCTGGGAACACCCAGTTTCCGGGGGAGTCCGGCAAAAGATAGCACACGCCGACGGTGATGGCGGTTCGGGCGAAGAACTGGAGCGCCACCACCGCCACCGGCGACGCGGTGATGCCCACGGCCGCATTGAACAACTCGACGGTGGCATTGAGCGCCTGGACCCGGACCAACGTCTTATGAGGGTACGCCCAGTACTGGTGGGACGAGTAGTAGGACGGGCCGCCCGTCAAGTGGGCCACGGCCGCCGCGCCCTCCTGCCAGAGCACCACGGCCCAGAGCGCGGCCGCAAGCCAGTTGTACGCAACCAAGTACTGCTTCATGGTGAACGTGATATTTCATAACTATATACAGAAGCTAGTGCTTATACTTTTGCAAGATTTGCTCGAGGCCGTGCTCGTCGTTGGCAATCATCAGCTGGTCCCAGTCCACCACCAACGGCGCAAGGAAGATCTGCGACGTGTCGGCGTCGTCGCTCTGGGTCTCGGCGATCTTGTTGAAGGCCTCATAAATAAGATTATACTCGCCCTCGTTGAAAACCTTGTTGCCGGCCGACGAGATCCGCCCGATGTTGATGGGCGAGTTGGTGGTCACGCGGTCCTGGCCCTGCGCCGTCAGGCTCGACCCGGACAACAACGGATACGAGTTTTTCAACACATGCTTGCTGTAGTTGTCCCGCAAGCAATTGTGGATCAAGATGTTGTACTGGTCAAATGTAGGGAGCCGGCGCTCCATCAAGTCGATGATGAACTTGGGCTTGTCGGCGTTCAACTTGGCGTCGGCCTGGAAAAGCAGCTTGTAGAGCCGGGCCGACGCCGCCACGTGCGGGTTGTGGAAGAGGCTGATGGTGGCGGGCGAGTGCTGTAACGTCTTGAACATTGACATAATAAATAGTCTCGAGCAAAGATAGCAGCGCCAGCTTATATATGGCCCCGGACAATAAATCCCGTCGCATCAAGGGAACAATGATGATTGCGAGTCATCTGCATCCGGCGTCCGGTTTGTGGGGGAAACACCTGATTATATAGCGTGTTCATGCACCCCAGATTGGCCCCACCAACGGCTGACCGCGGGCCCACACACGCTCAGGGTCACCCCTGGCGGCCGCTGAGGGCCGCCGCTGCCACCGGTGGGTGTCGATCACGTGACCTCCCGATAAGAGCGCACCGCTGAAAAATCTCACCATGTGCCGCTTCATGATCTTCAAGGGCCGGGACCCCATGGTGCTCGAGGACCTCCTCACCAAACCGGCCCACTCCATCATCAACCAGCTGTTCGACTCGCGGCTCCGCCTCGACATGCGCAACCCCGTCAACGGCGACGGCTTCGGCGTGGGCTACTACTCTTCGGCTAATCAGCCATGCATTTTCAAGGCCATCACCCCGGCCTGGAACAACGTCAACTTGAACAACTTGGCCATGTGCACCGAGTCGCGGCTCGTGTTCGGGCACGTGCGGGCGTCGACGCAGGGAGTTCTCGCCGAGACCAACTGCCACCCGTTCTCGTACGGCAAGATCATGTTTATGCACAACGGTGGAGTTTCTGCCTTTGACAAGATCAAGAAGAAGTTGATCAACCACATCGAGGACAAGTTCTTCCTCGAGATCCAGGGCTCCACCGACTCCGAGTGCTGCTTCGCTCTCTATCTCGACACTCTCTACAAAATGGGCTACGACCCAGAGGACACAGCGACGGTTTTCAGCCACAGTATTTTGAGAGAAGCCATTTTATCCACCATCGAGCGCATCCGCATCTGGCAGACCGAGTTGACCGACGAGCCGTCGCTCCTCAACTTCGCTGTCACCGACGGCCTGCTGGTGGTGGTGACCCGCTACATCACCTCGAAAACCGACGAAGCAGCCTCGCTCCATTTCAGCACCGGGTCTCGCTTCTTCGAGTACGAGCCGGGGCTCTTCAAGATGGAGCGTCTCGACAGAGCCCAGGACGTCATCTTCGTGGCCTCCGAGCCCTTGACGTTCGAGAGAAACGACTGGATGTGCGTGCCCACCAACACCATTCTCACCATCACCAAGAGTAACTGTGTGTTGATGCACCCCATTGAAGACCAGTTCTGGGACGGAGGCGTGACCCAGAGATCCAACGTCTTGGCCATGAGCAAGGGCTTGATTGGCGGAGTGCCCACCAAGAAAGAGGACGTAGCATTAAATGACCCCAGGTTGGAGAATCCAGTCTACTAAATATTAGCCATTAATTATAAACGTAGTGCATGCTTAATGAACTGTTAAACTAATCAAATAATACAGCGTGTCAACCGTTACTTCATCATTATCAACTTTTGCTGGCAGCTCGTGTAAGCGTAGTTGCTTGGTTGTCTGCGCCGATATCGTATTCCTTTTCTTCGTCGTCTGATGAATCCGAGGACCCTTCGCTCGATAAATCGGCTGCTTCATGTCCCTCGCTGATGAGCGACCCCTTGTCGTCATAGAGGGGGTTGTACTTCTTGTACGATAATCCGTCGTCGTTAGGATCCACATATTCGTCGGCATCGTCCACCTTTTCGCTGAGCGGGTCCACTTCGTCGTCACTCGACAATTCGTCTTCAGAGTTCTTGCCCTCGGCGTTGGACACCTCGGTCGACGCCGTGTTCACAAGCTCCTGCGACATGTACTTGGTGAAGTGGTCGTCGTCGTCCTCCGACTCCGATTCGTCGCTCAACTGCTTATGACTATCTTTCTCATGCTTGACAGCGTCCTTTTCGTCATCATCATCTTCATAGTCATCGTCGTGTTGCTTGACTTCCTTGTCGAACGCATCGTTATCAAAGAGAAATCCGGACTTGTAGTCGCTTTCGTCTATAACTTCACCAGCACCTTCGTCAAAAGTGTTGGTGGCTTCTTCATCCTCTTCGTCGTCATCTTCGTCGCCACCGCCGAGAATAGCATTGTACTTTTCTCGGGTGTCGTACAAGATATTATTAACGTACTGTTCCCAGGCTTCTTCGGAAATCTTCTGGTCAATAGACTCGTCCAAAGCATTGGTAGGGTAAGATTGGATGAATTTGACCACCTCTTCGGCAATCAACGTCAAGTGGCCCATGTAGCCAAGTCTTAAGCCGTTGTTGGCCTGCTCGTATTCGGCACAGAGTTTCTGGCCCTCGATGATCCGGTTGGTAATTTTACCCCGGTCAAAAAGGTCAACGGCGAGAAACTTGTTGAAGCCAATGTCCATCGAGCCATTCAACACTTGCTGAACGATATCAAACACCACATTGTGCAAGAAGTTGTTCCAGGGGAACTTGAAAAACATGCTCAAGATGTTGCTGATGATTTGGGTGTCATAGAGAGCGATCTTCCACACGTCACCAATAACAGGACTACTTCTAAGTTGTTCTTCTGATAAGTTGGCGTTCTCATGAGGCTCGTCGTCACCCTGGTCAAACCCTTGGTTGTGTAAGATCGAGTATTCGTTGTCACTTCTAGAGTTGAACGAGTCTATAGTGTCGTTAAAATCTTCGTTATCGCCATCGGTACTAGTAGTTTGTGACATCGACTTCGACTCATTGTCGTCATTGTCCGGCAAAAGAATCACCTCGTTGTATTTGAAGCTGATGGGGTCGAAATCCTTCATCTTGTTTCTGAGAGCGTCTCTTTCGGCTACAACGTCGAACCCCTTATTGTCATTGAGGAGGGCCATGTTCGAACAGTGCAAGAGCTCGGCGATGAGCTCACAAATCTTGAATCTTTCGAATCCCAAAGGCTCGATTTCACCAAATGGAGTCTTAAGAATTGAAGGATTAATGGACTGGTTGTCGGTCAGCAACAAATCGTTGAAATCAGCAATATGCTCGCTGAACACTTTCAACAAATGGCCAAGGTAGATGGGGTCTCTTCCAGTTGGAGGATGGCTCTCAAGAGTTATGTACAAAATGGGCAAGATATCGTAGTCGGAATTGTTCTTTCTGATGATTTCAATGACGATCCCCACTCCGTTTGCCAAGGCGTAGCCACCCTTCAACATGATGGAGCAGAGCTTTTCCATGCATTCGTACGACACCAATTCTCGGGTCAATTCGTTGGGGCCTATGGTTGAGTTGTCAGTAGTAGAATTGGCGGAAATGGTGATGAGCGCCTTCAACAAGTCGGCCGCCGACGACTGTATGACCAAGGCGATGTCGGTGGGGGCATCGGAGTCGGGGTCCAATGCGCTAATGAGTTTAGAAATCAAACTTTGGTTTTGCAAAAAATCTATGATCCCAGTGGAGTTGTCTGGCTTGTCGGTGGATATTAATTTGAGGAGAAAGTCCATTAATGGCGGGTTGGTGAGGTGGTTCATGAATTTTTCCACCAAGTTGGGCTGGTTTTCGATGAGATACGTGATCATCTCGTCACACTTCATGTCGAGGAGATGCTCCATAATCTTCATGAAAAACGTCGACAAGTTGATGGAGAGCGGCTCCGCCGTGTCGAGAATCGACCACAAGCTGTTCAAGTTGACGGTGGACTCCATCACGGTGTCGGTCAACGACCAGACGTCGGCGCTCAAGATCTCCGTGGCGAGAGTGGCATGGCGGGTGTGTTTTTCCTCGTCGGTCTCGTCGTCGCTGGCGTCGTCGTCGTCGTCGCCGGTCTCCGACGTGTCTGCGCTCAGCTTGCCGTCGGACGAGCCGGAGGGCGTTTTTTCCGTCGGCTCGTCGTCCAGCTTGTCGTTTATGTGGAGGTTGTCGAGGTCCTGGGTCACGTCGGCCACCAGCTCGCCCTCGTTGATGACCAAGTCGAAGAGAATCGATAGCACATCGTCGTCCCGCAAGAACTCTAGAAGCACCGAGTTGTTGGACAAAAGTTCCTGGAGCAAGTCGCTCTCGTCGAAAAGCTTGGCCAAAACCTTGTGAGGCGACGCCTCCGGGTCGCCGGACTCCTGGTTTATGTTGTAGTTTTCCAAGATGGTGGAAATGTTCGATACCGACGTAAAGCCGTTAGAAAACTTCCAGAAAGAACCCGACATCGTTGAAAATTGGGGGATTTCTTGGGGGTTTCGCCCGGAAACTTGAATGCGGCGGTTGGGGCGGTTCTAGTTGGCCGATCTGCGTGTTTCGGCCAATCAGTATCGTTCGGTACGTCCTGATTTTCTGTTAAAAGCCAGCAACCGAATACTCAAGTCGCTGATTTCACGCACTTTTCCAGTGTGTCGATGAACGGCGCACGACGCTCTTCTTATTTGAGGCCTGAAAAATTTTGAGACTCTGCCTGCCATGTTCCGCAACACCTTCCGCTCGGGCGCCGCTGTGGCCCGCCGTGTGGTCAGTCTGTCCGTGGCGCCGGGCGCCGGCAGCTGCCGTTTTTTCGGCGCCGCCCGCCCGCTTTTCGCCGCTACAGTGCCAACTTCTTCTGCGTCCGACCTCACAACGTTGAAGTTCGACTCCAACGCCTCGCAGAACCTCTACGCCATCTTCAAGCTCCACAACATCCCGTACTTGGTGACCAAGGGCGACAAGGTCATTCTCCCGGTCAAGTTGAAAAACCTCCAGGTCGGCGACCAGCTCGTGCTCAACAACGTCACCACGCTCGGCTCGCCCAACTTCACGCTCAACGAGGCCCAGGGCATCTCGCCCGCAGCCTACGAGCTCACGGCCAACGTCGTGGAAATCACCCGCGAGCCCTACTACGAGGTGTACCGCAAGAAGCCCAGATGCAGAAGACTAAAGACGTTTCCGGTGCAGAACTTCCAGACGGTACTTTTGATCAACGAGTTACGCTTGAAATAGACTGTATATACCATTGTACATAGAATACACTAATTAGGAATGACTTTCTTGGAGTTGTACTTGATAAGATGCGCCAACTTGGTGGTGGTGAAATCGAAGTTCTGGTACTGCTGCACGAACGGGTGCCGGAGAAGCTGCTTGGCCGTGGGCCGGTCCTCGGCGTTGATCGTGAAGCACTGGTCGATGAAGTCCTTGGCCTGCGGCGAAATCCGCTTCTTGATGTCTTCAGATATGGGTGGAGCGAGCTTGGTCTTGCCGATTTTGTAGATGGCACTGATGACCGCCTCGTTGGACCACGGCCGCGTGCCCACAAACATCTCTAACACCACACACCCGAGCGACCAGATGTCCACCTTGGCGCTGTACCCTTGCTTCTTGTCTTCCACGATGCTGTCTATAACTTCTGGGGCCATCCAGAAAACCGTTCCCTGCATCGACATCTCGGCGTTGTTGACGTAGATATCCTTCGACCGCTTGGAGATACCAAAGTCCGAGATCTTGCAGGTGCCGTCGATTTCAAGAAGCAAGTTGTCGGCCTTGAGGTCTCGGTGCAAAATTTCGTTCGAGTGCAAATACTCCAACCCGAAAAGCACCTGTCGGGTGATGAAACACACCAACGGCTCCTCGAATGCACAGTAGCTCTTGAGACACGACGAAATAGACCCTCCGCCCACGTACTCGAGAAACAAACTGTAGATATTGTTCTTCTGTTCGAACCCAAGATATTGCACGATATTGACATGGTCCAAGTCTTTCATGGTCTCCACCTCCTTGATCAAGGCGTCAATACCATCAGACGTCTTTGAACTACCCATCCGAGTATAGTTCCGCGGCACAATGACCTGCTTGACCGCCAACATTTCACCGGTAGTCACATTCAATGCAACGTATACCGACCCAAACGAGCCTCTGCCAATTAACTCACCCTTGATCCAGGCAAACTCTTGGAACTGGCCCTTCTTGTTTCTGAGCTTACTCACAAATCCCTTTTCAATCTCCTTGGACGTCACTTCAACCACTTTTTGGCCCCACATCTTAGTGTTGGTTCTCCGAAGCGAGTTGTTCCTTGCGTCGTCCAACGAGTTCATGGTTGGAGCCCCATTGGCCTTGCGGAGCGAGTTCTTGGTCTCAAGTCGCTTTCTGCGAGCTTCGTTGGCCACAACTCTGATGGTCTTCATCCGGCGTGGACTCAATTTGTTGCCATGGCCTTCACCGTAGAAGATTTCTTCCCGATCGGGCTCCACCAGCGGCGACACGTTGGCACTGGAGAACGTCCGCGAGAGTCCAGGTGGCCGGATCGACTCAGAGCTCTTATCAGCAGAGGCTCGGGGCGACACCGGCGAATCGTCTATAATCGGCTTATCCAAATTGGTGTTGGGGAAATACCGTTCAAGATTGTTGTAGAGCTCTTCGACCGGAGGCCGGACTACCATGCTCAGACTATTGGAGAGTGGTTCCACAGCACGCGAGCTGGTGTTGCCCTGAGCGTCGGTACGCTCTTGAGCCTTCGCCTGGGTATTTTTAGCATCTTTACTCTTGATGGGCTTCATGAAGAAATCGTCGTCCTCGCTGTCGCTCTTGCGCTCGTCGCCTTTTGGTGTCGAGGAGACGGCGGATGGCGGGTTGGTAGACGATCTCGACTTCATGGGCTTCACGAAAAAGTCATCTTCCGAACCATTGTCGTTCTCATACTCCATTTTGGGGAGTTCTTTGAACACCACCTCCGTCTCTTTGAATGCGTCGTCACTCGTAGTCCTGGTTTCGAACTTGCTAGAGCCAGAGCTTCTGTTGAACGAGAGCGACCGCATCAGAGGATTGGACGACTTGGGCTCAAGCCCGCGTCTGGTGGTTGCCAGTCTCACAATCGAGCCGCCTCGCTTAAGACTCTGGGTCTTGTGAAGAGGCGGAGGAGGAGCGGCCCGCTTGGCAATAATGCTGTCTTGCTTCGCAAGAGGAGCATCTCTAAGCGGGTCAAATGTGGTGGACTTGATGGGCGAATCGCACGAGTCAATGGCCGAAGACGAGTAAATATTTGGGATATGCTTGGGTGGTTTGGCGTCGAACGGCGACTTTCTTCGTTTGTCAAAGTCAATCTCACCTCTACCATCTTTACGGAGCACTCTGAACCCAGAAGGCGTAGTCGAAGGTTCGGCAGAAGACGCAGACTTGAGCTGGGTGTCCTGAGGCTCGATTTGGGCGGTGTTGATTTGAAGCTGAGGCACCTTGAGACTCTCTGGGGCCTTCCTTTTATTCTGAAGCGAGAGCTTGAACGGAGCGTTGGCACCGGCAGCGTTTCGTGGCTGATGGGAAAAGTTGGGCGCCACTTGAGAGGAGACAAACGGGAAGGGGGAGTTTTGAGCCGATTCGTTGATCTTGGTGAGCTTCTTCTCATATACCTCTTTGAAGTTGAGGTAATCTACAACCGCATCGTTCTTTGTTCCCTGGAGAAGGTACTGCGGAGTGGCAGGGTAGAACTTCTCGGTGTTGTACTCACCTCTCAACTCAAAGCTCTTGGAGTCGGAGGAGTCCACCGAGATGGAGTTGGTTTCCGGACCTGAGCTCAATTCTTGCCGGATGAGAATCTTGCAAGAGCTGATTTCAATGGACTTCACCAAGCACGCGTCGGTCAAATACTCCCCTTCATGGTGGTTGAGCTCCGTCAAGTGGAACGTGATGTGGCCTATGTTGACGACCCCTGATTCTCGAATGATCTTGTCCTTGACCATATCCACGTTCGTGAGCTCATCGGGAGCAAAGTCCACGAGAGTAAACGTCTTATTGTCACGAGTTACAAGGGCCAGCCTGTGTGCTACGTCGTCCTTCTTCTTGGGGAGATACCGTTTGTGGATCTCCAGTCCCTCGAGCTCGCTGGTGGCCAGATTGAGCGACACCAGCCGCACGCTGGCGCTGTAGTACGAGACGTCGCTGTGGTGGGACCGGGGCGACGGCATGTTTTCCAAGCTCAAGTACTGGTTGTCGAGCGCCGTCAGAGACCGTGAGAGATGCGGACTGATGTACTCAGTGCCGGGGCTTATAGGCGAGCCGACTCGAGGCAGTTTTGAGTCTTTCTTGGACGAGTTCTGCACCTGCTTGACAATGCCAGCCGCCTTGTCGCCGCCGTACTTTCTGAAGGTGCTGAATATGCCGCTTTTCCTGTTGCTTTGAGGCGGAGCCTCCTCAGCAGGGCTGGTTTTCGACGCAGGATAGTACGAATGCGGCCGAGCCTTGGTGGTTTTTTTGGCGCTGCCGGCGCTGCTGGTCAGCGAGAGCACGTCGCCGGAGTTGTGGCGCAAGTGCTTGCGGAAAAATTTGGCCGAAGTGTCCTTGGCCAGCTTGTAGCTGGACGGATCGATGTAGGAAAAAGGCCTCTGTTTGGCACTGCCAGCAGAGGATGCAGATGCTGTAGAGCCGGTGGCTCTGTGTTTGAACACGGGGTTCGGCTTGCGGTCCAGCTTGGACGACACAATGGTGTTGGTGGGCGACGGAACCGAGTCTGCGGCCATGGGCTCCTCGATCTCCGGCACGCTGGGGGTGGACTGCTCGCGAAGAAGGTCGATGAACCGCTCGATGCTGTTGAGGTTATTGTCGAGGGTCAAGAACTTGGAGAACTGCTTCCAGACCACCGACGCCGGGTCGTAGTTGCAGAGCTCGAGAAACCGGTTTCCCGAGATCTCGTTGCGGCGGAAGGTGTCTTTCCAGGAATTATTGAACTGGTGGGCGTCCAACCACTTGACGACGTTGTTGATATTCCACCGCGACGGGCTCGACTTCAGCTGCGTCGACATGGCGTAGCGCACGAACCGCTTGTCCTTGGGAATGGCGCTGGACGGCGTGAGCGTCGACGACGACGACGCATTCAGTGTCGTCAGCACCGACGACTCCGAGCTGTTGCGCACATGCTTGGGCCCGTCCGACGAGTTCGACGGCACGCGGGCGTGGGCGGCGGCCGGGCGACGGCCCCCATCGTCGCTGTAGTCGGGGAGAATGTCCTCCCGCAGGCCCAGCGCCCTTTTGCCGGCCTGGAACTCCACCACCGAGTCGTCCTGCTCCGAGAAGCTGTAGCCGGGCACCTCCGGGTGCGTGTCGAGCGGCGCGCGGGCGCTGGCCCCGAAGTCGAAGGTGTGCTCCTCGATCGACGGATCAAAGTGGGTGTCAAACACCGAATTGCGGTTGTTTTTGGCATAAATAAGCCCGTCCGACACCGCTCGCACGGACCCCTGCATCTGGAGCAGCGTGGCGATCTCGCTGGGGTCGGCGTTGGCCGGGTACTCGTACGCCTCGCTCACAGACCGTTTGACGTCCCGAGCCATGCTAAAAATACTTTCGCAATCTGTTGATACCTGATGGAGTCTCGAGTGCGCCAGTGCGTGCGCCAATTCGAGACGTGCTGCGAGGCCCCGTCGCGCGACGCCTACGTCCAGGCGCTCCGCGCGTGTCTCCAGCTTTTGGGGCTGCTTCTCCGCTACAGGGCCCGCCAGACGGGCCGGATCGGGCTCACCAACGAGCGCTCGCACCGCGAGCTCGCCGTGGCCGCCTACTACGTCGCCGCCCCGCGGCCGGCCGGCGCCCGGGGGGTGTTGCCGGGCCCCGGCCCCCCCCGGGGGCCCCGCCCCCGCGGCCGCAGTTTTGGG
>JAQRFW010000024.1:0-130456 GCA_039762375.1 Keqinozyma sinolaborantium | reverse complement strand
TTCAGAGGAGTGATGAATGAAGTAATAGTTCCAGTTCCAGTGCCGGTGGAAGTAGTAGTCACGGTGGTTGGAGGAGGAACAATAACGATTTCTGTGATTGGGTCCGAAGGATTCAGTGGAGTCACGAAGGATGTGGACGTTCCTGTTCCGGTGCCGGTGGAAGTAGTAGTCACGGTCGTCGGAGGAGGAACAATGACGATTTCCGTGATAGGATCCGAAGGGTTCAGTGGAGTGACGAACGACGTGGAAGTTCCAGTTCCAGTGCCAGTTGATGTGGTAGTGACGGTAGTTGGACGAGGCTCGTACACAATCTTAGTACATAAGCCATCATTTGATGCACATTTTGTCGTTGTACTTGGACGTGAAACATCAGTGGTAATGGTTGTTGTTATAGGACCTGGCTTAATCACAGAAACTGTTACTGTACCCGGAATACCAGTTGGTGTCGGGCCAGTCACTGTGGTAGTACCTGAACGAGTTGCATCAGTTGATGTCACAGTCACAGTTTTAGGGACAGGACAGGCTTGATGACTTCCGTCAGTTAACTCTTCAGCACTATAAATGTTGTCCAATGGCTTATCTCTCGTATCTCCTGGACCTCTGTAGAGAACATTTAAAGCACCTGGACCGCTGGTGTTCATCATCACACCTTTGATGGGGTAATAGTGTCCACCTTCAAATTGATAGGTTTTAGTTTTAGTCACATAAACAGCAGAATCAACACTACCGAACCAGTCGTACATTTGGGCCCTTTGCTTAGTTGTCAGCTGAGTACCTTTACAACAATCAAATGCCGTTCCATCCCCAAACTTCACATAGATGGCGTCATCATTATATCCAAAGCTGAAAGTATAGGAACCGGTTTTTGGAGCATACATGTATCCAGAAAACTTAACTGCCATGTTTCTGGTGTCAACCGTCTTACCATACATTGTCACATAGTTTGGACGAGCAGGGGCCAGTTCTGGTTGAGTTTTAGGGAAGTTCAAATTTGTGACACCATACACAGTATCATGTGGTTTCCAAGTATCAATCAAATCTAACCTATCATAGTATGCAATCTCTAACTGGGCCGCTGTTCCCCTAGGTCTTAAGTTATCCCCGCTATATAAGTCAACTCTGAATCCAGGTTTCAATGCTCTAGGATTTGGATTACAACCACTAAGGGTATCGGCGATGACGATCTTCACACCGACTATAAGGAAGACGCTGAGAAGTTGGATTGAGAACATTGGCTATAGTTTTTCTCCTTATCTACAGAAAGAAGAAACATCAGAGATTAAATAGTTTAAAGACGCCACAAGGCGAACGAATTTCAGTAGCAAGAACCCAAACAAATACGGTAGCTAAATACAGAAAGAATAACGTTTATTCTGGTGAATAATAGTGGAAGAAAAGTTTAACAGCTGGAACTATAATAAAGTTTCGCCCGAAAATTCGTTGATTTTTTCAAAGAATATACTTCGGGTCAAATTAGAATATTTAGCCCGAGATTAAACACTCCATAGGATAAAATTCGCATCATGTTTTAATGCCTATCTGTATCTTGATTTAAGAATTTCAATTTCAATTCTTTTTTGAGTTTCGCCAAAATTTTTTATCAACACAATATCCGATATGTAACCAAATTTACGGAATTTAAACCTAGTTATTTACCAGTAAGCTTGGTAAGCAAGAATATTGATAGCTCAAATCTTCAGATTTGTACTCTATCTGTAGAATTAATGTCCGGATCTGGATGAACCAAATTTACATATGCAATTTTACAATTACTCGCTCGTCGTATAAATATCCGATCGTCTTTTAGTTATTCTTTATATATGAAGAAGCTATGCAAGATGAATATGCTCACTGACAGTTAATCTATTGAACAAATCTAAACATGAATTGACTTCTGGAACAACTTGATACTAATATTGACACCGATGACTAGTTGTGTCCATATTCGGAAATCAGACTGAAACTGATTACGGGAGACGTTAGGGAATTCATTTCAGGTTCAATAAAGTGTGATGTCGTTCTTTGTCTAAGCTTTTTACGTATTTTGTGATCATCTAACTATGACATAGTATCTAGAGACCAACAACATTCTCAAATTGCAAATGTGCCCAAGATGCAGAGGTATAGGATGTCAATCAAAAACCAGTTGATAATGACTCATCTGCTTTTTATCAAGTGAGACATTTCTAGTTTTAGTTTAATAGCAGCCAGCTCTAAAAGGTCCATCGGATTGGTGATGGACTTTTATCCCCGCGGCAATATTTAAAAAAGCTAAAAACTGACACCAACAAATTTAAATAATCTCCATGAAGTTTGCGTGTGTAATCATTGAAACCAGAGCACTAGTGCAGGTTGTATATTCATGTCCCAGGAAACTGAACTATGGGTTTGCCGGAGTTTTTTCGTTTCAGAAGTTTGCAGCTTGAATTGGCCGAGTCTATTGGAACTCAACGAGAAGAAGTAAACTTTAAACTTTTTTAAACAAAATCGATGCATGGATTTTTTGCGGGGTCATTTCTCGTTACTAAAATGAAAACTCACCATAAAACGACTTTCCACCTTTGGACACCAATTTTTAGTCCAGATGCTAAAGTTTTTTTTGAGATTATCGCCTGAATAGTCAATATTATGAATGATTAAGTACGTTGTCAAGTGGGACAAGCATTAAAAATTTTTAATAAACAAATAACGCCAATTAGTCTTGAACGTTGCTGGAAACACCATTAATTTGATAGAATGTCTTTTGATTCTTTTCTTCACAGAAGTTCAGTAATTCTGTGGAAGTAACAAAAAGCCAGGAACTTTTAAAAAGTGAATATTATGTTGTCCCTTCCAAAACAATGGCGGCTCTTTCTTATTAATAGACATTCATTAACCGGAAGTAAACCAAACATTTCCCGATTTTCTCTCTTAAGGAGAGACTACATTCGACAAAGTTAGACAACACATATTAAAGATAGTGATGTTTACATCAGCCACTTTCGCTACGACTTGGATCGTCATGTTCAATTAATAGAGAATACACTTCTTCGCAAGTATACATTCATCAAATAAAAAGTTCCATATTGGCGCCTTTTATGGCTTTCTTGGCCCCTAAAGAGTACTCTGGTTTCACTTCGAGCTTTTCAAGAAACATCTGCTTACAGCCTTCAGAACCAGAATAAGCCTCGATGTCACTCACAGTGGCTCTACCCTGATGCTCTACCTCTCCAACTTCGCTTGGAAACCCTGGAAAATCGGGGGGAACGATACCTTTTAGGAATGCCTCACGTTGAAGATGTCCATATCTAACGCTGCTAGCACAGAGAGGCACAGATGGGATGTAAAAGACGGAAGAATCGGCTTTGCCTATATGTTCAGGATCAACGGAATGAATGAGATCACAATGCCAATAAACAGCATCTCCTGGTTTAACTTCTGGGACAGGAACCATTAATTTTTCCAAATTCAATTCTGGGTGGGTATTATCTCTAAATTCATGACTCTTACCTGGATAACAACCTGGAAAGTCAGAATCAAACTTAAATTTATCATCCTCATCAAAGAATGGCTTCAATAAGTAATAGGCCGTAATTTCTTTCACAAATGGTGCAAAATAAATAGTTCCCTCCTTAGGAGCTATTCTAGATACTGCCAACCATCCTTGAAACGTTCTGAACACATTACAAGTGCCCTGTGCATCATGGAGATCTTGCTTAGCTTCAATTCTATGAGTGGCATCGTAAGGGTCCCACAGCTCCCAATCGCCGGAGTAGACCTTTTCGTAACACTTGCCGTATTCGGCATCTTCCCATCTTTCCAAAGAACCTCCATCGGCATGGGGACCGAGTGAAAAGAGCAGATCACCACCATTTCTTATTCTCAAACGATCAGCGTACATAACGTTTTGATCAAGACAAATTTCAGATTCTTCGTCTGCGTGCCATAAATTGTTCATGTAGTTATTGACAGTAATCATATTGTGATGACTTCTAGCTTTAACCTGGGGCTTAGACCAATACAACTCATACACAACCTTGTTTTCTTTGGGAAAACCTCTTGTGGTGGGATTTTTCTTGATGTAGTCGTCAACTTCGTGCTTGAACCCTCTTGCTTCAGATTCCGGAATGACATTCTTCACAACCAAACAACCATTTGCATGAATACGTGACCTCTTTTCTGGCGACAAACCCTTAAGATCAGAGAAGTCTACGCAAGGTATGAGACTAGACCCTTTGGTTTCAGCTTCTTGAACACATTCAGAAATCCGTTTTTTCACACGGAGCCACGATTGTTTGAGCTTTTCTGGATCTTTGACGTAACTTCTTTTCAAATACGCAAAGGTTTCTGGCAACTGAGTCGAAATGCTATTGCCAAATATAGTGAATACAGAAGAGATATCACCTTTACCTCTTGCCTTTGCAGTTGAAAGGTTTGCAACGCGGAATTTTGGGCTTTTGGGTTGAGAAGATGGCATTATTGGAACAATATTGAAGTCAATCCAACATCTTTGGCAGTCCTTTTATATCAAGGAACATACATCGTCGGATCAAACTAAGACCGCAAAAGATACTTAGTAAAACAAAACAGGGAACCCGCCCGCTTCAACCCCACGAAATCATTATACACGTGACTTCCAGATTTTGAGTCGGAAGGCTTACCCAAAAAGTGAGGATTTTCGCACCTTTTTGGTACTTCTCTCAAGTTTTCTCAATATGTCGGAAGGCTTTCCCAAAAAAGGCGGGAGGATTACCTTTTATAGCTATCATTTAGTAATTCAAATGATAGTCAGCAAGGAAAGGAGAAGGGTTGTATTCCAACCCTGATCTTAGTTCGTAGGGTAGCACAATCTGGTGAGTCCACGTCACTCTCCTCTTCCGGACCTTACGTGTATTATTGGCCATCAGTGAGCATATACTTTTGAAGGTCTATAAATAGATCAATTTCAATTGGGATCGGTAGCCAAGTCGTAAATGGTAAGTAAATATTATCTAATATGTCAAAAATGTACTACAAGTGCCGCAAATTGCCTTCAGGTATGATTTTGAGTAGAAAAATTCCATTTTACTATTAAAAGCTTCATTATGTATGTTGCTGTTCTGTTCCTCTAATTGTCCATGTTTTCAATAATCATGATTTAATCGTCCATTAACGCTTGCTGGTTTGGTATAAGATGACCTCCATTCTAAATGAACTTATTTCTCGAACACGAAGTGCCCTGTTAACAAGGTGTAATGACTTAAACCTCTCTGGCCTGTGGAGGTGTAGAGGACGAACAACTTGAATTATCCAATGGCATACAATCCTGTGAATCAAAAAGCAATGGCCAAACATCCCTTTTGTATCCTGGTATCATAGATTTTGTAGGCTTATTCTCGTGTATTAAAAGCAAAAGCGATACAAAAAGACCGTGTTCGGGGTACTGGTCTCAAATGCTTGAATGGATAGTTACATAAAGTATCATAATGACTGGTAAAGTAGGTCGGCCTTCTTTGACCGCAACCCTTATGATTATAAAAAGGTATTTAAGTTGGCACTTTTTATTTTTCTCTGGGACTTCGGGCCTGACTTCGGTCCTGACTTCGGTCCTGACTTCGGTCCTGACTTCGGTCCTGACTTCAAGATTGACTAAACCCTACTGGTCACAATGATACGTGGAGCGCATGAACCTCATCTTACTAGTCGAAAACTTAAATAAATGATTTTTCTATTTATTGACATGATAATACTTCTCCAATGCTGAGGTAGTTTATCCCATGAATCTACATAGCGAAATGATAACAGATATATGTGGTGAAGAAATCAGAGAAATGCTCTTGTTGAGAGTCAATAGACGACTCACAATAGTGAGGACATGAAAACTGCCATAGAGAGCATGATTGAGGTCACCATCTTTGATGACGATCCAGCAAATGTGATTGTTGGAACTGGAGCGTATGTGACTGAAATTTCAGAGTTTCCAGAGTTTCCAGAGTTTCCAGAGTTTCCAGAGTTTCCAGGGTTGCCAGAGTTGCCAGAGTTGCCAGAGTTGCCAGAGCCAGGGTTGTAAGAAGCTTCAGGGCCCTCAATACAGATAGTCACATCTTCACCTTCTTTTGGTGCCTGAGTAGAGGTGGTGGCATGTTTGCATACAGTACACTGCTTGTACTGAGTAACCGTCTTTCTGTCTGGTGGAGGAACACAGATGACAAGAGTTGCATCTTCAGTTCCTTGTGCTGGCACGAACTTGGTGGTTGTGACCAACAAGGTAGACTCAATGACAGTTGTGGTGACACATGGAGGTACTTCAACAATGACACTTCCAGGCTCAGTTCCACTAGCAGGGACAGTGACGGTAGTAGGAACAGAAATAGATGGGTTGGTAGTGGTAATGGTGGTGGTTGGAGGATCGTTAGGGACAATGATGATGACGGTAGCTGGATTTGTTCCTACAGGAGTAACGGTGGTGGTAGTTGGTTCAGGGACTTTGGAGGTGACGGTGGTGGTGACAGTTTTTGGAGGTGGAGCATACACAATTTCAGTGCAAGTCTCCTTGCCGGATGGGCAGATGGTGGTGGTACTTGGTGAGGGAATGCTTGTGATAACAGTAGTAGTGACAGTTCCTGGAGGTGGACCGTAAACAATTTCAGTACAAGTGAACTCTCCAGGTGGACATGTGGTACTGGTACTTGTCTCAGGAATACTAGTTATGATGGTAGTCGTAACGGTTCCTGGAGGTGGGTTGTATGCGACCTCGGTGCAAGTAAATTCACCAGGTGGACAAATAGTAGTGGTGCTTGGTGAAGGGATACTAGTTATAACAGTGGTTGAGACAGTTCCGGGAGGCGGGTTGAACACAAATTCAGAACAAGTAAATTCACCAGGTGGACATGTGGTACTGGTACTTGGCTCCGGAATACTGGTGATGATGGTAGTAGTCACAGTTCCTGGCGGTGGGTTATATACCACCTTGGTGCAAGTTTCTTCACCGGATGGACACACGGTGGTAGTACTTGGTGAAGGGATGCTGGTAATCACCGTGGTGGTGACGGTTCCTGGAGGTGGGTTGTATACGACCTCAGTACAAGTGAATTCGCCCGGTGGACATGTGGTGAAAGTGCTTGGTTCTGGGATACTGGTGATAATGGTAGTAGTCACAGTTCCAGGAGGTGGGTGAAACACAAATTCAGAACAAGTTGCTTCGCCAGGTGGGCATGTGGTACTGGTGCTTGGTTCAGGGATACTGGTAATGATGGTAGTCGTAACGGTTCCTGGAGGTGGGTTGTATACGACCTCGGTGCAAGTAAATTCACCAGGTGGACAAATAGTAGTGGTGCTTGGTGAAGGGATACTAGTTATAACAGTGGTTGAGACAGTTCCGGGAGGCGGGTTGAACACAAATTCAGAACAAGTAAATTCACCAGGTGGACATGTGGTACTGGTACTTGGTTCAGGAATGCTGGTGGTGATAGTAGTGGTCACGGTTCTTGTTGGTGGGTATACTTCAACTTCAGTGCAGGTTAACGCACCAACTGGGCAGTATTCTGTCGTATAAGGAACAGTCGCCGACGGATCAGTGGTTGTGGTAGTAGTTGTTGTTGTTTCAGGTGGGTATATTTCGGTGATTGTTTGGGTTCCAGCTGGATTGGATGGTGTTGGACCAGTGATGGTAGTAGCTTCAGTTGCTGATGGGTCGGTTGTTGTAACAGTTATTGTTATTGGAGGAGGTTTGATAACCGTCACTGTTTGAGTTCCACTATAATTGCTAGGTTTAGGTCCAGTAACTGTTGTTGTATCGCTTCTGGTTGTGTCAGTGGTTGTAACAGTGACGATCAAATCTGGTGGACAAATTCCGTCTTCCTCCTCAGCAGGCAAGTTAACAACACCAAAGTCTCTTTGAATTGACCCATCTGGTTTTCTTACATTCATGCCAAGAGAAGCACCTTCTGGTGCTCTATTGTAGTAAAGAGCTTTGATGGGATACATCAATCCTTCTTCCAAGTAAACCTCCTCAGAAATCGGCGATTCCGGTTGTCCTGTTGAAATACCATGGGAATAGAGCTGTTTCTCATTAGAAATAGAACCGGGAGCCGGTTTACAACAATCAAAAGCTATCCCAGAGCCAATTTGTAGAGCTAGGGCATTATCTATAATGTATGTATCGAACTTATAGAGCCCTGTCTGTTCAGGAATAAAATATCCTGTAAGTCTTAATCCAAAATTGTAGATGTTCATATCAATACCATAGAGGGTATAAGGATAATTCTCAGCCGCGTGCTGGTTTGCCGTCGGTGTATACCTGATATCAAATTTTGGGTTATTTATTCCAGAAACGCTATCAGTAGGCTCTTTATCATCCATTGAAGAAAGATATTCTTCAACCTCTGCTGCATCAAGATCCAAAAACTCACCAGGTTCATAGTAATCAATATTCCAGCCGGATGTAGGATTTTTCCCGCTTGGATTGCAACCTACCTCACAAGTCGCCGAAGATATCCAAAGTATCACCGTGAAAAGAATCAGAAGCATCCTCTTTTTGACCTTATTCATGCAAAATGAATGCCAAAAGTATGATATTTAAGCAAAAGCGTTTGCAACAGGGTCTATATTTCTTGTGAATGGGTTATAGATCATTCTGTCTATCCAAAGGTGTATGTTGAATGCCAAAACTAGAAACATTGTTTCCTGGACCCTGATAACAGACTCTATAAACAGTATCACTATTCTAAGTAAGAATGTTCACAAATAGCTACAGAGTGTCCAGATACCAAGTTTCATCAAATCTCTTGAGGCAAAGGAGTCACCAAATGTCAAGCAACAAAACCCATAGAAGTGACGAATCACCTGTTTTTCCAAAATGCTATTGTTGTAAATCTAGTATTGACCACCTTTAATTACACCTTTTACAGTCACAACTGCACGATTGTTCAATGAATACAATTTTAATCCTTCACCCGATGATATTTTTGAACAAGAGTTCCCTTCTTGTATCATAGATGTAGACACGTAGTTTTAATAGAGATACCAACAAGAGTTACACCTGAATCCATAGTGTAATGAGAGATATTTTTCAACTAACCCGGGTCACTCCAATAACCATCTTCATTTTGAGACGTCTATGATTGTAAAGACGGCATTATCTGCCTTCAAAGATAAAATTGATTGCTCCAGTTTTCATGATATGAACTAAATTGCTGTAATTCTTGGCAAGGTATTTGAGTTCAGTCAAATCAAACATAAAAGATCACAACAAAGCCTGAAATGTTAACCTTGTCGCCATTTTGATTAATTGGAAACTTCGAATATACCCCAAAGAAGGTTGCGTTTCTGTTTTAACAAATACCAGAAACTTTGATGGATTTCCACTCGTGTCATTGTACTCAAGCAAGTGAGCAAGATCTAGGGAGAACATTTACTCTTTTCACCATTCTCTTTCGGTCAGTTGGAAGGAGCCGGTCACATAAATCAAAACAATAGCGGCACTATTCATTCGAGTACCTAAATTCGTACAACAACATACCCCAAATAGAATGTGGTACTAATTTTACTCGAGATACTCCAACACGAGACGCGTAAAAACCCGAAATAAGTAGGAGGAACATTATTCAAGAAGATGTGGGGCTACCTAAAGCAACTTGATGATATCAAAAATTGGCTCTCCTAATTGGACGGTGTATGAATGACTATTGTTGTCGAAAAGTCAAAAATCTTGGAATCCTTGAAGAAGACTGAAGAGAAAACAATAGCTTAGTTTGATTTCTGTTTTAGGAAGAAAGTACTCTTCGTCATCAAAACTTCTAAACGCGAGAACAGAAGACCTTTTACGAAAAAACAGACAATAGACACCAATATCTTTGGAAAATGGCATCCTGTTTTCATATTTTTTATCGTTATTGGTTCTGATTGCTCGAGGAAAATTGAAAACAAATGCTTAGCTTTTACAGCAACAATTCTAAGGAACCCAACAATTCTGTATCCAAGCTTCGTTCTGGTGTTCCAAAAAGTAGAGTATCCCCGAAGTACCGGTAATATTTGTAGTTTACTTTTTTATATCTCAGCTTCTGTTCGGTTTCCGAATCTCTTCGATCCCTACGACTTCGTCGAAGACGAAACCTTGATTTCTAATCTTGAAGAATTGAAATTCCAAACAGTATCCATGCATGCCAATTTACAAGTTCAAATAGAGTGACCAAACATGGTCAAGTACATTAACCTATAAGAAAACCGAAAAGAATTATTATGGGCGGGTAAGTCTCCGAAACCATCTTAATAAATAGTACATGACTTTCTTGGGCCTTGTATGCAAAATGTTCTTTTATAAGAGGAATGTTTCCAAATACTGTCTTATGATCGACTCGAAGACAGTACATATTTAAAAAGTTAAACAGAAGGATATTTACCATCAAAAGATGGAAACCTCCAAACAAGCATTTTTGTTATCATTGAAAACAGTGGACCCATCTGAATGATTTCTAATTGTTTCCAATTATCTTCCAGAGTTAAATTTGTAATATTGATACCGGTCTTGGCTTAAAAATTGCCAATAATTTGCACAATTAAACTGATGAAACGGCTCAGCTAATAAAACTGTTCTTGAGGTTTCAATTATGTTTTTGTTCACTATTCAATCATTTTCTTTCATTGTGCACTTTCCATCTTGCTCTTCGGAATGAACCACACTTTTACTATATTAATTTCATTCTCTTCTAAATCTCTTGAACGTTAATATTTAGGAGATTATTGGGGATTTGGCAATCAATGAATCACCTGATGTTCGAAAACTAAACTCATTGGTGATATTTCATGAATCACTTAGAACATACATGATCATATCAATGCCTCACCTTAAATTAAGAAATAGGGTCTATAAATTTTATCATTTTCAATTCAAGTAGTATGTCTCTAAACATTTATAGCTATAACAGGTCGTTTAGTATCCTTCTGAACTTCATAAATCAGATACTCTAATTCTGTGGTGAGTATATCGATTTTGTTTTTGTCTACAGAAGTTGATCATTTGACTTTGATTGATAAGTGGGTTTGATTGTTATCGTTGGGGCATTGGTGCCACATCATCGTCTGGATATCGTCTATCTTTTCTTACTTTTTCTCCTTCTACTGTGCGCTTTGATCGCACCAGTTATTGGAAAATATCCCTTCTTTCTATTTTTTGCATATTTCAAATTTGGAACACAAAAATTGAAACTATAATCATTTACCATTTTTAGTTTATGAACGATTACTTTCTTGGTTGGAACAATTTTGCCATTCTACATTCAGTTGGTCAACTCCAGTTTTGTAGCAAACTCGGACGCACATAATACCCATAAAAGAACCAAACGCCCCAAAAATAAAAGAAGTATAATACCCAAAAGAATAAAACCTACTCTGTGTGTGATGAAATCATCGAAGTCAGCAACTGTAAAACTATCGAGAATGCCGAGTCAATCAATGGACCTACTGTGAACTCATTGGGTAAAGAACTCAGAGAGAAGGGCGAAAGAAAGTGGAGGTCTTTTTCTTTGGATCTTTAGATCATGTAAACCCCGAAAAAAAAAAAAACGATGTAGAGCAAGCCACCCCCATGAAAAAAATAAGATTGTTCTGTGGGTCAATCACCCCAATTGGGTTGTGATTAGAATTGTTTTTATCTTCATCTGCTAATCTTGATGAGAAGTTCGTTCTGACCAAACAAAGTGACTATGATGAAGAAAGCACTTGAGCTAACGCCCAGAGGAAAACCTCATAGGTATTTTGATGATTTGAAATTAAAAAGATGCTGACAAGGTTAAGCAGAACGCTGACAAGGTTAAGCAGAACGCCGACAAGGTTAAGCAGAAGAAACATAAGTTCAATCACCTTGATGGACTTGAAAGGGCCAATGTCCAAGAAATATATTGACAAGAATTTGGTCAAGAGAGTCCTTTCTTTAATGGATTCACAATTTCACAAGCTCCAATATGTCGAACTTTAATTAAACTACTACTGAAGCTGCTAATAATACTCTCAGACGCTTGTTTTCTGTTCTAGGTAAACTCATAGAAAGCTATGTTTTGATTTTATAAATCCCTTTTGAGTTTCCCTCGTTGATCCCGTGAACACTGTGTCCCCAAAGAGGTAAAGCCGAGAATCTACCACTTTAAATGATATCTTGATAATGCCATACTTAATCTGATGTTTTTGAGTATAATATGGTAATCTGACCGAACTAGACTAGTAGAGAATGATTATATTTCAACAAATTGGGTTTGTATATAATGGTATATATAATAGTACGTCTACTTTCCAAAGAATTTGGCAAATTGGTTCAAGACGATCCTGTACCTAGGTTCACCCTTCTCAAGCTTGATGAACGCTTTTTGGTAATTTTCCTCACTAGCTTCCATACTCTCGAACCAAGGCTTGATGTTGTGCTTTGCGCCAAACTCCAACATAAGTTCCACTTCTCTATTGGTCCCACATGCAGATCCCACGAGGTTAACCCCAGACACAATCAACTGGAATGCATGCATTTGAACTAATTCCTGACCGTCAGGAGCACCCAAAACACATAAAGTTCCATCTGGCTTGATGATATTGATGATTTTGTCAAGTTCAATACCCGAGAAAGAAGTGGCACAATTCAAAATAAGGTCAAATGATTGATCATAAGTAGAGCTCCAATCAGAATCCTCTTGAGTGGCAATGAATTCGTGAGCACCCAAATTCAAGGCATCAACTTTCTTCGAAGAAGATCTAGAAATGGCCACCACTTTCTTGGCTCCCATAGCCTCGGCAAACTGAAGAGCAAAATGGCCCAAACCACCAATACCAATAACACCTACAACTTTGTCTTTGACATTATGTCTGTACAACGGAGAGAAAACCGTCAAACCAGCACACAAAAATGGGGCCGCTTCTTCATCAGTCATCGAGTCAGGAATTTTGGCAGCATAGCGTTCAGTGACAGTGATATGGGAGGCGAACCCACCTTGTGTAACGTAATTGTCAGAAAAGGAGTCAACCGAATTGTAAGTGAGAACTGCTTTACGGCAATGATTTTCGTTGTCAGATTTACACATAGCACATTCACCACAACTATTACAGGCGGGACCAACACCGATTCTGTCACCTTCTTTGAATTTCGTGACAGCAGGGCCAACCTTGACAACTTTTCCAACGATTTCGTGGCCAACCACCAAATCTGGTCTCAATAAAGGACCCCAACCCCCAGAGACAGAGTGTTGGTCAGAGCCACATAAAGAACAACAGTCGATTTTAATCATCACATCGTTTTCTTTGAAAGGCTTTGGTTCATATTCGATTTTCTTACCGGACCATGTTTTCAGGTCAGTGATAGTAAACCCAGAGATTGTTTTTGGAGCAGACATTTTTTTTATTGAACTAGAAATAATTAAAACTATTTATACCGAACAACCATGGCATTTACCAGGATGATGATGGCATAAACGGAAACCATCTAAGCTCATATTTGAAATACTTACCCAACTAGTAGAATATTTGGTAAGCTATATTTCCTTCGGCTGTCGGAGATAATCCGATTAGGAAATATGATCTGCATTTAATTTTTCGCCTACCAAATATCCTGAATGTATTAGTTTGTATAGCAAACTAACCATAAATGTGAACTCATGACCATTACCAGCATTACGAAGAATACTGTAGACACCATGAAGAACGGTTCGATTAGATATTTGGGCCTTTCTACATGTAAACGGGGTCTAGTGGCGTTCGGAGAATCTTTGTTTCTTAGGTAAACCCGCAGAAAATCATTTTTCCGTTTCATATTACACTGCTTATTGATTTTTCCGGATCGATCTAACCATGGACATAGTGACCGAAAGAGGTAAAACGGAGAATATACTATTTTCCGTCTCTCATATTAGTAAGTTACAATGTATGATTCGGCCAAGAACAGTTGTTCCAAGCATATAATTAGCTTGTATTGGTCAGATAGAAGTCAAGCCCGAAATAACGCCTTTTCCGAACTAATATCGAACCCAGTTTCGTTGCAATTTTTACTGCAAGTGTCTTGCAATCTAATTCACATTCTGCTATGATTTACGGGGAGAGTTGTAATTTTTCCATTGAATGGAGCACCTTGATATAACTCTCAGAAGGACACCATCTGATATACGAAAGGGATGACCATCAATGCAAATGTGATCATGCCAAGTGATATAAAACCGCAAAAAACGGAGAATTATTGGTAGATAAGTCTAAATACATCTTTCTAGCAAATATTGCAAACAATCCTCCCAAAGGAGACCTAAAAAAGGAGATACCAGCCAATACAGATGGGATGTGTCTAAGGAACACACGGTCAAAGACCCCATTGCAAAAGTAACTGCTTCAACGAGAGGTGCAACCCAATTTTACCATTAAGGATCACCCAAATTGGGAGCTAATCACCTAACAGCATAAAAAACAGTCCAGGTTTCATTAACTTGTTATTTCGTAGTTTCTGTTGGTTTGGATTACTCAAGATTATAAACCGTAAACCAATAAGGTGGGTTTAATACTATCTACTGTATGAAAAACTACACCACAGAGTTAGTATTAAGAGCTAAGACTTGAGAGCAATATTGATAATTCTCAAACACTCCAACAACTGTTCATCCTCAAAGAAAGAAGAGATTACTTGGATATAACCAGGCCCATTTTTAAAACTCTCTTTATCCTCGTAAAACGAATAAAGCCCATCTAATTGACCCTTGTCTACCGGGATTGCCTCATCCGAGCTCTCCACTTTCCCGAAAGGGATGCAAGCAGCTGGGAAATTCACGAAGTTCCACATAGTGGTGTACGGAACAACTCCATACTTATCATGTGGTGGTGCCGTTCCAGCAGAAGCCGGAGTGATGATACAGTCGATATCATTTTCAACAAATATTTTAGTCCATTGATTTTTGATATCTCTTACTTGAGTTTGTGCTTCAATGACTTCTTCGAGAGTAGGCGTACCTTGTGGTCCAAAGGTTTTATACTTTTGAGCTGATTTGATGATTCTTTCGCCTTCATTCAACAAATGCTGGCGAGCGGTGCTTTTTGGATCACAGTTGAATAATTGATAACAATAATCCCAAGCAGTCCTGAAAGAAGGGAACTCTTGAATTTCCAATACTTCATGACCAGCATCGCGAAGAAGTGCCACCGCTTCTTTTAAAAATCTTGCCATTGTTGGGTGAACCACAAAAAACGGATCGGATTTTATCAAACCGATCTTCAACTTCTTTTTAGTTTGGTTTGACTTCCACGGAGTAGGATGTGCGTCATAATCAATCTTCCAAGGCTCCGTCTTCATAACCGAGTTCATTAAAAGTTCAAGCCCTTCAAAATCAGCGGATAAAGGACCCGAAGTTGTTCTGATTCCAATATGAGGAACTCTTGTGGGCCTTGTTTGATTCCCATCAGGAAACCTAGAAGCAGTAGGTTTGAAGCCATAAACACCGTTACATAGAGCTGGAATCCTGATAGAACCACCGATATCGGTTCCAATACCCACAAGTGCTCCACGCTGTTTAATCAAGCTTCCTTCACCACCGGAACTTCCTCCCGCCGTTAATGTTAAATTGTTTGGATTCAATGTTCTTCCAAAGATATTGTTCTCGGAGTCTGCTGTCATCAATGTTTGGGGAACATTTGTTTTAACAAAAATAATAGCCCCCAAAGATTCTAAAATATCAACGAGATAAGATTTCTCTATTGTCTTTTTGTTTCCAATGAAACTCACATAGCCTAAAGTTGAATCATACCCAGGAACATTAAAAGAATCCTTTATAGAGATAGGCAAACCGTGCAAGGGACCAAATATGCTTCCTGTTTTCTTAAAATAATCGTCCAAAAACTCGGCCCTCTTGAGTCCGTAGTTGAACATGATTTCCGTACAACAATTAGTCAACTGAGTGGCAATAGCACTTCTATGACTAAAAGCACCAACCGTCTCCACCGCAGTAAATGTACCTTCAGCCAACTTTTCTAAAAGCTGCGTTGTAGTGTAATTCTCCGTGATATCATACTCTCTCTCAGACAAGAACTGTTTTGGAACTTCCAATACCGATACTGGGGTAGTTTCGTTGTACTGGGCTAAGAATTTAGAATCGAGAAGCCATTCATTGGGTATTTCGGAATATGTTTGAATCTTTTTGTCGTGTGCTCTTTTCTCCCAACCGGTTTCTCTGGCCTCGTCAATTTTTGACATTGAGTGTAGGTAGAAGTAGTATTAGGAAGCTAGACGAAACTATTTATACTACTGGCTGTGGCGTCGAGAATGGTGAAAAAAACCTTAAAGCTTCATTCATGGCGAATCAGTTTTGTTAAAACATGCTTTTATTGAGCACATCATCAAGCTGGTTAAAATTTCTCTGTTTTAGGGGGCAAGGAAGATCCATTCCCTTAAAATAACACCAAATATTTTACCTTGTCATATGTTAAATAGAATCAGCCTCTATACTGCCAGAAGAAAAAAAGATTGCGCAAGCCCGGAATCGAACCGGGGGCCCAACGATGGCAACGTTGGATTTTACCACTAAACCACTTGCGCGTTTCTATGTTTAAAAGATAGTTTTGCTTTATTATGTTGCCACGGCATACTGTAAGTTGTCTTGAAAATTTGAGTCTACTAGCACAAGAATAGTCTGCCTATCATACATATATTTCTTAAGATATAAACTCATGTCTATTGTTGTCATACTATCGACGGTGAAGGTGCAACTTAGCAAACGTTTAACTCCCAACCAAAATCTTTGCAAATATCGGTCCAATCAATAATCAAGTTCCCGTGTGGATTCCTGCTCCACACTTCGCACACAATGATCCATGATTTGGCACAGTTATTGACGGGTGACAACCCCTTTATCCGTCTAAAGCGCTTGTCCAAGTTGTACTTGTCGAACTTGTTTGAGCAACAGAGTCCTATGACAATAAGCGGTAGGCACAACAGTACACTCATTTTTGTGCCAATTAGCTTATCCACCAAAACCAAACCATCGGATATAAGAGCCTGGACTCCGCTATAGCTGGGGGGAATTCGCTTGATGTACAAGTACCAATATATCCGGCAGCACAATTTGTACAAGTGAAAATAAGTTTCGTGGAGCGCTACCTCTTCAAGATCGGACTTGACGGTCCTGAGAAGATCAGCGTTGGGCTGGACGTTTTCAATTTTAAAGTCCAAATCGGCAGCCGAAGATTCCACCAAGTTTATATATTGGTCCTTAAGCTGGCCATAGAGGGCTGCAGCCTCATCGTTGAGATTGTCGTCTTGCTCTGACATGAGCGTCATTTCCCGGAGCTTCGAGTCGATCACCACTTTATGGTTCATGATTTCTCCCAAGAGAAGAAGAACTGGCTGGTTGCATCCTTGGAGGGTATCGAGCCCATACAGCAGATCGTCGAAGTTGGAACTGCCAAACACATCCTGGTAGTCTCGTATCAGCATGGCCGTTCCGCTTCTGCAGGAATCCGAGCTCATGATGTCGTGGTACTGGAAGTTGGAGAGCAAAAACCGGACTTCGTTGGAGTAGTTGAAATCTTTAGCGACCTTGACCAAACCCCCGTACTCGTTGAGAAGCCGACAGCAGTCCTCAAAGATCGAGAGCCACTTGAAGCAGTCACCAAAACAAATATAGATGCCCACGAGCACCTGAAGAAACGACGTTCTCAAGTAGAAATCTCGCTTACTTTGGCCCGACTTGTAGAGACCATTGAAGCTCTTGAAGGCCAACCGGAGGTAGTTGACCACGTCGTCGTCGACCAATTTTTGCTTGGCGTAGAAAGCGCCCCAGGCCGTCAAGGCGTAGGTGAAGCATTCCTCTTCGTTGGCGAGACGGCTGTACAAGCTGTAGAAGCAGTTGTTGTCCTTGGAGCCGATGGCCAACAAGGTGGGGACCTTGGCCCTGTAATATTCGAGGTAGTTGAGACCGGTTTCATCGAGAATAAGCCCCGGATATGCTTGCATTCCGAACACAGACGGAATCCGAATCTCAAAATGCTGCAAACTGCCGATGGGGTCGAGCGGCGACAACTCGGCCTCAGCCAAAGTGTCGGGCTCGATGACGGCCAACTCGGACCCCGGATCTGGAACCGGTGTGGGGTCCACCGGTTTTGGAGGGTTCTTTACCGGTTTTGTGGCGGCCGGATTTCGATACTCACATTCGAGGCCCTTCGTCTGGCACAACAGGCAGGCCGGGACGTTTTCGTCGCACTTGCGTCGGCGCTTCTTGCAGTTCAAGCAGCCGTTTCTCGAGCGGAATTTGGCGCCGACGATGTTCTCGAGTTTGACCTTCCGCTGCTGGAAATTGTTATTTTTGGACGTCTTGGCGGCTGTCGAGATGGAGCTCTTGCGGTTGAGCTTGGTCAACGACTGCGACTCAAGAACAGAGAACATGAGCGGCTACAGCTTATCAGTGAAATATTTATTCGCGATACTAGGTGAGGAAATCCGGGTTTTGAGCCTTTTCCCACTCGAGATCGGGCTGAAGCTCAGCGTAGAGCGTTTCGGGGTCGGCCGAAGTGTATTCCGTGTAGGCAGCCTCCTCGTCGCCGGCGATTTTGAGGGCTTCTCCGGGGCGTAGCGCCGCTTCGGCAAGAAGCTGGCACTCGCACGACCGCTCCATCAAGGTGTAGAGATAAGCCGCCTCGTCCACGGTCTGCCCCACCGTGATGAGGCCGTGGTTCTGCAAAATGGCGCCCTTGCCGTTGCCGATGGCCTTGGCAATGGCCTCGCCCTCGTTGGCGTCGAGCGCTACTCCGCCAAAGTCCTGGTACACGGCGTGGCTCTTGTAGAACGTGCACACGTCCTGGTTGATCATGTCCAACGGTCTGCCCAATGCGGAATAGGCTTTTCCGTAGACCGAATGACAGTGGCATGCGGCGTTGACCTCGGGTCTGGCGCGGTGAAGCGCCGAATGAATGGCAAATCCGGCCGCATTGATGGCCCGCTGGGCCCCGTCCGGTAAGATGTTGCCGTCGGCGTCCACATGCACCAAGTCGCTGGCCTTGATGAGGCCAAAATGCATGGCCAACGGGTTGATCCAGAAGGTTTCAGGATTGACCGGGTCTCTGACCGAGATATGACCGGCAGTTCCCTCGGTATAGCCCTTCCTGGCGAAAACTCTGAAGGCCCCGGCAAGGTGCTGCTTGATCCACTCGCGGTGCTTCATGGCATCTGTGAAGACCGGAATTGGGTACGGATGTGGAAGCCCTCTCGAGATGTTGTGGGAGCCGCGCTCCCCAAAAGTATAGCCTCTTGATGTGGCGGGTTCGGCTTTGACGGTGGTCTGGGTAGTGGTAGACATGGTGACGCTATATGCGCATAGGTGGGTTTTATATAAAATGACCTTATCGGGAACTACCCAGTTGGTAAAAGTCTTCGCACTGCGCAGGGAAGTTGTCGCCAGGTCGTTATCGCGACAATGTCGCGGGTCACTCGACAATTCCGTTTCTTGATCCTGTATTCAGCGGAGCAGAGTCACCCCCCTCCGCCATTATACCGGACAATAACTTCCTTATCGGGAGGTGTCCGACCAGCACGTTTTTGGCACCTACTGCAGAACAAATAGTCCCTACCGCAGACATGCGTCGCCACTCGTTTCATCGTAGCTCGACACTCACGGCCGTACCGCAAAGTGGGTCGATTCTTGACGATTTTGCCATTTCAATGTAACATTGCATTATATAGACCGAAAAAATAAACTCGTCACCTATTGTATCGTTTATACTATCGCCCCTATCGTTGCCTCCTGAGCCATTCAGTTACATTGCAGCTACCGAGGGGATATGATAACCTTAAAAATAATTATGCATGCCTTGCATGCCCCCTCGTCAATCGTCCAACATCGTTCGGTGAAGCCGCCGGATATTTGAAATTGCCTAATTGGGCACTCGACTAGAAGCCTTGGGGCACGGCCTATGGTGTCGAATCCTACATATAAAATTATTAAACGACTATTACGGCAACGGCAATCGGGGATCATAACCAGCTCCACGTATATTGGCTAATCCGAGGAAAATTCCAAGATATCTTCAGATTTAACAATCGGAAATCCATCTGTTATTGGAATCCCAGTAGTTTATTTTTTCGTCAACCGACGGATATTTGCCGTTTTAAACTGTACTTTTCCATCTCGAAGCGAAGATGTATAATTTATTCGGCTGGAATAATGTATTTGAAGCCCCATCCTATTAACAGTAAACCACATCGCCACCTTCAAGCCTTAATTTGACTTCGCCCTTCGACCTGCCATCAAATAACTCCGCTTTTAGTCCACCAATCACAGTATTATTAATGCACAGTAGGCCAATTCAGTCAATAATTCCGATGTGTTTTTTTTTCCGTAAACGCATGCAATTTCATACTACCCTACTGTAATCTCATTTTTCCGTTTTTTTCCACCAAATCCCGTTTTGCCGTAAATACTGTACAATTTTCTCCAGTGACGTTCTTCCGATTGACATATTTTTCCGATCTGTTTTTTCTTCATGTCAGCTAAGAAGCCCAGACGAATCCCACAGGCAAAAAGGCAAAAAGTCAGTATAGCGTGCGATGGATGTAAGAAACGAAAGTTTAAATGCTCAGGAACTAAACCTTGCGTTTGGTGCTTTCGAAAAGGTTTCGATTGCACCTACACCGCCATAGATAAACGATCTCTAAAGGGTCAACGACTAGCAAAGCAAAGACTAGAACAGCAATTGCCCCAAGTAATTTCCCCAGACGAACAAAAATCTCCAGATTCTAAAGAAATTCCCCAAATAACGGTCCCTCCAAAAGTGATCCCGCAAGTGTCATTAACGTCTTCGTTCTGTCCCGACCAAAAGCCTCCATCGCCTCCTATAGAACCCAAACTGGTGCTTCCGTCGAATTTTGTTCGGTTCAAATCCAATAGATTCGAATATTATAGCGATTCCAATACTAATGCTCTTTTAGAAGAAGTAAAAGTGTTCAACAAATACCTACAAAACGAGGAGTTTCCGCCTCTCATGACCAGCAGGCCATTTGAAGTTTTACCGCTGGAACCGGTGTCTGAAATCCCCAAAAAAGAAGATCTCGAGTCCATTTTACGTAATTTCGAACTCTCCTATAACCGTCTCTGGTACATAATTAAAATCCCCGAATTTCAGGTGGCTATCGAGCCACTTTTTCGGTTGCAGCCCATCGCAGACTACGACTACATTCTTCTCTACCTCCAACTCGCCCTCGGGTGCATGGGGACCGACGAGTCCATCAAATATTTTAAAAGTGGACTTCTTCTTCTAAGAAATAAAATCAGCACAGAATTAAAGCTATGGCAGGTCCAATGTCATTATTTGATTTTTTTCTTCTACAAAAATTGGGGCAATTCGGGCCTAGCGTACCACCATCTCGGGGTGGCCATCAATTTCGCCAAGTTGCTTGACTTGCATAAACCCAACCAGTCAGATTTTTACCAGAACATGTACTACTCTCTCTTTGTCAACGATTCTCTCTACAGCATGACTTGTGGGAAGCCCACCTGCATAACATACATCCATTCCGAGGACACGAACGAGCTTGTCAAATTGTCCAAAATCGTCAACAAGATTCTTAACACTCTCTACATCGAGCATAATTTCAGCATCCATAAAGTGAAAGAATTGTCGATTGAGCTCAAGTCGTGGTCGCTCAACCTCATTCCTGAGTTGTACATCACCAATTGCCCTAACGATTTCAATCTTGTCAATTTGCATACGACGAATCTTAGTGCCATTTTACTTCTCTCCCGGCCGCTCTTCATGGTCCACATCGCCTCCCACTTCGACAAGTCGCTCCAGGATGACTCGTTGGCCAAGGTGATCCGAGACTACTTCATTTGCTGCGTTACGTGCTGCATCTACTCTATTCAATTTATTGACAGTTTCCGGCCCGTCATGACCGACATCACCAACAGCCTCCTCACGCAGTCAGCGCAGATCGTCAATCTCGCCATGCGCTTTCTCCAGCACAGCGGCGACATGTGCGGCTTCGAGTTGAGCTACATGGTCAACTCATTGTCCAAGAGTGTCCACCATATTCCGTCGCCCCACAGCGAAATCATCTCGAAGACCATTTCGAACCACGCAATTATTCAGTACTCGTCGATCGACTTGTCCTTCCTCAAGCACTTCCTGGAGTACTTTGTTTCCCAGGAATTTGCTCCCACGTTCCGGAAGAGCCAGCGCAACTACGACCATTATGATTTAAAGCTTCTCAACAAAGTTTCCAAAACCACTAGATAGTTATATGTACAATATATTAGCATTATACCACCCAAGTCCGGTTTTTAAGGTCTCGGCTGTTTTGACCTTCCTCATCGCACATGAAGTTTCAGGTCTTGGTCGGGGCGTTGATCGTCCAGACCGCTTTGGCGTCGCCCGGCGACAACCTCGACGAGTTCTACGACTGTCGCGACGACTGCGAGGCCGTCAATTGCCGCTCGGAGCCGGTGGACTCGCCGTTCCATTTTGAAAAATTCCACCCAGCGCTTCGATATTTGCTCTGGACCTGTGAGCAGGACTGCGACTACCAGTGCCAGCGGCTGATCACACAGGAGCGCAAGCGTAATGACGAGGAGGTGCTCCAATTCCACGGCAAGTGGCCGTTTCTCCGGGTTTTGGGCATCCAGGAATTGGTGTCTACGATTTTCTCGTTTGGCAACTTGATTCCACACATTTTTGGGCTCCGCAAGGTGCTCAAGGCCCACAGGAGGGCCGACACGCCCGAGGAGAAGATCCAGTTGACGGTGCTAGCGTTTGCGGCCGTGGTCACCTGCTTGGCGTGGCTGTTTTCGACGGTTTTTCACATCCGAGACTTTTTGTTCACCGAAAGACTCGACTACTACTTTGCGGGCCTCACGGTCTTGTCCGGCTTCTACAACATGGGCACGCGGTACTTCCGGCTCTTCTTGCGCAGCCGAAGACGCTGGTTTGTGGCGTTCACCGGCCTCTGCATAGCGCTCTACTCGGGCCACTTGACCCGCTTGATCGTAGACTGGCTGTACACCTACAACATGCGGGCCAACATCACCATCGCGGTGCTCCAGAACATTCTTCTCTATTTATTATGTTTCGAGCTCTACTCTGAGTACTACTACCACCCCAAGATGAACCACCACCGCTACATCCGCCGGCGGTTCATCATTCTCGAGAGCTTCTTCACCCAGAGCGCCAAGCTCTTCTGCTTGTACCCCGTGCTCTTGTCGCTCATCGTGACCTTCGGCATGTCGCTCGAGATCTTCGACTTCCCGCCGGTGTTCTACGACCTCATCGACGCCCACAGTCTCTGGCACCTCGTCACCATCGTGCCGTTGGTGTACGGGTGGTACGACTGGCTCCTCTGGGACATTGGCGAGAACGTTAACGAAAAGATTAAATTAGATTAAGTAATATACACGCTCCTAGTCGTCGTCCTCCTCCACTGGGGGCACCCATGGCGCAGGCTTGAAGTACTCTTGGTCCTTCTCCACCAACTCCTTGAACTTGGCCTTGTCATCTACGAACTCGTACAAGTACTCCAACTCCAAGTCGTGGACTTGTCTGCCCAACATCACCAACGAATGCAATGGCTCACCCGAGGTGTAGTAGGTCAAGTCCTGCAAGCTGGCAGCGTAGAACTTCTGCTCGGGCGACCCGAGTCGCGAGATCGCCACACACGGCGTGTCGGCGGTGTAGGCCTTCTCGCCGCGGATGTCCTCGATCTCCAACAATTGCTGGGCCGCCGTCTCGATGCTCATGTACCGTGGCGGCTCGTAGATGAGTCTGCCGCGGGCCATGTTCTCGATGGACTGCTCCTTGACCTTGATGTCGAGCAAGATCAACGTGTGGAGGCCGATCTTTCTGTTCTCCATGATCCGGTTATAGAACGAGTCGGGCTTCCAGGTGTCGGTGAAGAACACCAACGAGATGGTCTGACCGAACTGGTACAACTGCAAGCCGCAGGCGCCCACGGCGTTCATGACCGAGGCGTTGTGGATGCTTTCGACCTTGATGCCCAACTCGCGGGCCCGGATCACCAAGTCAGTGTGGGTGGTGGCGCCGAACGGGTCGCCCACCACCAAGAACGCAATGTCGTCGTGCTCGGCGCCGGCGAGAATGTCGTCCGACCCCGTCTCCACGAGCTCTCTGTCGGCGAGAATCACCTCGCGGCCGTAGTACTCCTCCAAAGTCGTCTGGTCCGCCTGCATCAAAATCGAGGTGTATGCCTCGAGATACACGCGCTTGCACTTGCGCACGGTCTCCAAGCCGCGCACCGTGATGTCGGAGGTGTAGCTCAAGCCCAAGCCAATTAAGTAAAGCATCGCAGTGAAAAATTTACTCGCACCGGAGATGGAGGAGCACCTTGACCAACTTGTCCGGGGCGGCGACCTCGCGGCGCACCATGGCCACGGCGTCGTCGATGAGCCCGTTGGTGATGCGGGCGGTGTAGTCGAGCGAGCCCGTGGCGGCCAATTGGGCCAAAACCGGCTCCACCAACGGCCGCCGCTGGGATGGGCTAGCCGTCAATAGCCGCCCCACCACGCCGTCGACGCCGCTGCGCAAGCTGTGGAGCACCGGGAGCGAGAACTTGCCCTCGACAAGGTCCTCCCCCACAAACCCCTTCATGTGGCCGTAGCGATCCGACGTGAGGTTCATGAGGTCGTCCCGTAGCTGGTAGATAATTCCCACCAAATTGGCGGTGGCCACGGCCGCAGCACCGTCACGCCCGCTCAAGATGGCGAGAAGCTCCACGAGCACCCGGAAGAGCCCGCCGGTCTTGTCCATGGCCACCTCCAAGTACTCGTTTTCCGCCGGAAGATTCTGTAAGTCCATGTTGTCCCGCCAAAAAATCTCCACGCCCTGGCCGTGGTGGAGATGGAGCAACTCGCGGGTGAGCATGGCCAGGATGCGCAGCGCCATCGCCGTCTGGGCCTCCAAGTCGGGTTCTACGAGCGCCGGAAGCCGCTGGGCCTTCTCGATAGCAACAAAGTACATCATGTTGGCGCAATTGAGGGTACTGGCAACGCCGAAGCGGGTGTGGGCGGCGGGCTGGCCGCGGCGCACCGTCAGACCGTCCTCGATGTCGTCGATCAACAACGACAGCTCGTGCAAGATCCGGATGACCTCGTAGACTCCATCGAGAGCGTTTTCGCCGACGTGGAACCAGGCGTCGTTGAAGGCGGCGAGGAAAACCCGCCGGATGTTCTGGTTGGTCAGCGGCGCCTGCGAGAGGTATGTGTAGGGCGTCTCGAGCCCGGGGTGGCGCCGAGGGCCGTTTTTTCGGTGGATCAACTGGTCGATGTTCATGCGAAGAAACGTGAGGTGGTCGAGATGCACTGAATAGAGTGCGGTAGTGTGTGGAGTGGGTGGAGTGGGTGTAGGAGATGTAGTGAGCTGCAGTGGGTGTAGAGTGGGTAGAGTGCAGTTTAGTCGAGCTGTCGTGGCAAAGTGTCGTGTGAGATGAGGTGGACTAGAGAGACTACAATCTACGAGGAATTGGCCAAGCTGAGCTGGCAGTTGCTAGCAGTGCTGCAGATGCGGACTGCCCAGTGGCGATGAGCGCGAGTGCCGCCAGTGCCGGTGTCTACATGGGCAATGGCTGCAATTGCAGCACTCAATGGCCAGCTGAATCGCTTCAGTCGCCCAACTACGTCACCGCTTTGGAGCCACTTCGCCACCACTTCGCCGCTATTTCTGCCCTACGTTGTAGCGGCCAGTCTCCAGGCCGCCAAGTGGGCCAGGCACAGCCCTGGCCTGGTCTGAATAAAAGTCGGCCACCAGCTGCACTCAGTCTCGCACCCGCTGGCACCAGCGCCAGCGCACCGCCATTTCGCGCCAGCGCACCGCGAGGCCACCACCGATTCGCGCGACTCCACCACCAACTCGCACCACCAGCTTAACAGCATGAACATCATCGCCGAAAGCGCCCCCGTGTCGCAGGCGCTCGCCGGCGCCTACCTCGCGGCCGGCGCGCTCGAGCACCTCGACCTCGTGGCGTCCAACACCCTCACGCTCAACGACCAGGCGCCCCACCAGCCGTGGCGCTACGTCACCTCGATTTTCTACGCCGGCCCGCTCCTGGTGTACACGGTGCTCATGGCGTGGCGTGTGCTCACCCACAACTCGTATATCGAGCTGCTCCACACCACGCCGGTCGAGCTCTTCCCGCCGGTGGTGGCGCAATTCTCGCCGGACCAGCGCCGCCGCTTTCTCGAGTACCGCCGCCGCTTCGCCTCGCTCGACTACCTCTACGGGCTCACGTTGACGGCCGCCAGCGTCGTGGTCGTGTGCACCTACTGCCGCCACTTCTGGGGCCTCCCGTTCCAGCCGGTCGACCTCTTCCACTTTGTCAATTCCTACGTCATTGGCCGGGTGCTCCCGCCGCACATGTTCAACATCGTGCCGGGGGTGCCGCCGTGGTTCGAGCTGTACTTCCGCATCTTCATGTTGGTGGTGCGCATCCCGCACTTGGCGGCGCTCGTGGTGCGGGCGCGCGCCGGCGACCGCCAGGCGCTCACGGCCATTGTGACCTCGCCGCCGTTCACCACGGCCTGGGTGTTTCTCGCGGTGGCCCACGCCTGGTACTTCGTGCAGTACCCGCTCGCGCAGGGCGACCGGCGCCCGCTCCGCGGCCTCTGGCGCGCCGTGCTTCTTCCGCCGTGGTATTGGGCCGTGGCGGGCAAGATCCTCAACGAATGAATAACGAGACCAATAGTGTAGCGTAGGATGCCATGTGTGGGTTGTAGGCCTGCCGGGCGTGGTGCCGGGCGTGGCAGGCGGTCTGTCTGGGCCGCCATTGCAATTTGCAGCCATCGGGGCCGGCAGTCGGCCCGCGGCTTAGGTCGGCTTAGGCAGATCGGCGCGCGCTCTGGCCGCGCTAGCCACCACCGCGGGCGCGCCGGCCAGCGCCATTTCGCGATCCGCACCGCCCTCACCTCATGTCCATCCCCCCCGTGGCCGTGCAGCTCCAGTCCGAGGTGGGCCTGGCGCCCCTCCCGCTCAACCCGTCGGTCACCTCGCTCGTGTCCGGCTTCGTCAAGTACCTCGCCGAGCCCCGCTACCACAGCCCGTTGACGATCGAGCAGCTCTCGCACCTCTTCGGGCGGTTCTACCACGATCTCAACTCCATCGCCGCCTCGTCCTACGCCCTCTCCAACGCCACCAAGAAGCAGCTCATCGCCAACTGCCGCTTCTTCCGGCAAAACCCCCACCGCTTCGACTACCTTTTGGCCATCGCCAACTACTCGTCCTCCTCCATCAAGCTCGTCAAGCGCGCGGACGACGACGCCGCCGCCCAGCTCCGCATCTTCAACTTCTACAAGGCGCTCGTCATCTTCGAGGCCATCGAGAAGGCCCAGTTCAAGTTGTTCCGGCTGGCCAAAACCGACGATACCACGCTCTACGATAAGCTCTTCCGGTTCGACGAGAAGGACTTGACGACGCAGGACCTCCTCACAGCCAAGCTCGCGGCGCTCCGCGGGCTCCAGCTCCCGTTCGCGGTGTTTGTCGAGCTGGACGTGGACCCGGCGGTGCTCGACTTTTTCGACAAGTTGAGCCCCGACCAGATCGCCGGCGTCAGCGACCAGCTCGCGCGCCTCGCGGCCTGCATCACGCCGCAGTCCAAGCTCCGCCTCGTGGTGCTGTTCCAGAAAAAGCTCATTGGATTGTTGGCGCTGGTGTGCGGCCTCAACCTCTCGCACATCAACAACGACATCCTCCTCCCCACCACCATCTACTTCGTGGTGTACCACAGCGCGCCCGTAGACTTGCTTCTCAACTTCCACTTCATCCGCAACTTCAACAACTTCATCGACCCGGAAAACATCTCGGTGTTTCCGGCGTCCCACCTCTTCACCAACTACGACCCCCAGGACACCGCCGCGCGCAACGCCAGCCCCAAGACCGCATACCGCCGCACCTCCTTGTTCGAGTGCCTCAACCTCGCCGAGAACGACGACGCCGAAACCGATACCCCGGATTTTTTCAGGTCCGACAAGCAGCTCGTGCAGTACTTGCACGCCACGTTCTTGAACAACTCGGAGCTGCACTACTACCTCACCAACTTCGAGGCGGTGCTCTTCTTTCTCCAGAACGTCACGCTCGCCGAGCTCACGCTGGAGGTCACCAGCGACGACGACCTCCTCAACCAGCCGCTCGGCGTGCTCGTGCAGCGCGAGCTTCTGGCGCAGTTCCGGTTCCCCGAGGGCGACATCAAGGACGAGCCGGAGACCGACTCGCGGTCGCGGTCGTCGTCGCTCTTCAACCAGTTGACGTCCAAAATCACCGACGCCCGGTCCCGCTCCAACCTGAACCTCAAGAAGGAGACGTTCCCCAGCTTGGACGAGCCCACGCCCACCACGTCCATCGACAGCACGGACGGCTCGTTGCTGATGATGCGCAACCTCATCGAGAAGTTCAGCTCCGTCAGCGTGCCGCAGTTCCGGGGCGACGACGACTCCATCAACTACAAGTTGGACGACTACAAGCACCGGCGGTCGAGCTCGTTGATGAACCGGCTCTCGCCCAACCAGCTGCGCACGCGGGCGTCGTCGCTCGAGAACCCGGTGGTGTCGCCGCGGAAACCCACCATTGCATCCAAGCTCAGCACCGGGGTGTCGGAGATCATGACCAAGCTCAACAGCGTGCCGGCCAGCCAGTCGCACTCGTCGCTCCGGCTGCTCGACGACGCCGAGACCATCACCAAGACCGAGGACGCCCGCAGCCGCACCACCTCGATCCAGATCATGGAAAAGTGGTTCAACAACATCCTGGCGCCGCGCGCCAGCGCTACAGAGGGCGACTCGGAGTCGCAGCCGTCGTCGCTCTTCAGCGCGCCGGCCAAGGAGCTCACGCGGTTCCACCACCTCGAATTCGACTCGCTCACCATCAACGACCTCCGGGTGCTCAAATCTTACTACGACCAGATGTGCACCGAGCTCGTGGCGGCCGAGTCGGCGTCCAACGACGACGGCGTGGGTGGCCTGACTTACATCTAATGCATTTTCTAGAAAACTCCATGCGATAAGGTTTAAGTAGTGTGACGTAAGTGCGATGAGCACCAACTCCAGAATGAAGCGGTCTGCCGATGACGACGGTGGGCCCACGAAGCGCCTCCACTTGGACCAGATGTTCCAGGGCCTCTCCATTGACGACGCCCAGTTCACCTTCGAGGTCAATCCGGCGGTCGGGCCCAGCTACAAGTCCCGAAAAGACGAATTGAATACCTACATCGCCGACCAGATGATGCACAGCTTCACGGAAAAGTACCACCGCCAGCACCAGGTGATCCCGTACCAGAACCCGGTGTTCGTGGTGATCTTCCGTTTCCACCTGTGGGTGGTCCGGCTCTTCAACCGGTTCATTCGCCGGTACAACAAAGAAAACCACTCCAGAATTCGGTTGTTCCGAAATTTCCAGCGGATAGTAGACGTTGTAGACCTGGACAACACGCTGCTCACCCACGGGCAGCTCATGGAGATCGTGGCCCGCGAGAACTACGTGGAACAGGCACAGCTCGCGGCCAGGCGCCGCCGCCGGACCGTCACCGCCGACATCGAAGAGCTCGACTACGCTCAAATAAAGTATAACTACTGGGATACTATAAAATCATTGGACGATGATCTTGAAATGGTGGACGCAGACAGTCAGTGCTCAGACGTGGAGTTCTCACACGACTAGGGGCCTACCAAACTTTAATCGTAGTGTCTTGTCAAGTCATCTCAGGCGGAAATCTGAACTTAATAAATACTGGGGTCATCGCCGAATCTGCCATGCTTGAAACCCTCTCCCAAGACGTGGTGCTCCATGTGATGGAGTTTCTCTCGGCCCAAGAGACCCAAAATTTAGTGTTGGTGCTCCAAGACGCTTACGCCCACACTCACGACCAGAGGACCCTAGATTTGGCCTGCATCTGCTACACCCGGCTCTACGCCGGCAGAAACGTGGTGTACTCCAACGTCGAACTGGCCTGCGCCGACGACTACGCCACCTGCATGACCGTGGACCTGTTTGCCGACAAGTTCCACCTGGTGTCGTTGGACGCCAAAGTGTTCCGGGCCACCAGGCCCCAGCACACCGATTTCGTGTTCATCCGCCAGCCCACCGACTACACCAAGTTCGTGCGGGACTTGAACGGCTTTTCCGACATGTTGGACCTGCCGGGGACCGTGCTGCAGTACTTGGCCCAGTCTTTTCAGTTTGGGCTCCACATCGACGGGAAGTGTGTGTCGATCGAGGCCCCCAGCTCGTTCCTCGTGTCGATCCTCAAGGTCATCATCTCGATGTCGACGGTGGCCTCGGACTCCGGGTTCTGCCAGAAGCTCAACCAGATCACCATCAAATCCACCGATATCGGACAATACTACATGGGCCACTGGAGCCAGCTTTTTGGGCGCTGCATCGGCGTCACCCGGCTCGATCTCACCGACAACCTCATCAAGCTGGACAGCTACATCTACGACGCCGCAGACGTCAAGGACATCCTCGGCACCACCTTCAGCTGGCCGCCGCATCTCGAAGAGCTCGTGCTCGATCAGAACTTCATCAACTACATCTCGCCGCAGCTCGTCAGCCGGCTCCCGCAGTCGCTCCGCCGCTTGAGCATGCGCAACAACTGGCTCTACAAGATCGGCGACTGCAACGACGTGTTCGATCTCAGTCTGGCGCTCCCCAACCTCGAGGTTTTGGACTTGAGCCACAACAACCGCCTCACCTACATCAACCCCTGCATCTTCAAATCGCTGAAAGGCGCCCTTCGTCTGCTCAACCTCAAGGGCTGCAACCTCGACAACGAAAACCTCTACGACATCACGAAATACGCCAAACTCCACGGATTCACCGTTTATATGTAAAATATATACCCAACTGGAAATTTCGCACTCTCCATGTTCAGGCTCTTCCCGCGTCTCCCGCCCGTGCGGTGGGCCCGGCCGTCGCCGCTGCTCTGTGTGCGCCCCGCTGGCGCCCGCTGGTACGGGGCGTTTTTTGGGCCCGCGGGCGGCGCTCGCTCGCGGGCGGCGGCCGCCGTAAGGTTCAAATCCACCGCCAAACCCAAGAAAAAGTTCTCCGCCGAGTTGGCCAAGTTGCTCACGCTCGCCCGGCCCGAGTCCAAGATCATTGCCGGCGCCTTGGTGTGTCTCGTGGTGACGTCGACCGTCACCATGACGCTTCCGCTCGTGATCGGCAAAATCATCGATAACGCCAAGCCGCTCGAGCACCAGTCCGCCGCCGACGCCGCGCGCACGCTCGCCGACGCCACCGTCATGGGCGTGCCCGAAGACGTCTTCTACATGGGCGTGATGGCGATGTTTGTCGTGGGGGCGCTCGCCAACTTTGGGCGCATCTACTTGCTCAAGCTCGCGGGCGAGAAGCTCGTGGCCCGCTTGCGCGCCCGCCTCTTCCTGCGCATCCTCTCGCAGGACTCGTACTTTTTCGACGTCGGGCCTTCCAAGGACGGCATGAAGGTCGGCGACCTCATCTCGCGCATTTCCTCCGACACCCAGATCATCTCCAAGAGCTTGAGCGCCAACATCTCCGACGGCGCGCGCGCCACCATCTCGGGCGTCGTGGGGCTCTCGATGATGTGGTTTGTGTCGTGGAAGTTGTGCATGTGGATGAGCTTGATGTTCCCGCCGTTGACGTTCATGCTGGTGGTCTACGGCCGCCGCATCAAGCAGCTCTCGCGCACCATCCAGGACAACCTCGGCAGCTTGACCAAGGCCACCGAGGAGAAGCTCAACGGGTTGAAGACCATCCAGAGCTTTGCTCGCCAGAACCTCGTGGTCCACCAGTACAACCAGGAGATCCGCAACTTGTTCAACACGTCGATGCGCGAGGGCAAGTTGAGCGGCGTCTACTATGGCGCCAACGGCCTCTTGGGCAACCTCATGATCGTAGGCCTCTTGTACGTCGGCACACGGCTCATCTCGGCCGGCGAAATCACCTTGGGCGACTTGTCGAGCTTCATGATGTACGCCGCCTACACTGGGGGGTCTGTGTTCGGGTTCGGCAACTTCTACACCGAGTTGATGAAGGGCATCGGAGCGGCGGAGCGGGTGTTCGAGCTCACGGACCTGCAGCCGCAAATCACCACCTCACTCGGCAAAAAGGTCGACGACCTCAATGGCGACATCCGCTTCGACAACGTCACCTTCCGGTACCCCTCGCGGCCGGACGTGCAAGTTTTGGGGACATCTCCGTTGAACTTGACCATCAAAAAAGGCGAACATGTGTGTTTTGTGGGTCCGTCGGGAAGCGGAAAGTCCACCGTATCGCAATTGCTTTTGCGGTTCTACGACCCTGTCAGCGGCTCGGTGCTCATAAACAACCACGATATCAGGGATCTCAACTTAAATTTCTACCGGTCCCAAATCGGCTACGTCCAGCAGGAATCTTTGCTTTTCAGCGGCACCATCAGAGACAACATCACGTTTGGCAAAGACAACTGCACCGATGAAGAGATCGAGTACGCCACCAAACTCAGCAACGCATATCTGTTCATCCAGCAGTTCCCCCACGGCCTCGACACCGTAATTGGGCCCACCAGCAGCGGCAGCGCACAGTTGAGTGGGGGACAACGTCAAAGAATTTCACTTGCTCGAACTCTAATCAAGAGACCGTCGATCATGATTCTAGATGAAGCAACTTCGGCGCTCGACTCGATTCTGGAAGAAGTGGTCATGAAAAATTTGCAGCTTTTGACTAAACAATACCCCATCACCATGATTTCTATTGCTCATCGGTTATCTACAATCAAAAATAGCGAAAGAATCATCGTGCTCAATTCCGAGGGAGAAATAGTCGAGGACGGCCCATTCGCTATCTTATACGAGGACGAACACAGCCAGTTCAACAAACTACTTAAGCAACACGAAGTAGAGTAATATTGTACATAGAAGCATTAAAATCACAGCATTATAGTCACTCACCGTTGAAATGGCCCCACGATTAACACCGGTGCCCCCACACTGGTTTACGGTTTATCCGAATAGTCGGAATTTGGTCTATCTCTCAGAAAATATTCACATGCAGCCGTCTTGCGTATGTCAAAATCGGTTCTTACCTGCACATAGCCCGGATGATTTCTGATAACTCAACAGTTATTTAACACTCCGATTACCTTATAATAGTTTATTGATCGTTCAAAACCACCGTCATAATCTACTTATATTTTTCACAGCAAATTATTCTTGTTTCACTATTTTATTGTGCTTTTGCCTTGTGTGCTTCGACCCCAGATTTTTAGCAATCTTCGTTAATGGCAAAACCTAACGGTTCTGAAGCCTCCGAAGGCGACTATTTCTTCAGAAATGTTTCTCCGTCCAGTCCCACCGAGGACCAAGACCCAGCAGACCAGAACTCCATTTCGGCGTTGGTCTACAAAAAACTAGCCAACTCCATCATGCCGACGCTTTCACATTCCATCAGCCACATTCTCTCCAACGGAAATTCGCCTACCGAAGAGCACACCCACAAGAGGATCCCATCTCTGGGCTCTGACTTCGACCAGAAGTCTGAGAGCGCTTCTCTGACGGTCTCGAGCGACGATATTGATGTTGCTTCGCCTGCTTCGGTCTCTCAAAGCCATAAGAGCTTATTGACCACGATCGCCTCGTCGTCGTTCTACTCAGATATCCGTCAGTTTGTCAACAACCACCACCACGACTCCAACAAGCCCAAAAAGAAAAGATCGTATTTGGTGGGATACTCTTTCGAGCTGTCCACCGATGACGAGGACGAAGATGACGAGGAAGATCTCGATCTCGAGTCGGAGCTCTCCGATGTCGAGAACTACGAGGACGCTCAGGATACCATCTCCAAGAACATCACTGATACTCTCGCTGAAGACTTGGAATCGGTTGAGGGCAACTCGGACTACGAATCTTTAGCCGACGCCACCCTCATGACCGCCAGCGCCAGCAACCGCACCACCAATTCCAACGACATCTATAGTACTCATTTGGGCGATGCGTTTGACTCCTCTGACAACTTGGACATACCGTCTACTCTTACCAAATTTCAAAAATCGATTCTTGACAATTTGGAGTTGTTTCTCTCAGGAAGCATCTTGACCCACATGAAAGACGATGGCAGAGATATCGATGAAGAACGACTCCTGAAATTGAAACTCCGAATCGCCCAAAGACTTCAAAGAGTTTTCGGCCTCAGCGACGACGACTACTTCTACACTAATATTAATATCTGGCTCGTCAGAGACGTCATGCTCCAAGGTCACATTTATCTCACCAAGGATTGTCTATTTTTCTTTGCATTCTTGCCCCAAAAGCACTCCCCTGACTCTGGAGAAACCGACTCAGAAGAAGTGGTCCAAAATGGTGCTTTAACGATGAAAACGAAAAAGTACGGTGAGCTTCTCAGTAACGTGTTGACCACTAGGTTCTGGGCCATATTGAGACAAGAAACGCTATCGTTCTACACTTCTCCGTCAGATTTGTATTTCCCTACCAGGGTGATAGATTTGAAAGAATGTGTTCTGGTGGAAATTCTTGATAAATACCAGGTCAGAACCGATACTGCAACTGCAAACAATATGAAGTCAGCAACCGGAACCGACAGTTCGGGACTTCTTTCGCCTAGGGAGCTTATTTCCAGCAAAACTTCTACTTCTAATGACTATTTTGATGTGGATGAAGAGGAAATCAATAAGGTTTTCCAACAGGAAGCTGAAGAAAATAAGGAAAACACTAGCAACGGCGTCTGGTTCAAACTTTCTACCAAGAGAAAATCCTACAAGATCGAATGTGACAATATGTATGTTGCAAGACAATGGGTTAATAATATCACCAAAATCATTTTTAAAATGAACAATGCCAACAGCAAAAATGAAGTCTTGATCAAAATTCCTCTTGATCGTATTGTGTTTTACAATAGAAGGAGTTTCTTTCAAGAGAATCATGGCATGGATCCACCAGACCCTACTGATAGTGCCCCAGTGTGTTTTTCGATCTTCTACACTTCCGAATCAGTTGATGCTGGAAGCATGGTCAGAGCAAAGCAGAAGCTCAAAGGCAAGTTGGGCAAGAAAAGTTCCAAAGAGGATCCTAATGATGTTCTTTCCAAAGTTGACGACCTCTATTTCGTCACCAATAGTAACGACTTTTACACGAAATTCCATGAAGTAATGGTTGAAAGACAGCTCGAAAATGGATACTCAAAGGATAACTTAGTGCCCAATCATGATATTAACGAGCCTTTCGACAAAGAAACTGTTGACAGGATCAGAAAAACCACTGCCGACAAACTTGCTAGCCCCAAGCCAGAGTCATTTTCCACTCTCGATCGCAGCGAAGCAGCAAAGAGCATCGTTGGTGAAGTGTGGAATGCTAGCAGCTTGAGTCAGTACTTCGAAGAGGACGATAATGGGGAAATGTTCAACAGTGGAAACTCCAAGCTCAGAAAACTTGGTAAGGCCTTGAACATTTTCAGCAGCAAGAAAGACCTGGCTAATTCAACCCCGTCAAACGGTACTCTTTCTCCAAAGGAGTACAGTGATCTGGTACGGTCTTCTCATTCGACTTCTCCAATCAACTTGACTCTACCAAGGCAAATGTCATATACTGGCTTAAAGAAGCTTAATATGTCTTTTGAATCGTCAAAAAGAAACCCAGAAGCCTACGAGAGTCTTTTTAGACTGGACGACACGAAGCTGCATAAGTCTCCGATGCTTGCGCCTCAAGCTTCTCGGCCCTTCGCTGGCGCTGGTGCTCTTGGATTGAGTGATCCTTCCGAATACGAAGCTCCAGCAAAGACGAAAACCAAACCTTTTGTTAAAAGTATAAAGGTTATCTCCAACGTTACGTCCTTGTGGAATGCCCATCCAATTCACTGGTCCTCAGAAGTCAATGGTGAGGGAGAAGATTCGTACCTTATGAAAGATGATGCCAAACAAGAGATTGCCGCCAGGCATTTCCGGAGTCATTTTTCTTTACCCACCGACTCAGAGCTTCTTGCTACATACTACTGCCACGTGATAAGATCTCTTCCTATCTATGGTAAGATTTATGTTGGTAAGGATGTGCTTTGTTTCAGAAGTTTGCTTCCTGGGGTGTCGACAAAGATGATTGTTCCTTTAAGACACATTGAAAACTGCTATCTGGAGAAAGGTACTACCATGACGTACTACGGCTTGGTTATCTTGGTGAGAGGAAGAGACGAGTTGTCTTTGGAGTTCAGCTCCCAGAAGGCCAGAGACGACTTTATGGAAGTGTTGCTAGAGACTCTTCACCGGTTCCATGGCAATGAAACTTGGGCGCCAGAGGCTCACGAGTGGGGCAAGAATTACGAGACTGAGCTCGGCAAGAAGAGATTGGAACTCGACAACGCCGATGCTGCAACTCTTCCTGGTACCAACGACGGCAAGACTGTATCCAAGAAGAGAATCGAAAAGGCCAGAATGAAGTTGTTCGAAGATCGGTTCACTGAAGCTGCTGGCTTGCAATTGCCCATGATCTTGGAGGCTTCGCCGTTCATCAAGACGGAAGTTCGTCCTACGATCTCCTACAACTTTGTGCTTCTTACAATTGGTTCCCGAGGCGACGTTCAGCCGTACATTGCGCTAGGCAAGGGCCTCAAAGAAGAGGGCCACAATGTGACTATAGCCACCCACCTGGAGTTCCAGAAATGGGTGGAGTCTCACGGCTTGCACTTCAAGCCCATCGCTGGTGACCCTACTGAGTTGATGTCGCTCATGGTGACCCACGGGTCGTTGTCGGTGGCGTTCATCAAAGAGGCCAACGCCAAATTCAAAGGCTGGATCAACGATCTCTTGAAGACGTCGTGGGAGGCCTGCCAAGGCGCCGACATCTTGATTGAGAGTCCATCGGCCATGGGCGGAGTGCACATCGCCGAAGCTCTTGCTATTCCGTACATGCGGGCCTTCACCATGCCGTGGACCAGAACTCGGGCCTACCCCCACGCCTTCATTGTGCCTGAGCAGAAGAAAGGCGGCTCCTACAACTACCTTACACACATCATGTTCGAGGCGGTGTTCTGGAAAGGTATTTCTAGCCAGGTAAACAAGTGGCGAGTTGAACTGTTGGGACTTCCCAAGACCAATCTTTTCAAGCTCCAGCAATCCAAGATCCCATTCTTGTACAACATCTCGCCGTCGATCTTCCCGCCAGCGGTGGACTTCCCCGACTGGATCAAGGTCACGGGCTACTGGTTCTTGGACGAGGGCAAGGCGGCGGACTTTGAGCCCAATAAAGAGTTGGTGGAGTTTCTCGAGAAGGCCTCGTTGGACCACAAGAAAATCGTCTACATCGGGTTCGGGTCCATTGTGGTGCTGGACGCCAAGTCGCTCACCAAGGCGGTGGTCGACGCCGTTCTCGACGCCGACGTGCGGTGCATCTTGAACAAAGGGTGGTCGGACCGGCTCGGCGAGAAAGACGAGAAGAAAAGCGAGCCGGAAATCGAGTTGCCCCCCGAGATCTTCAGCTCCGGGCTGATCCCCCACGACTGGTTGTTCCCGCGGATCGACGCAGCCGTCCACCACGGCGGCTCGGGCACTACGGGCGCTACGCTTCGGTCGGGCATCCCCATGATCATCAAGCCGTTTTTTGGCGACCAGTTCTTCTACGCACTGCGGGTGGAAGAGATCGGCGTCGGCGTGGGCCTCAAGAAGCTCAACACGGCGTCGCTCAGCAAGGCGTTAAAGACGGTGACGTCGGACCTCAAAATCATCGAGAAGTCGAAAAAAGTCAGCAAGTGGATCAACCGCGAGGACGGCGTGTCCAGCGCCATCGAGGCCATCTACTCGGAGATGGAGTACGCCCGCTCGCTTGTGGTCGGCAAGGTATTGAACAACGAGGCCAACAAGGGCGCCCTGGAGCTCCGCAGCGGGTGCCAAACGCCGGCCACGCCCCACACCTACGACCTCGACTCGGCGCTGTCGGACGAGGAGTTTTTGGAGCGCGAGTCGACCCTCACCAAACATTCTTAACTATGTACATATAATGATAACGAATTTTGCACCCAAAGCATCACGTGCGACCACGACGTTGAAGAAAGTGACTCAGTTACTCACAGTTTTCATGCCATACCAAAACGTCACCCAGCAGCAGACGGACGCCAATGCGTACGCGCGCATGGTGCCGGGCCAGACCATCGTGGAAATCCCGGCGTACGCCCTCGAGTGTGGCGAGACGCTCTACAATTTTCCAGTGGCCTACAAAACTTGGGGCCGGCTCAACCCCGATAAAGACAACGCCTTGGTGATCTGCCATGCGCTCACCGGGTCCGCCGACGTCCAGGACTGGTGGGGCCCGCTCCTCGGCTCCGGCAAGACCTTCGACCCCAGCCGCTTCTTTGTCGTCTGCATCAACTTTCTCGGGCTGCCCTACGGCTCGTGCTCGCCGTTGACCGTCGATAAGGCCACGGGACGGCCGTACGGCCCGGCGTTCCCGCTCGTCACCGTCAAGGACGAGGTCGGCATCCAGAAGCTCATTCTCGACCTGCTTGACGTCCGGGGAATCGCATGTGTCATTGGCGGGTCCATGGGCGGCATGATCGCCCTCGAATACCTGGCCACCTACAACGACACGCCGTACGTGCGTGCGGTGGTGGCGCTCGCCACGTCGGCACGGGCGTCTGCCTGGTGCATCTCCTGGAACGAGGCCCAGAGACAGTGCATTTTCTCTGATCCGGACTACGAAGATGGCTACTACTACGAAAACCCCAACGGGAACCGCCCCGACTCGGGGCTCAGCGCCGCGCGCATGCTGGCGCTCTTGACGTACCGCTCGCGCAACTCGTTCGAGACCCGCTTCGGCAGAAAGCTCCCGAACGGCGACCAAAAGGACATCCGGTACCCCAAGAACAAGGACGAGGAGAACTGGCTCTTGCACAACGAGGGCCTGCGGTCGCAGCGCACCCGCTCGTCCAGCTTCTCGTCGCTCTCGTCGCTCTCGTCGTCGGCGTCCAAGCCCCAGACCTACTTCACGGCCCAGTCGTATCTCCGGTACCAGGGCAATAAATTCATCCGTAGATTCGACGCCAACTGCTACATCTCCATAACGCGCAAGCTCGACACCCACGACTTGACGCGAGGCCGCGTGGACGAGGTCAACGAGTCCGACCCGCTCCCGGAGTATCTCTCAACCTTCAAGAAGCCGCATTTGGTGATTGGCATCCAGTCCGACGGGCTCTTCACGTTCAGCGAGCAGCAGCTCTTGGGCAAACACATCCCTGAGTGCGAGCTCAAGAAGCTCGAGTCGCAGGAGGGCCACGATGCGTTCTTGCTCGACTTTGAAATCATAGATAACTACTGTCTCGAGTTCTTGCACGCCAAACTACCCGAGTTCTACGACAATTCCGGCAAGGTCGAGGTGTTCGACAACTGGAAGGACTATGTGGCCGACGTCGACAACGGCGGCAACTCGGTCTTTGGCGAAGCAGAGAAAAACATTACCAACTGGTAGTCATAATACATACATACAAATATTTAATCTACAATCGTATCTCGTTCTCCAAGAACGACCGGAGCATGTCGTCCATCGAGACCCCGCCGATGGGCGGGTATTCTGCCGTTCCGTCCACGGGGGTCTGAGAGTTTTGGTTCCGATCAGAGTCTTCCTGGCTGAGAAAGTTGGGTAAGCTGTTTTCGTCGGTTTTGAACGACATAACGTGCTTCCAAAGCTGATCGATCTGGGTATTGTCGAATGTCTCGTACGGCACCACGGTTTCGGGCTTCTCGGCGAAGCCGAGCCGGTCGCGGCTAGCGATGAGCATGCGGTTGGACTCACCAAGAATCTGGTCGAGCCGCTCCAAGTGGTCCATACACAAGCTACAGCCAAAGCCCTGGGGAAACAGGTCGCACTTACCAAAGGCGTCGCACGACACGAGGTCGTAGATCGTGGACAACGACTTGTTGAGACGCCAGGCGTAGTAGAACCGCGGGCTGAACTTGTGGAGCGTCTCGATCAAGATCTTGGCGTGATTCTCCAACAACTGGGCGATGCTTCCGAGCACCCGCTGGGTGCGGTTGTAGGTCTCGTCGGTCATCATGCGCTTGTTGTGGTCGAAGTGGCTTGTGCTGTTGCGGATCTCGATCTTGAACCGCAAGTAGAACGACAAGAGCAGCAACGTCGACTTGTGGAGCGTCATCAAGAGGTCCGGCATCAACACGAGGTCGGTGGTGAAGAGCTCGTGGCCCCGCTCAAACACCTCGAAGCACACGGGGAGCGTGTCGAACGTGATGAACACCACCACCTTGGCCATGTAGAAAAACACCAAGTTGGTTACCTTGGTGCGCTCGTAGTAGTTGAAGAGATGGAGCGAGATGGACGCCAGAAGCGCCGACGCGATGATGTGCCGCTTGGTGCCCATGCTCTTGTCGAAGGCCGAGCTGGCCGGGTTCAGGAAGTAATTGGTCATGTTTCCCACCTCCGGACAGAGGAACAACTTCTCAAAGTTGTTGAGCCTCGTGGTGATCTCCTGCACCGAGAGCTCCTCGTTGACCTGGAGCGCATACGACGTCACGGAGTAGAGGGCGTCGAGGGTCTTGTCCTTGTCGAGGAAGAAGCTCGAGGCCATTTTTTCGATCTCGGGGTCGATGACGTTCTCGCACCCCGGCTCGTAGGTCGGCACCTTGACGTCGAAGGTCGAGCGCTGGATGGGCAACTGAGCCCCGCTCCAGAGCGTGAGGTAGAGGCCGTTGCAGAACACAAACCACCAGAGCTTGCGGCTCAAGTGCTTCTGGCGGAGGTCCATCTTGGTGTCGAAAATCAAGTCGGGGTCCCTGTTCAAGCCGAGCGACAAGCACACGGAGATGATCATGTTGTTGAACATCATGGCCTGGTTCTCGCGGTCGCCGTCGCCCTCCTCGGGCGCATACATGTGGTAGATGCGCTGGAAGATCAAGAGCTGGACCACCTTGATGCAAGTGACGTTGAAGACGTTGAACTGCAGGGCGCACTTGTTGGCCAAGGAGGAGAGCTCCGCGTTGACCGGGTTGTGGAGCAAGTACTGGAGGTCCGGGTCGGCGGGGCACGACGCCGAGAAGTTTGTCTTGTTGACGTGGGCGTTGTTGGCGATCAACGAGAGGTAGGTGATTCTGATCATGAGGAGAAGCACGCCCAAGTAGGCGAAATCGATTCTACGCGAGATGTTGATGTGGGTGATGCGCTCGTCGATGTAGGACACAGGCCCGATCATCTTGCACACCTCCTCGGTGAAGTCCCGCTGGTCGATCACCGGAAAACAGATGTACAACTGGGCGAAAAAGCGCTGGACGAGCTTCCACACCACCTTCTTCGACGGCATCACCAAGAGGATCTTGTCGACGAGCTGGTGCACCTGGCTCAAGTCGCCCTCGTAGAAGTTGTACCCCATGAGGTACGGGTTGATGGGGTCGGCCCGGTCGATGGGCTTGAGCACGTGGAGGCCCTCGCCGTCGGCCTTGCTCATGAACAGCGACTCCACGCCCACCAACGACTTGTCGAGCGTGGGCTCCAGCTTCATGCGCACCACCTTCTCCATCAAGTAGTCGAACACCGAGTTCAAGATGTGGTCCGACTTCATCAACAGGATCCACGTGAACGGGTCGCGCGCCCGCCGCAACTCCGACGACTCGTGCGTCACGCTGCTGTAGGTGTTGTAGAAGTTGAGCCGGTCGTTCTGGCTGAAATACGGGTTCAAGCCCACGAGCCGCCCGAAGCTTCGATCTCGGATAACGTCCTCGAAAATGCACACCTTCAGGGTGTCGTCGGCCCGCACGCCGCTCTCCAGCACGGGGCTGGGCATGCCCATCATCTCGGCCTTCTCAAGCCGCCGGATCTTCGTCTTGAGCAGCTCGATTTCGTCGTAGATATCGTTCGAGCCGCTTTTCGGCGGTTTCGCCGCCAGATAATCGCAGTTCTCGTTGCCGTACCGCACGCACATCCCGCACGGCGTCCCCCGGTCGCACTTGACCTTGCGCTTCTTGCAGAAACTGCACACTATCGTGAGCCGATGCCGTTTCTTCACCTCTGTCATTAGTAATTCGCGATAACGACCATCATGGATATCCCGGACTCGTTTATCTTCCGGCTCCTCCATGCGCTGCTCTCGGAGTTGGGGCTCGCGGCCCTGGCCGACGCCCTCGTGGCGGAGGTCGCCGAGAAGGGCATTTTCCTCGCCAACCACTTGGCCCAGCTGCTGAAAAAGGCCCGTTTTGTCGACTGGTTCGTGGCCTGCTTGCGCGACGGCCGCTACCACCTCGTGTTGGCGCACCTCGACGACATGGCCGCCAAAACCGCCGCCAGCGCCGAGTTTTTGGACCCCAATTTCCTCCAGGTCCTCCACACCGGGCCTTTGCCGCCGCCCGCCGCCCGCGCCGTGCTCACCGTCGCCACCTACTTGATCAAGCGTGCCGTCTACCTCGAGAAGGTGTTGGAGATGCTGTTTTCCGGGCCTGCGGACCCCGGCGCCGCCGACAACTCGCTCATTTTGTATTTGGGCGACGAAATGGGGCCGCTCTTGGACGAGATCGCCGGCATGGAGCCCGCGCCGCTCGCCGCGTTGTTCGGGGACGACCTCATCGCGCGCTTGAACCGCCAGGACGAAACCACCAAGTTGTTGTCGCTCTCGATCCAGCTGCCAATTGCACCAGCCCAGATCGAGTCTGTAGTGTTCTCCCGGGACATCTTCTTCCGCAACGTGGCGTTGTACCACAGCTGCGACCACGCGTACCTCTTGACCAAGCTCCGGCAGCTCGTGGTGACGGACTTTTTCGGCAAAGTGTTCGAGGCCGACTTCTACAAGGGCTCACTCCCTAGCCTGGACTTCCCGTTGCCCAAGCACTTGCTCAACACCATCATCGAGTCGTCCATTCTCCAGGGCCGGCTTCAGGCGCCGTACTACCTCCCGCCGCGCCTCAAGGTCGACGAGGCCCAGAAGGACGAGCGGTTTCTCCCGCCCATTGGGCCCGAGATCAACGACTACTACAAGCCCAAGTTCCCACGCGCAGAGCTCCACACCTTGGACCACCACTCGGGCCAGGTATGGTTCACCAAGTTCTCGCCGCTGGGCCGCTACTTGGCCACCGGCTCGGAGGACGGCCAGCTTATAATATACGATGTGGCCGCCGACTTCAAGGTGTTGGCGTCCTTGAAGAGTGACGACGCCGCCGACAAGGCCGCCTTCGTCAACTCGCCCTACACGCTGTCGCTGTCCAGCAAGTCCGTCATCTACTGCTGCTGGGACCCCAACGAAGAGTATATCGTGAGCGGCTCGCTTGACACCCGGGTTCGGGTCTGGTACGTCAAGGGAATCGGCCACGACAAGCGCCGCCTGACGCGCTCCGACGACAAGGACGACGTGCGCTTGATCAGCTGCTTTGTTCTCGGCGAGCTTATCCGGACGTGGTCGTGTGAGTTTTTGCCGGTCAACTCCTCGACGCCCCAGTTCATCATTGGCTCGCCCGACAAGGTGTTGAAGGCGTACGACGTGTACGGCACCGAGCTCTTCGACTTCTACGGCAACACCCGCGAGAACACCGTGGGCGACGTCAGCATGCGGGACAGCGACTTGTTGGACTTTGACGACAAGGACAAGACCGACGAGGCTCGCAGACAGGATAACTTCAACCGGATCTACGACTTGGCCATCACGCCCAACGGCAAGGTGCTCATCACCGCCAACAACTCCAAGCAGGTTGACTTCTACTCGATCCCCAACTTGACCAACATCGACTCGGTCACCACCAAGATCGCCACCATCAAGTTGCACGGGCGGTTGACGTCATGTACCGTCAGCCACAGCGGCAAGTACTTGCTCTTGAGCTTGGCGCCGGACGAGCTCCAGGTGTGGGACATCGAGCACGTCGACACCATTGGCAAGCCGGTGTTGTACCGCAAGCTCATAGGCCACAGCCAGAGCACCTACATCATCCGGTCGACGTTCGGGTACTTGGACCTCAACACGGGCCAGGAGGAGTTGGTGTTGAGCGGCAGCGACGACGGAGACATCTACATCTGGAATTTGTTTACTGGTAGACTAATCACCAGAGTCTACGGACATAAAGCAATCGTCAACTCTGTGAGTTGGAACAACACGTTTGTACCTCATGATAACGAAAGGGATTACGGGAAAATATGGTGTTCGGTGGGGGACGACAACTTGGTCAAGATCTGGGGCCCCAGCGAGTTTTTATCATAAAGGCTTTTATAACTATTTAGCTAATTAACTAGAGCAACTAGAGCTCATCGTGCTCGGCTTCAGCCTCGTCGGCGTCAGCTTCCTCGTCGGCCTCCTGCTCCTTTTCGGCGTCTCTCTCAGCCTTGAGCTCAGCACCGTCAACTTGCAAAGCACCCTTGTCCTTGATGAAGGCCAAGAGCGAGTCGAGGTCTCTGGCGTCCTCAAACACAATTGGGGTTCTCAAGCCGGTGGCCTCGTCGAGCTCACCGTTGGCGGGGTACAATAACAAGGTTGGGTAGCCCTGGATCTCGATAGGCACGTCGACGTCGTTGTTGGAGTGGTCGATGTTGGCGATGATCACCTCGGCGCCCTCCTTGTTGGAGCCAAAGATCTCTCCCAACTCCTCCCAGGTTGGAGCCAACTTCTTACAGTGGCCACACCATGGAGCGTAGTACTTGACGAACACGTCCTTGGCGACAGAGTCCTCCAAGAACTGCTGGTGGTTGTGGGCCACGAGCTTGACCACTGGAGAAGCGGCCTGTTCCTCCTCGGTGGGCAAAGGCTGCGATTTGATGAGCGGCTTGGCCTTACCAGCAACAAAGTCCTTGACGAACTGCGAGATGGTCTTGGTGGAGGGGTCAGGGTTCTCGACCTGGTCGATTCCGTACTTCTTGTTGTTCTTGATGTCCTGGATGGCGAACAAGGGCACGACCTCGGCGTCCATGTTCAACATTTCCGCCTGTCTGCCGAACTGGGTGGAGTCCAAGGCCACGAAGTTCAACTTGCCTCTGAACTCCTTACCGAGCTTGTTGAAGAAGTCGGTGACCTTCTCCTTCTGGTCGGCGGTCTTGTAGAAGTAGTAGGCGAGCGGGGTGGCGCTCTCCATGTACATTTGGTAGGTTTCCCGGTTGATCTCGCCAAAGAATGGCACCACTTCTCTCTTAACAAACTCCTTGAGCTCGTCGGCGTTGAACTTGTCGACGAATGGGATGGTGGAGGTGGACGAGGGGTGGATCACGTAGTAGGCGGCGTCCTTGGCGCCGGTGGCCAAGTCGGCGAACTTCTTGCCGACCGAGGCAATCAAGTCCTTGGCGCCCACCGACACAAAGGTGATGTCGTTTCTCAACTCGTCGGCGAGCTTGGTGTAGGCGGCACTGTGGTCGTCGTCGGCGCCCTCGGGGAAGACCTGCAAAACGTAGGGCTTGACCTGCGCATCCAACAATTCCTTCAACTCGTCGACCGACGTTGGCAACTGCACGGAGGGCAACGAGGCCTTGACCATGTAGTCGACGATACCGGCAGAGGCACGGGGGCCGGTGTAGTCCTCGCCCTGCGAGTCGGGGCCTCTGATCACCTTCAAGGTTGGGTAGCCCTTGACGCCGAAATCTTTGCACAAGGCCTCCTCTTCGGTGCAGTCGACCTGGGCCAACTTGATGTTGGGGTGGGTCTCGTTCAAGGAGTCGGCGGCGGCCACGAACTCCGGAGCCAACTGCTTGCAGTACCCGCACCATGGGGCGAAGAATTCCGCCAACACGAGCGGATTGGACTCGATAAAGTCTTTGAACGAGTCGGTGGTCAATTTGACCACGGCCGAATTGGGGTCGGCGATGGCGTCGCCGTCGGCGGGGCCCAGGGCGACGGCAACAGCGGCCAAGAGCGAGGCCAACACAGTAGAAGAAAAGTTCCAGAACTTCATGGTAGATTAATAATGAAAAATCCAACAGCGTGTCAATTTATGAAAAAGTCTGTGTGCAGGCCAACCTTAAGTTGGTGCCGTGGAATGCATTGGTGGCGATTGGGGGTGGTGTGTGCTGGAGGCTGAGCTGGCGTGTTGGTTTTGGTGCGCTGGCGCTGCTGGTTTGGTGGTTGGCGGTGTTTTGGCGGTGGTCGATTTGGTGTTCTGATTTATCGATGAGCGATAACGGCTTGGTGATCTGGGGCGATTTGCGGCGGTGATCTGGGGGCGAGCGGCGGCGGGTCGTCGCCTGGTGGTGCGGTGGTAGTCCGGTGGTGGCCGTAGTCCGGTGGAAAGGCCGTAGTCCGGTGGATCAGATCAGATCAGCTGCCAGATTAGATGCAGTGCCAGATCAAGCGTTCTGCCGCTGGCCTCTGCAGAGTCACTGCTGGTGTAGATAACTGCGCTCGCACTACGTTGCACTCTCGCTCTCATTTCTACTCATCCTCTACGCTCCACTCTCGCTCTCTCGTTTGCTCTTTAGTTCACTCTCTTTTTCAGTTTGACTTTTCACTTCTCCACATTATTCTCTCTACCTCAATGGCGCCCTCCTCTCTCACTGGCTTCTCTGTCTCTCCCTCGGTCTCTCTCGTTCTCACTCCCTCTGTCTCTTACTCTTTATCCCTCTGTCTCTTACTCTTTATCCCTCTGTCTCTTACTCTTTATCCCTCTGTCTCTTACTCTTTCCCCCTCACTCACACTCTCTCTTACCTTTTACTCTTACTATTTCACCTGTTCAATCACTCTACTTTTCACTTCTCTCCACACTCTAAGCTCACCTCGCTTTCCTTCCTCCTACTCTCTCTCCCACTTCTACTCACTTCTATGCTCTCTGCAAACACATCTCTCTCACTCTTCACTCTTCACTTGTTCTCTCTCTCCCACACACTCTCTCTACCACTCTTCACCTTTCACTGTTCCCCACTCTTTCACGTATTCTCTGCATCGCCCACTCTTCGTCACTCTCACTCGCACTCACTCGCTCACTCTCCCCTCTACTCTCACTCTCTTTCACTCACTCGCTCTCACTCTCTTTCACTCTTGCACTCTTCACTTATTCTCTCGCTCCTACTTTTCACTTCTCTCCACCACTCCCTCTCCTCCCCTACTCTCTACACCTCTAGTTCTCTCCTATATTCTAAAACCCAAGAAACTGTCTCCAGGTGTCCCACGTATCTAACTCGACATCATAAATATAAGCCATGGAGTGTCTCAACGAGCTCTGCAAGTACTGCGGCTGGTAATCATAAATCAACATGACCAACCCCCACGTCACCACGGCAAAGTACTTCCAGCTCTTGTTGTACATGGCGTTCTTCAACTTGGACTGCTGGGCCAGCAGCAAATCCGAGTACCGGTGGAACTTCCCACTCGACAGCACGAACTTGGGCTGGGCGCAGTTCAAGTAGTAGTCCATCAAGATCTTGCCCACCGCCACCAACACCCGCGAAAAGCAGTACAAGGTGATCTGGTGGGTGATGCCCGGATGGAAGTAGTTGAAGTGCTGCGAGTACACGATCCAGGACCCGAAGCAGCCCGCCAAAAACTTCAGCACGAGCCGCGAGTTCTGCGAGCCGCCGAACACCTGCTCGTTCATGAGCACCTTGAGCGCGAGCTTGTACACGATGGCAAAGCCCGCAAGCACCTCGGCGTGGGATTTGGTGGCCTTCAACACCTCCACGAGCCGCGGCTGGAGCGGGCCCGACCGGTAGAGCAAGTTGATCACGAGCGCATGGCTGAACCGGAGCTTGCCGCCGTACACCACGCCGTTTCTCGCCGAGCGGACCGTCTCCAAAAGCGGGCGGTAGAGCGGATTGGTCAACACGGTCATAATGTGGAGTGCGGTGCGGGCCCACTCACCTGGGCTGCGGCGGTGCGCGCACGCCGGCGACCAGAGCGCTCATGAAAAAATTTCAGTGAAAAACTTCGCTACCACTCAATTGCCATGGCCTCCGTCTCCTACGCAAACGTCGCGGCCCACGGCTCGCCCGAGGCGTCGCCCAAAGCCGCCGAGCCGCCTACGCCCGTCGCGGACGCCGCCGTCGCCCCCAAAAGCCCCGAGCCCCCCAAGAAGTTGGCGCCAGCACCCGTTCCCGCCACCAACGCATGGGGCGCCGCCGCCGCCCAGCCGGACGGCCACTCGTGGCCCCAGGCCCGCGAGGACCCCAAGGCCCAGCCGAAATTCATCAAGCCCATCACCAACAAGTGGGTCCCCATCAACGCCAAATTGATGTTGCCCAACGACCGCCAGCAGAAGAAGGCCGCCAAAAAGAACAAGAAAAAGAACAAGAAAAAGGACCTCAAGGAGAAGGACAAAGACGACGCCAAAGACCCCGAAAAAGACTCCGATGACTCGGCCAATGCCCCCAAGCTGGCCCCCGTCTCACCCGAGAAGCTCAAGTCGCCGCCCCAGCCCTCGCCTGACGCCGCCGCCGCCGTCCCCAGCTACAAAAAATACCCCATTCCCGTGCAAAACCCCGGCTTCTATCCCTCACAAGTGCCCATGCAAATGCCTCCTAACTACCAGTACGGCCGCCAGTTCAGACCCAACCAATATAGAAACGTCAAGGGCTTCAACAGCGTCTATCCCAACGGATACGCCGCCTACCCCAACGGCTACGTCAATGGCTACGCCGCCAACGGGTTCATGCCGCAAATGCCCATCCCCCAGTACCAAATACCTATACCCCAGCCCCAGCAAATTCCGCCACCCATCTCCCCCAAACAAGATCCATCTAATGCATTAGTCCAACAAATCGACTACTATTTCTCGTTGGAGAATTTGATTAAAGACATCTTCTTGCGGAAAAATATGACTCCCGAGGGCTGGATAAACTTGAGCTTGATCTTAAACTTCAAGCGGGTCAAGATCATCTTGAACAACATTCAAAACTCCTTGGAAAACCCCGATTCTTTGAACGCAGTAATCTTGGATTCCATAAAGCAATGTTCAAACATAGAAACCAACTATAAAAATGGTGACAACTCCACCATCGAAGACGTCGAGTTGAGGGTTAGGGAAAACTACCAACAATGGATTTTGGAGTCCCAGTGATATACAAGTTGATCTATTTTTTTTGACCTTTTTTTTTTGCAATCACTTATTCAAGATATCGCCGGCTTGCTATTTCTCCTATATTTATAATCCAATTCCTAGCATTAGCATCAAGTTTGAATGCCCTGAAATGCTTCAGCCGCAACTCTCTTATAAATAGTATTATATCTTGTTTATAATAATCACATCAGTGACTATAAAACAGTATACTACAATAAATCACTTGAGTGTCTATTCTATTTACCACGCCATCTTCGCTAACACTCCCTTGGGGTACTTCCTCACCATGAACTTTCTCAACTCGTCGTAAATCAACACCACGCATCCGAACCCAAGAGAGATGAAGTAGTACTGCACTGGCACATTTCCACTGGTCATAACCGGTTGAATGGCATGTACATAGTTCCAAATGAACGAAGTCCCCAAGATAAATGGAATAGCACACAAAATTCTCCAGTTGACCTCTTGTTGAAACACACTCAACACTCTGGTTCTGCACAGCTGACTGTTAAAAAATTGCAAAATCATACAGTTGACAAAATAAATCGAAGACGACTGTCCAGCAATTTCGTTCACGAGATCAGGGTTGGGGTAGTTACCGTACTTCAATGTCATATCGCCAAAGGGAACTCCCCGTCTGCGGAAGTTCAAGAACGCAAGCAACATCGACGTGAAAGAGTAGTAAGTACCCAAAGTGAAGTATGAGTGAAGAAACAACTTCCAGTCTACCAACTTCTCTCCACTCACACTTCTGGGCTTTTTCATCAATAAGTTTCTCTCTGGCTTCTCGTATGTCAAACAAACAGAAGCGATACAGTCGGTCCAGCAACAAATGATAATCATCAAAAAACTCGACAATGCTTGAGGCAACCCAAACAAAATATTGACAAGCATGGCCCACAATTCAGCGTAAGTACCAGCAGGCAACAAGTAACAGATGATTTTTCTTAAGTTCTCGAACACTAATCTTCCAAACTTCAAGGCTTCGACAATAGACACGAACGAGTCCATCAAAATCAAATCACTGGCCTCTTTGGCAACTTCAGTTCCGTCAGCCATAGAAATACCAATGTCAGCTTGCTTAAGAGATGGAGAGTCGTTGATTCCATCACCAGTCATGCCCACCACTTGCTTTCTCTTTTGAAACTCTTTCACAATCTTCAATTTCTGCTCAGGTGTAGTTCTGCTAAAGACAATTTCGGTATAGTTGCACAATTTATCCCAGTCAACTTCACTCAATCTGAACATATCTGGACCATTAATCACCAAAGATTCTCCATCCTCCCGCAAATCATCAATGTAATCAACTTTAAGGTGGGAGATAATTCCACATTTCCGGGAAATAGCTAAGGCCGTGGCTGCGAAATCACCAGTGACCATTAGAACTTTAACTCCAGCTTGTTTCAAGTCGTGAACAACCTCGGGAATACTGTCTCTCAATGGGTCACTGATACCAACTATACCAACCAAGGTTAAATCAGCCATAGCTAAAAGTCTTTCCTCGCTGTAATCATCAATTGGAATTCTCTTGAAGGCCATCATAACAACTCTCTCACCCTGTTCTGACCATCTCATCTGGGTAGAGGAGATCACGTTCTTGGAATCGCCATCGAAAGGCACCTCTTGACCGTCACTGATTGTACGGGTGCATCTGTCGATCAAAACATCGGGTGCACCTTTAATGGTCAAAACGTATTCTTTCTCGTACTGATAGAGCTTCATCATGAACTTGAACTTGGAGTTGAAACTGATGGTCTTGATCAACGCATACCCTTTCATGTCCAAGTTATCGTTAAGATAGGCGAACTTCAAAATGGCTTTGTCAGTAGCGTTACCCTCCACAACTTCGCCTCTGGAGTCAATGGTGGACTCGTTACACAAGGCACCAATCAAGGCGAGTTTGTCATCGTCTGCTTCAGTGTTGATACCAGCGTGTCTGCTGGTAACAGTCATCTTGTTGGCCGTCAAAGTACCGGTCTTGTCACTGCATAACACACTAACCGAACCCAAAGTTTCAACAACAGCCAAGGACTTACACAAGATGTTGTGTTCCCTCATCTTGTTGGCGGTGATCATAAGACACATGGTCAAAGCGAAAGGCAATCCTTCAGGGATGAAAGCAACGGCAATGGAAACAATATCAACAATCAACGTTGGCACACTGATCCAATCAGGATAATCCTTTCTGAGCCAAGCAGCCCACAAGACGACGATGATCACGATGAGTACAACAATGACAACCACAACGATGATGACGAACCGAAGAACTTCCCATTGTAAAGTGGACAATCCTCTTTTTGGCCTCGAGGCAAGTTTGGCAATAGTACCAAAAACAGTGCTACTTCCAATGCTGACCACGATACCCATACCCGAGCCACTGACACAATAAGTACCTTGTAAGGCAATACATTCTGACTCCAAGTAGTTGGGGTTGTTGCTGGGGAGAATACTTCCGACGATTGGCTTGGATTCACCAGTCAAGATCGATCTATCAAATGCCAAGTTGTCCGAACACTCTATAATCCTTATGTCCGCTGGAACCTTGACACCACTGCTGAGCTTGATTAAATCACCAGGAAGTAAGTTCTTACCCTCGATAGTCTCGTATGAACCGTTTCTTATCACTGCTGCTTCCACAGGAAGCATGTCGTGAATAGAGTCCATAATTCTGGAACTGGAGAAGTCCTGGTACCAGTTAAAAGCCGCCTGGATGGCGAACACCGCAAGCAACACAATACCCAAGGCCAAGTTGGCAATGGCTGGAGGATCACCCAAGGGCTTGTAACAAATAATCACCAAAATACCACCAACAAACAATAACGAGCCAAATCCACCGAACAAGTACATGAAGTACCTTCTCAAGATATTTGAAGGGGGTTTGGGCTGCACATTGTAGCCGTACTGTTTACGAAGATTGTCAATGTCTCCTTTGTTCAATCCACTCGAAAGGCTGGTACCAAGCTTTTGAGCCACGGCCTCAGACGATTCTGTGTGCCAGATTGCATCTAAAAAAGCTTTTGATTTGTCGTCCACCAGCGTGTCCTCGTGCACCGAATAAACACTATCATCAATGTTGTGACTGATAGTTCTAAAGGCCGTAGGTAAAACAGTTTCGGGCTGGCTCTTAACTGAGTGAAGCAAACCTGAGGGCTTGGTGTGGAACGAAAGCGTCCTCTTGTGTTTCGTTTTGGTCTCGAAAGTGACATTGTTAGATGTCTCTATAGCAGACTCTTCATCTAACTTTGCAGAATCAACACTGTTAAGATCCATTATGTCGAATTCACACTGTTTTGGCAATACTACAACCAGATTTTAATATTGTATATATACTCTTGTCCAAGATTTTCACATAGGCGTCGGCCATCTCCACCCAAACAAGAGTTGAGGGATTATTTGCCTCGTAAACTGTGTTTTACTCGATTAATTATTGCAAAGTTTTAAATCGCTCAAGACACAAAACTTGTTTTGGTGGTAAAATCCTAATTTGACAGCGAAAATTAAATCGCTCAAGACGTCATATAAAGTTTTAAGTACCTTTCTGGTAAAACGCTGCAAAAAAATCACTCAAAACACAGCCTAACGTGTAGCCCGCTTTAGGTATTCAAAAAAAAATTTTCAGCCATATGAATTGTCAACATAGTTTGGTAGATGCTATTGGACGTTAATTAAACTGTAGGTTCTATGGAAGTGCCGTGCGTTGAGTTGACCCCACTTCATAATCGGTTTCAACCTCGTCTTCTGATTTGCCCGAGAAAGACTCTCGATCTCTCTTTTTGACCTCGTCAACAATCTGTAGGTTTCTAATAATAATTTCATCAGCAACATCAGAGTCAAGCTGGCACAAATATTCTGCTGGGATAATCAAGGGCCATATCCATTTGGCCGCAATAGCAAAAAACATTAAAACCGCCGGAAATCCAACTGCCCCTTTCGTCATTGTGATGCCAACTTCGGCGCCAGATGCAATTAATTGTAGCAATAAATAGATGTTAAAGTATTTGCGGCTGGGAAATCGCTGGTATTGTTTGAAATACGCAGGACATGTGGGATTTTCCTCGATATATTCTTTGTCCAAGAAGAGAAATCTTATTTTGTTAGTAATGGGATTTTCATGTAAACCAGTAATTCCCATAATAAAAAAAAGCCCCGATAATATGGCTTGCGGGATTAATCCAAGAACCACGAGAAGTGGCCTGGCCATCATCACGAACGTGAGAGCCCCTTGAACTGTGTTTGTTATTCTTTGCTCCACTACAGAAACCGGTTTACCGGTTTTCATGTCATGGACCACCAAGGAACTGGTGTGCAAAGGCGCCTGAGGAATCAATCCGTTGGGCGCCGGGATTCCCAATATGCCTGCCAATCCTGTGGTTATTCCAAGCAAGAAGAAGTCCCAATGGAACGAGCTGGGCTTTTTCAACGGGAATTCTTTCAGCTGGCACATCAATGACGACACGTTATGGTCAAAATAGAACAAAAACGTAAGCAAGATGGCAAACGGGATGGCAAGAAATACATCACCCACAGAGATGTTTTCACCGGGCCAGAAATGAATGAACCATCCATGCGGCCTGTGTTCACCACTTATTGTGGGCTTGAAACTAGCGGTAATAGGCAATTTGGCCGTCTCCACATTGTTCAAGTAGCCCCCAAAATGGATGAATCCGGTGAAGAACACTACAGCGAGCGGCACTCCATAATCTACAAACACCTTTCGGGTCCAGGCCTTGAAGTAATGCAAATGCTGCCCAAACAAATGGGACCCCACACCACAGATGATCATGAGAATGCTGATCAATACAGACAAGAACCCGCTTGCCTCTCCCACGTGAGTGAACTGGTTAGAAAGGATCTGGATGCCCTTCTGGATATAAACAATGCAAATGAAAAACCCAAACACTTCACACGAAAACGAGCTGATAATCTTCAAGAACGAGATGGTGTTTGCGACAGCCATGACAAAGTGCATGACCATGGACCAGAGGTAGATCCAGCACATGAAGGGGAAGTACGGCGTTCCTCTGGGGTGGATAATTTCGTAGACGGTGTAGCTGAAAATGGAAATGGGCCCCGTAACCCCGACTATGCACAACGGCTGGCCCGAGAAAAGGCCAAACACCACGCCCGCCAACGCTGAACTCATCAACACTTCGTTGACGCCGTACGAGTTGTCGGTCTGGTCAAACATATCTTGAGCAAAGGCGATAGCCGGAAGTAGATTGGTGAAAAATATGAATGTGATGCTGGGTATCACCCTGTAGTTCCACGCATCGGTGAAGTCGGACTTGTAGTACGGGAGTCTGGACTTGATATCATTGTAAATGCCAAACCCCCAGTAGTTAAAGTGCTTGAATCTTAGGGGCATTATTTAATCGATGAGCAATAGACATTTAAATATAGCACGTTGCTGGGGTAATCAATTTGGGGCGAATTTTGAAATGGTTCAGATACGGACTGGTTTGTTACTATGCTTCACACATGTGTGTTTTGACATGTGTGGTGACATCAATTATTTTTTGGTTGTATAATTTGCATATTATGTGGAATTCAGAATATGGTATTTATTTTTACTCGATACGGATTTTATTCGATGCATTAAACCGTTTGCAGAATCGGTTAGGTGCATGCCAAGTAACAAGACGGTACAATCAATTCACCTTTATGGCTTAGCCCTTGCTGTAGACCCGGTTATCGGACCATCAGTTCAATTGAAGGAATCAGTCGTAGTTTATTAACCAATACTACAGCTTGGAGATAGCAAAGGATACAGCAAGTAACCTGCGTTCCTGTTGAGCTATTTAACCGCTTACAGTTGGATGGTCAGGCTTGTAGCAGATATTTAGACTGATGATATTGGAGGCCGTTAAATTATCTAAACTGCAAAATTTATCAAGCTAACATTTATTGCAGGTTAACCTAACTGGTAATACTGGGAGCAAGTGTAATCGAGTCTCTTTATTGATCTGAAGCGATCCACAATGTCTAGGGCGACAAGTAGAGTAACATCGAATCATTCATGTAATTCCAAATGTGTTGGCTTTAAATTGTTGGACTGCGGTGAAATAACAACCATTTTATCAATCAACCGACCTCGAGAATGAATTGAACCTGGATAACACCCCAAACATCTCTTTTAGTGTTCTCCAACAAAGTTGACCGAAAAAGTACCGAACAATCGATCTGGAGAAGTGCTCGTAGATAACGCAATTCAGATGCGCTTGGCTGCAAATACTCTTAAATAAGAACAGCTACGTTGCGCTTGAAGTCGAAGGCACAACTACTGAGCGTTTAATACGAGGAAACGAGTTTATATGCACTGAAGGAAAACTAACCAATTTTCCAGTTACTCTACAATTGCAACTTTTCCCACTTGCAGAAATAACTTCCTTGCTAAAAGTTACATGTATTCAGCCCTCTTCTACGTAACCACAGTACAGAAAACACTCCAGTTCTCATGAATATTGAAGCTACCGTCAAATCGTTCTAATTCTATTTTAAAAATATACAATTAACAGAAGATTATTTAAAATAGGTGCAGTAAATTATTCATTGTCTGGTGGTAGAAATGCTTTTGATAATGAGCTTTATCAAAAAGCTTGAACTGTCAATTAATCAAACCATCTTTTCTTTCTTACCCAGCCTTTTAACGAAGCGCTTGTTACTTTGTCTTTTGCTGCATATGCGACTGTTGGATATGGAGCCACTGCGGCCCAATTATGGACACTTGTGATAGTATAGGACCATTCTGCAGTTGTGGTAGTAAACACAACAGGCTTTGGACCAAGGGTGCTAAAGTAAGAAACAGCACTCGTTGGAAATTTCCTTGTGATATCAGTTCTGGTTATTGGGTCAGTTCCAGGCTGCAACTGCATAGGAGCAAATCTCCAGGACCCGGTTTGGGCAGTGTAAGTTAATTTGAATGAGGCAGCATTAATGGATACTGCATGTGCATATTCTGTTTGGGCAACAGGTGGGTCACCTGTAACTGTAACGGGAACTGAGATGGGGGTTGCCAAAGTTTTCCCATTTCCCTTCATGTCTGTCAACTCAAACCTATTGGTATAGTGAATTGTATGGTCATCATTATCAAAAGATGTGTAAGCCTGGATAAAGTAGAAACCGTCTGAACAGGCATCACTACCAATCTTCACAGTAAACTTCCTAGTATCTCCCATCTTTGTTGTTGTAAGAGTACTGAAACACTGAATTCCAGTATTACCTCCAGTGCAAAGTGATAAAACAATCTGCTTCGCTTTGGTCAAAGATAAGTCGTCACTGGTATCGTCAGTATCATCGACCCATGAAACGTCTATGTTGATGCTTCCCCCGCTTCCAGAGAATGTCTGGCCAGATTTCGGCAGCACTAATGCTACGTCAGCAAGGGCCTGTTGTAGGAAATAGACTCCTAGAAAAAACCATGTTAATTTCATGTTTTAACAGGGGATCACACGGAAAAGGGTGGTAGACAGATTCAAAAGTTTCCTCCAGCAAGCACATCTGTAAACTTAGACTAATGTCAAACTACACAAAATTGTGGAAAACTTAAATATTTCAGTGTGATTTCAAGTTTACTTTTAAAGCTAAAAGCTTGACTTGGATATCATATGAGCTTGTGCCCGCCCACCTGTTACATAACGCGTTTGATACAGCGGGTCAGAATGCAATTATCTGGTTTGCTTAGCCTGAAGTTAAAGGCGTCTGATTTTCAACAATAGCTGCCACTATCAATCAAAAATCCGGATTTATCGAAGGTTTGTATTTAGAATTTTCAAAACCAGCAGCTCTCTCCAAATGTTGCTTGCAATCGGAATGAAGATAGACATGGGATTTGCGATCAAAACCAAGCTTTGTTCTACTAAATTCCGAACTAACCTGATAATTATTGGACATGATTCGGCTATCGGCAATAAATTTACAGCCACCAAGCCACCGAAATCTTCAAAACAGGTATTATTGTTATGGTTGAATCAACACGGTGTGCGTGTTTATCACAAATCATTGTTTACTGGATAGCAGTAACCTGAAAGTTAAGGTTGTAGACAGACGCCATAGGCGGAAGCCCGAACTAAAATAATGTATGGTGTAGAGTTGTTTGAGAGCTCTTGAGTGTGGAATTATATACATTGGGTATTAGCGTGTCGATTTGACACGATGAATAGGAGGCGCAGCTGGATGTCAGCCCGTCAGCATAATTATCATTTATCAGCCAACAGCAAGAAACTGTTCAAATCAAGAAGAAAAAACTCAACAAAATCGAGTTATGGTCCCTTGGCCCAGTTGGTTAAGGCGTGGTGCTAATAACGCCAAGATCGGCGGTTCGATCCCGCCAGGGACCACTTTTTTTGGTTGAACTTTTCATAATTCATGGACTCGCTACTAATCGTTCATGTGGGGGCTGGCTCTCACAATATCAACAATAATGACAGGTATAAGAAGCTAATACGGAAATCGCTTAGTGTGCCGACGGAATCGGTGCTTTCTTGCGCTGTGGAAGCCGCCACGGTGCTCGAAATATCGACTCTAACCAATACGGGATTGGGGTCTTCGCTAGATTTGCTGGGAGCAGTGTCCTGTGATGCCAGTTTCGTTCAATTGGACAGAAATGGGTACTACAAGTACTACGGGTCGGCTGTGAACGTGGCTACGACAACTCCGGTTGCTACGATGGTGAAGACGTTTGAAAAAATCGAAAGCCTCTATAGCACTGAAAAATTCAGTCGACTCGGGCTAAGCAAGCCTCGAATGGTGGATTTTGGCAACCGTAAGACCATGTGTGATATTCTTGGTGTCGAGGAGGAGCCATTGTCGCTCGTTCTGGAAAAACAGGGCCAGTTATACCGCTACTATCGAGACGATTTCGATCCGGCCCCAGAAGAAAAGGTCAGCGATACCATAGGCGTGATGCATGTTGGCGCCAACCTGACGGTGATAACTTCGTCGTCGGGCGGAAACTTTCTCAAGCTACCGGGGAGAATTGGGTGTGCTGGTGTTATTGGAGCTGGAATAGGGTACAGCAAAAGAAACTCGATTGAGATCAGCTGTATGTGTAGCGGCAACGGAGACGACATCATAATGATGTCATTGGCGTCGTCGTTGGTGAGCGAGATCCACCAGCTTGCCAACATCGACGATTTGGTCAGTAATATTCACCGGCTCGTGACTGGGATAAGCCGACCGGTGCCATTGAGCAGCCGAAACCAGGTTGGCGACGCCATACTCTACGTGGGCACGCTCGTGTGCATCAGGAGCGAGCACTACACTCGGCTCATCTACTACCACACCACCGAGACGTTCTACTTTGGGTTCAATAACCATGGCCAGAAAAAAGTGGTGCTCAGTCGACTCGACGACCCGAAAACTGTGGGCAAGAGCTTCGTGGTGGGCGAGTACATCCTCTAGATACGTGTACAATATTTATTAACTAATATACTATTAACCAAAGATTAATAAATACTTAACGAGAGGTAGCTTGGACTTTTTGGAAAGCTCCCTTTTGTTGTTGCTTGGAAAACTTACCTTGGGCGGCGTTGGCAGCAGACTTGGCCTTCTCGGCCTTTCTGGAAGCCTTGGCAACCTTCTTGGCTTCCTTGTCCTTAGCCAACTTTTGGTCTCTAGCAGCCTTTCTGTCTTGTGGCTTCAAGTTTCTTCTTTCTTTGATCAAGTCCAAAGAAGCACCGACAATAGCTCTTTGATGCTTGACGGTCTTTCTGGATCTTCTCTTGCTGACTTCCTCAGAAATACCTTTCTTGTGTTGTCTTCTGTATAAAACAGTCCAAGAGATTCTTCTTGGGTTCTTTCTTTGGTGGAAAAGAGAAGCGGACTTGGAAGATTGGAATCTGAAGACCTTGGAGTCGCCTCTGACGAAGAGGGTACCTCTACCTGGGTAGATCTTAGAACCGGAAAAGGAGTCGAGTTCAACTTTCACTGGGGTTAGTATTCGAGGGGGATGCAGCCGAGCGGCAACGCAGACACAGACGCAGACGAACACAGACGCAGACAAGCACAACAGAGTTGCCGACAGAACAGCAAGACGCTCAGCACTCAACGCTGAAAAGTCATGTTCTGCCAGTCATGTTCTCCATTTCCGTCATTTCGGCGCTGGACAGCGCCCGATGGCGTCTGCAATATACAGCAACAGCTCGGCCAGTTCTCACGGCGGCGCACGGCAGTCGAGAATCTCATTTCACATACTTCTTGAGTGTAGTTAGATAAAAATCTTTTCAATTTTCAGAGTGAGAAAGCGTCCAAAAAATTTGAGGGTTTTGCCACGTGAGCCATGTGACTGTCTTCGACCCACTAAAGTTTTTCAGATGCGAAGAGATTTTTTCATTATCCTAGACCGGAGTGCAAATATTCACAGAGATGGTCAGTATTTTTCTCTGGTGGCTTCGTGGTGACTCGCCCAACATGACGACCACAACGACCCACCCGTCAGTGACCCTAGCACCGTACTAACCCCAGGCCCCTAAAGTTAAGAATCAAGAAAACATCAACGCCAAGTTAGGTTTGGTTATCAAGTCCGGTAAGTACACCTTGGGCTACAAGTCTGTTGTCAAGTCCTTGAGAACCGGCAAGGCCAAGTTGATCATCATCGCTGGTAACACCCCAGTGTTGAGAAAGTCCGAGTTGGAATACTACGCCATGTTGTCCAAGACTCAAGTGTACTACTTCCAAGGTGGTAACAACGAGTTGGGTACCGTCTGTGGTAAGTTGTTCAGAGTTGGTACTTTGGCTGTTTTGGATGCTGGTGACTCCGACATCTTGACCTCCATCAACTAAGTATGTAATATTAATCAACGACTACTTAATTCCTCCTGGAGCCGCGCGATCTGCTGCTCCTCCTGCCGTATGAGCTCGTCGATGTCGACGTCGTCGTCCTCGCTGCTGGTGAGCTGGATGTTGAGCGTGTGGAGCTGCCGCCGCTGGGCCTCCACCACCGCCTCGACCTGCTGCACCTCGTCCGCGAGCTGCGCGTGCTCGGCCTGGAGCTGCTGCACGCGCGCCGCCGTCTCGCCCAGCGGCATCTGCTCGAGCGTGCGCCCGATCTGGCGGAAGAGCTCGCCCACGTCCGACGTCTCCACCACCGCGGCCTGCCGCCGGGGGGAGCTGCCGCCCGCCACGCGCCGCGGCACCGTCACGGCGGCGGCGCCCTCGACGTCCTCGAACGACGACTTGCCGTCGGCCCGCCCGCGGGCCGGCCCGCGGGTGCGCCGCGGCGCCCGCGCGCGGGGGGGCGGGAGGAGCTGCGTGATGGGCGGCGCCACCACAAACGCATTCGTAAACACGCGCGGGCGGGCGAACTCGAGCCGCGCCACGTTCTGCGCCAGCCGCTCGGTCCTGTCCAAGAAGTAGCTGAGCGAAGTCATAACAATCGCACTGTCAAATTCGCACCATGGTGAACCTCGATGAGCACTTGCGGCCCGGCCGCGACTACTACCTCGCGCTCGGGCTCGAGGGCTCCGCCAACAAGCTCGGCGTGGGCGTCATCCGGCAGTGGCCCGGCGGCCACCGTGCCGACGTTCTCTCCAACATACGAGACACTTATATTACTCCGCCAGGCGAGGGCTTCCTCCCGCGGGACACCGCCCGCCACCACCGCAACTGGGTGGTGCGCATCGTGCGGCGGGCCATGGCGGCCGCGGGCGTGGCCGGCGCCGACCTCGACTGCATCTGCTTCACGCAGGGCCCGGGGATGGGCGCACCTTTACAGAGCGTGGTCATCGCGGCCCGAACTGTCGCCCAGTTGTGGGCCAAGCCGCTCGTGGGCGTCAACCACTGCGTGGGCCACATCGAGATGGGCCGCGAGATCACCGGCGCCCAGAACCCGGTGGTTTTATACGTCAGCGGCGGCAATACCCAGATCATCGCCTACTCGCGGCAGCGGTACCGGATCTTCGGCGAGACCTTGGACATCGCCATCGGCAACTGCTTGGACCGGTTCGCCCGCACGCTCAAGATCTCCAACGACCCGGCGCCCGGCTACAACATCGAGCAGATGGCGAAAAAGGGCCGCCATCTCGTGCCGCTTCCCTACACCGTCAAGGGCATGGACTTGTCGATGTCGGGAATCCTCGCGCACGTCGACGTGCTCGCCAAGGACCTCTTCTCGGCCCGCGCCAAGAAGAACAAGCACTTGCTCACCGAGTCGGGCGACGTCGTCACCCCAGAGGACCTCTGCTTCTCGCTCCAGGAAACCCTCTTCTCCATGCTCGTGGAGATCACCGAGCGCGCCATGGCGCACGTGCAGAGCAACCAGGTGCTCATCGTGGGCGGCGTCGGGTCCAACGAGCGGCTCCAGCAGATGATGGCGCTCATGGTGGCCGACCGCAAAAACGGCCTGGTGTTCGCTACCGACGAGCGCTTCTGCATCGACAACGGCATCATGATCGCGCACGCGGGGCTCCTCCAGTACCGCATGGGCCACACCACTCCTATAGAAAACACCGTGTGTACGCAGCGGTTCCGGACTGACGAGGTGTTTGTCAGTTGGCGGGACGACTAATAAATGCATTGACTAGCCGACGAGGCGCCCTGCTACTGTGGGGCCCGGGTCGCACAGCAACCAGTCTTCAAGGGCACCGCGAGCTCCTACTCTATGTGTCAGATACGGACTGTACATTATCGTAAATTCATGTGGTCAATGGCCCGGCTCACCACCGAGTCGTCATTGACGTCGTACGGCCCACACAGCCGAAGTAGACTGGCGAGCTTGCGGTACGGCGTGCCGTCCCAGAGCGTGGCGCTGCGCCGGTAGTCGTGGCCCACGGCCCGCGCCATGTCGTCGGGCCGCTCAAACTCTACCACCGCTGCCCTGTAGGACTCCAGCGGAATCTCGTGGGCCGCCGCCACCGGCCCGAACACCGCCATGATGTCCTTGACGGTGTCGACGGTGAACTGCCCCTCGAGCTCGCGGCGGTGTTTCCAGCGCACCACCGCCTGGCGGCCCGGACGGCCCAACCTCACTCTCATCTCGAGTGGGATATCGGTGTAGGCCACGTAGGGGTTTTGGCCGAGCAGATGCTGCTCCATGCGCCGCCGGAGCCCGATACCCTCCTCGCGGAGCCGCTCGAGCTCGCGCACCAGCACCTCGGCCCGCAATTCCCGGTCCACCTTGTCGAAAGTGGACCTGGTCTCAGCCTTGAGCAATTCGTCCTTGAACCGCTTAGTTTGCATGTCCAAGTCGGCCGCCTGCGCCGTGCGGTCGCGGCGCCAGGCGCGGATCTCGTCGTAGTCCCGCCGGAGCTGGTCGCTGCTCAAGATCTCGTAGATCTGGTTCAACAAGTGGAATTTTTCACCGGCGTCCGCCGACAGATTCTTGTCGGGATGGTACACCAACGCCGCCTGGCGGTACCGCCGGCGCACCTCGGGCAACCCCGCCGCGGGATCAACCCCCAAGTACTCGTACAAGTCGAGGTCGCCATTGATGATGGAATCTACTGACATGAGCGAGCACTCAATGTACGGTGTCTATTGATGTATATAGATGATTTATGCCTTGGACACTCTCACGCCGAAGTCTCTTCTGAACACGGCGTCGCCCTCGGCGTAGCCTCTTCCCAAGCCGAAGCCTACGCCCAACCACACGGGGAATGCTCTTCTTCTGAAGAATAAAATCGACGCCAAAACGCCGCCGCCGAACCCGAGCCCGGTCTTAATCAACGTGTTGGACAACACGACGTCCCACTGCGGTTAGTATTAATTTGGTGTATTTCTGGGGGTTTCATACCTTGTCGTTCAACAAACTCTGGGATGGAGTCACAACTTGAGCTTCAGCCATCTGGCGTTAGTATAGGAAAAACGGCGGGCCGCTAGGCGCCGGGCGGCCGCGCTGGGATGTCACAGCAGCGGCCACAGCAACGCAACGGCGCAATTCACATACTTTTCCGAGTTACTGGTGAAATTTCAATCTCAAATATGGTTGGACGAGCGAGGCCGATTACATAAGTTTAAGTTTGGGAGCAAAAAAATGATTCCGCCCAGGATCGAACTGGGGACGTTCTGCGTGTTAAGCAGATGCCATAACCAACTAGACCACGCAACCATTTGTGGTTTTGAATGTGTTGGGGCAGACCGTATGCGAAAGTGAGAAGGGAAAAGTGAAAAATTGTAGAAGGCCCTGCTTTTAGAGGGGCCTTTTTACCGCCTTTGCGCCCCGCGGCAGCGGCTGCAGCTGCTGCGCATCCGTCGCACAGACCCTCGGGTTATCCAAATCCATACTTGTAGCTGGCGCTCACGTGTGCGCTCTCAAATGTTCAACATCGTCAGCCGGTTCCAGACGGTCTCCAACACCGCCATGTCCGTGGCCATGGTGCTCGCCGCGCTCGTGGTGGCGTCGTCGACCGTGCAGTTGTGGGCCAGCGGCGCCTGGTCGCTTTCCGCCGACGTTTCCAACGTTAAGGCCACGGCGCTGATTCGCAAGTCGTTCCAGTACGGCGCCGTCGACAGAAGGCCCAAGGAAAACTCCAAGATCGTGTTCGACTTGGACGCAGACTTGACCCCGTTGTTCAATTGGAACACCAAGCAGGTGTTCGTCTACTTGACGGCCGAGTACGCCGGAAAACGGGCCGGCGTCACCAGCAAAATCACCTACTGGGACAAGCTCGTGCTTGAAAAGGACCAGGCGGTGCTCAAGGTGCGCAAGGAGACCGCCAAGTACTCGGTGTGGGACGTCGAAGAGTCGTTCAGACAGAGACCGGCCAACCTCACGTTGGAATGGAACGTTCAGCCGCACATCGGGTTCATGTGGAAGGGCAAGACCCAGCCGGCCACCACCTTCAACTTTGCCGCCTACGAGGCTAAATAGTTAGATCTATAATGCTATATTTACATGATTAAGCTAGACGACTGAGGGCCCGCACCGTCCGCTCGAACCGCTGGCGGCCGGTCTCAGGCTCGCCCGTGGGCTGGGCGATCATGGCGTCGATCTGCGCCCGGAACCGCCCAAGTCGCTGCTTGTGGGCCTGATTATACAAGAGATACTCTATGGTCGATGGGTATTCGTCCATGAGCTTAAAGAGCTTGAACTTGTCGTAGTCGGCGTACTGGTTGAGGTAGTACCACAACCGGTTGCACAAGTACGGCCGGAGCTTGTTGTGGGTGGGGATGTCCCGCTCCGGAAGGAAAAATGCAAATGGTCTTTTCAACACATAGTTGACCTTAAAGTCGGAGTGGCCCGTGTACAGCTTGTTGAACCGCTTGAGCGTCGTCTCCAACTCGTTGCGCGCGTTCTTGACGTGCGCAAGCTCCGCCGCCAACCCGTCGATGTCGGTCACGTTGTAGTATTCGTTGTACAACCGGTAGTTGTCCAACAACGACCGTCCCTCGGCGTTTTGCAAGTTGTGGAGAATGAATAGTTTGTACATGTACTGCATCACCCGGTTGTAGGTGGCGTCGGCGTAGTTGCCGCCAATCAAGTGGTCTTCGATCACCGAAAGAATATTGGGCACTCCGTCAAAATTCTTGATCTCCATCACCTTCTCGATGAGCTGGTGGTACTGGTCCCCTGAGAGCCGCGTCTGGCACTGCTCGGCAAGCTGGAGAAGCTCGAGATACTCGCGGGGCCCTGCTCCTCGGGTGTTGAGAAGCTTTAACGACACATTTACCAACCCTCTCACTTCGACCTGAAGCGCTCTGGGCACTTTCGGTTCGCCGTCGAGTGGGTAGTCCCTGATGTACCTGGCGATGATCAGCCGCAACTCGTTCAACCCGGTCTTGATCAACGACTGCGTGCTCTGAATGTTCCCAGTTCTTCTGTACAAGTTTCCCATTTCTTTGTAGATGGTGAACCTGAACTGGTACGGGACACGGTCGTCAATGATGCTTCTGATCTGACTCAAGAAGTGCACCAAGATCTCTGCGTACGTGATATCATGCAACGACCGGGGGATCACGTATGACGATACTATACGACAGAGGTACAATGCATTTGCCTCAAGATCAGCAGCAATGTTTTTATCGGTGGGAACATCGCTGTTCAACGAAAGACCGTTCATGTCGAACAACGACTCCATGAGCTTCTCGCAGTTGGCGTAATTGTGGCCATTATACTCGTCGAGAAATACTAGCGATTTCATAATGTACTGGTATGATTTCATCGAGATGTCTACTCGCTGCTCCACCATCTGCTTGTAGAGAGTCAAGTTTTTCTGGTGGTCGGCTGTGAGGTCGCTTCTTGAGTAATGCAGGAGAAATGGCGTGTACATATCTTCACTCAAGTTGAACCGGTGTTGAGCGGCCTCCAAGTACGATTCAGCTTTAGCCAATTGGTTCTTGATGAGATAGTATTTGATCAATTCCGTCTTCAACGGCTGCAGTTTGGAGCTGTCAATCTTGGCCTCTTCGATCATATCAAGCACGAAGTTTCTTCTGCCGGAAATGAACTTTTTCGATTTATAGTTGGCTTCATTCCTGTACCAAAATCGGTAGTTTCTGAGCTGGCACCTGTAGATGGAAGGGCTCTTCAAGGGGATCTTGGACGCATGGTGAGCTTCAAACACAAGCTTCTCGGCTAGCGCATACTGACCAAACCAAGTGTACGTCTTGATGAGAGCGGCGTACACCTCCTCTGTTAAAAGTCCTAGCTCCACAGCGATGTCCCGCATTCTCTCAATCTCTTTGAAGGCAAAGTTTCCTCTCATGTAGTCTATGACGCTGCATATGCTCTTGCTGTCGAGGAACTCGATGCCGGTCTGCTGCTGTCTCTCAACACTCGTCTCCACAAACTTCATAGTATCGTCGATTCTCGGCGTCTTACAGTACGCCAGCAAAATGGCCCGGTAAGCGTCCGCGACCGTCAACTCACTGTCGCTGGAGATGTCTTCCAAGTGGTCCTCGAAAAGCTGTTTGGCTTCCTCCACTTTGTTGGCATGAACTCGACTCTTGATGAGGGCCCCGTAGATGGAGGCCGTGGCCTTGAGGTTTCTCTTCAACAACTGCGAGTAGAGCTTGTCGACGGTATCGACCGCCCCCAAGAACGCCAACGAGTTCATGACAATGGAGTAATGAATGACGTACGGCAATTGGCCTTTTCCGTACATGTCCTCGAACTGCTCCTGGAGAAGCTTCCAGTCCTTGTTTTTCTCGCTGATGTGCAAGAACACCGCGAGCTGGTCCTCGTGGTTGAGCTCCGGGTGCGCGTTGTAGGCCATCACCGCCTGCTGGAAGTTTCTGGTGTTGAAATGGGCCTTCATCACAAACGTCAAGTCGTCGTGGTTGAGGTTCACGAGCGTGCTGGCCGCCGCCTCGGGAGGCGTCTTCTTGTACTGGAACATCTCCACGGCCAAGTGCGGGAACGAGGTGCTGGCCACCCGGATGAGACTGGTGATCATATTGCTGAAGTGCTGGTGAGGAAGTCTGTTCTCGATGAAGTACGACCGCACCAGGCTGATGAGCCGATGGACGTCGTGCTCCCGCTGCTTGAGCAAGAGCTCGATGCACACGTCGAACCGCAGGTGGCTCGACTTGTAGAGAAGATAATCTGAGTTGTCCACTAGGCTCAAGTAGAAGAGAAACGACTCGAGAATGTCGTCGCAGTCCTGCGGCGAGTAGAGCACACCCTTCTTGACAAACGTCGAGATGAGCTGCTGCTTCTCGCGCTCGGTGTTGCTGTCCCGCAAAAAGCGGGTGATCCTGGTGTCGCTGTAGATTAAGTGCCCGTCTTCGCTGGAGCGAAACTGGAGCGTAGATGCTAGTTTATCCGACCAGAGCTTGGACTCGCCGACGGCGTAGCTGGTCTGGGCCATGAGCCGCTCGAACTGGTCGTACTGCCGGGTGTTGATGAACACATTGACAAAAATGCTCCGAACCAGCTCGAGCTCGGCGCTTAGATGCTGGAGATGCAGTCGGTATTTTACGGCCGTGGTCCATATTTCGCAGGCGTAGTCGAGCGCACGGAGGTCGTCGAACGCCAGCGCCATGTCGAGCAAATTGCAGAAGATCGTCACCACTTCTTCCTGAAGGTCTTGCGATGCTTCTGGAGACGAGAGGGCCTCCAACAATTGGTACCGCTCGCGGCGGTTGGAGAGAAGCACGTCTGTGTTGGTGTACATGTTGGGGATCCTGTAGTCGAAGCGGGGGGCGTACTTGTCTTTCGGGGCGTTAAAAGATCGGATGTGGTGAAGGCCTCTATAGTGTATTCGAGAAGAACCGGCGTCAACCGGCCGTATGCACGGGCTTGTCGCCCGAGGTTTATATGTGTGGATACCTCGTAGGCACCGTATTCTGGACCTGCTGCCCACTGCCCTAAATATGGACTCTAGTGAAGACATGATGGGGCCTAAAACACCTGAACAGATTGAAAATTCACTCGCATCTCAAAATCATTCCATATTTGATAGAGCGGGATTCGACCCGGCGCCTACTCCGCTCCACCGCAGCAGCAACTGCACCGCGTCCTACAAACCTACAATGGCATGTCGTGGTCAGCAACAAATCGTCAGAGTCATTAAATCAGTTTTTTTTTGGTGTAGTCAATGAAGCGAGCTTCTCGTACAGTGTGAATATAAAAAGATCATCATAGAAATGTTGCCGACCTACTACATTGTGCAAATAAATCCTGGAGATGTTAGTAACGCTCTTACGGCTCTATCAGAAAACGACCTTTCATCAACACTCGCCGCCAGCACTCGATTTGTACAGTGAGCGCCGCTCCGCGAAGGGGCGAGCGAGGTATTATGTCCGCCCGGTCGACAGGTATAATCACGAGAACAGAATAGTCACATACCTGGATTGTTAGTAGCGGTCAATTGATTTGCATGAGCTCATACAAGGCTGAAACTTAACGATAATGCTGTTGTCAACCCGGGGTATTCAGTTGGAACAATTGGTAAAGCAAATAATCATGGCTCGTGCACCAAACACTACATACCTTTCATTTGAACATTGTAGATGGAGTGAAAAATTTTCGGCGGCCCTTTTATGGACGGGAACCGGTGCGCGCACGCTATTTTTGCAGCTTACATTACTATACGGAGATGCCAAAGAACGACACCTTGACGATGACGGTGAAACCGAGGTGCGCGGCCGCCAACGCCACCATGATGGCCATGTGCAACTTCTTGGCCCGGTCCAAGTCGTTTTCGTACAAGATCAAGGCGTTTTTCTCGAGCACCGGCGAGATCTTGAAGAGGTTGCTGAGCCCCGTCACCACCCCGCTGACCACCACGATCACCCACTCCAAGACGTTCAAGAGCGTGTGGTGGCTCTGGCTGCTGATGAGGAGCACGATGAGAAAGTTCACCACCGTGATGGGGATCCACAAGATGTTGGTGTAGCCGTAGATGGCGATCAACTTGGTCAACGAGAGCCGGTGCGGGAACTTCCACACCCACGAGGTGGCGGCGTACAACGCAAACGGGATCAAGAGGTTGTAGCCGTAGAACAAGCTCATGGACTTGGTGAGCAAGTCGAAGTCGTATTCGTATTGGGCCTCATCGCCAGGATGGAGCCAATTGCTGAGCATGTTGGAGCCGGTCGAGCTCACAAACATGAGGAAGATCAACGTGCCAGTGATCCAGATGAACCCGTATAATTCGGTCTCTTCGTCGTCCTCGACGGCGCTCAACGAGTGGTTGAGCGGGTTGAGCGCCGCCACGATCTTCTGCACAAACGTCTCGGTGTTCAAGTCGAAGAACTGCCGGTAGAAGTTGATCTGGAACATGTGCGAGCTGGCGGGTTTGGCGGGCTCTGCCGCCGGCGTCACGTACGGGTTTTGCTCGCCGGTCTGCACAAAGTCGTCGGCGTCTATCAAGTTCTGCGGTTAGTAGAGGGCGGCCTTCGTTCACATACTCCTGCCTCCTGCGAGGGCACACTGGCGTACTTGGACATGGTGTTAATAATCGCGAAGTTGGCTATGGAGCATGTTGCGGGACTTGGGCACCGTGAACGGCCGCGGGTCGTCTGCGAGGTCGATGCCGGACCCGGACGACGCTGTGGTTTGGGCCACGCGGGCGGTTTGTGGTGAAAACGGCGCTGAAGCGGCGCTCACGGTCTCGTAGTTGGTGAGTCCCGTCACCGGCGACTGTGCCAGCACATCTGCCCGAACCACCTCCGCGGGGTCCACCGGCAACCACAGACCGTACTCGACGAAATTGGTGTTCTGTAGCGTCGACAGCTCGGCCGCCGAGTCGTACATTCTGAGCACCTCGTCCACCGTAGTTTCTCGAGCCGCTCTCTGCACCACGCTGCCGCTGGAAGACGTCCACACGAGCGGCAGCTTGGCGGAGTCGGGGCTCTTCTCGGGCGCTTCCCACGGCTCGGCCTCTTTTTCTTGCGCCGTAGAACTGGCCTCTGGCACCGGTTTTTCCTCCTTGGTCTCCGGGAGAAGGAACACGCAGACGCTGCCGCAGAGACTCGTGAGCCCGAGGACCAAGAACACCCAGTACCTAAGCGTAGCTAATAGCGGCGGTATTCCTAAGGTAACAATGATACCAACCATGTAGGCCACGCTCATACACAAGCCGGTGCCCTTTGCCCGGCCCTCGTCTGGAAACACCTCGCCCACGTAGAGCCCGCTGGCGGGCAGTAGCGACGACGAGTACACCGAAAAGAGCAAAAGGAACAACGCCAACGTCACCGACGAGGCCGTTCCGTCGGTGGTCCAGGCCACCGGGTACATGAACAGGGTCTTGGAGCGCACAGTGTTCACCACACAGAGCGCCACGTAGATGGCGCCCACGCAGAAGAGGCCGTAGGCCAACATATCGACTCTTCGGGCCCGGTCCAATACTAGGACGGGAATGGCGGCAAATACCAAGTAGACCACGCACGAACCGACGACTACAAGCACTCTGAAGTCCCTGTCGAGTCCGTGCAGCCTGCACACCAAGGGAAAGAGCACCATCATCGGGATTGTTGCCGTCATCTGGCAGAAAGTCTGCACCACTAGCCCGGAGCCCGTCTGGCGCCAGAGGCCCCTGAAAAGCTCAAAAAAGGCGACAAACAGGACTTTTCTGTGGTCGTTTGACTCTGCGGCGCCATTGACCTTCTGGCGGCTCTCAGCGGCCTGGTCCCATTTCGACTTGGACGCAAGCCATTTGGGCGACTCTGGCAAAACAAGCACCAGCAACAGCACGAGGACCGCGGCGACTGCCTGAGCAATCCACAAGGCAGTGAACACCGTTCGGTCGGAGTAGTACTGGCGGAGCAAGTCGGCAGAAAAGTGGGTTCCCACTGTCCCAAATGCACAGCAGAGGTGGAAGACCGCCATAGCACCGCCCCTTTTGCCGGGAGGAAAGATTTCCGTGGCATACACCACCACCGCCACGCACACCACGCCGGCAGCGGCGCCCTTCATGAGCCGCCCAACCATATACACATACATAATTGGCACCAAGCCGGTGACAAAACAGCCGCCGGTCCACACGGCCACGCTGGCGAAAAGGGACGCCACACACCCCACGAGGTCGCACGCGCCGCCGCCTACAAGACACCCCACTGGCGTTAGTACGGTCTACGGCAAATACATACAAATCAAGCCCACAGCGGTGGAGCACGCCAACAAATACGCCTCGAGCGGCGCCAAATTGCCGAAAAACGGCCCCAAATTCACCCGACTGAAGCCCCCGTACACAAACGACGCCTCCTGGCCGACCACGAGGCCGAGCGCGGCCACGACGGCCAAAATGGCCCGGCGATTGTACGTAGTTAGAGACATTTGTGGGTTTTCGCAGCCGTGAGACTTTTATTTTCCAGTGGAATATGGAAATCGACGACAACTACGGCCACCTCGAGCCGTCCGGGGCGGCGCCGGCCGCCAGCACCGAGACCAACACGTTCATGAAAGAGACGCTTCTTCGGTCGCCGATTTTCACCAACATTATCCCCAATTTCACCGTCTGGCTCAACAAGCCAGTCAGCACCGTGCGGGCCTCTGCCGCCAGCGACGCCGCCGACCAGTACCGATCGCTCCAGGAGGAGGACTCGCAGTTCGACGTGTTCAACGACGACGACGACGACCTCTTGTTCGGCGACGACCCGCCCAAAGTCGAGCCGGCCGCACCTGCGAAGCCCGAGCTCGCCGCCGTCAGGCTCATTGTCAAGGTGTCGTCGCTCCTCATCGACGGCGTCGACCACCCGTTCAACGCCAACGTGCGGGCGTCGGTGGTGCTCCGCGGCATCAGGAACGGAACCACGGCGGAGGAGGACTCGCTCTTGGTGTCGCTCTCTTCGGGGTTTCTCTTGCTTATCCGGGTCTTCTGCGTGCCACGCGGGTTCAAGGACTCCGACTACGTCATCGCCGACGACTCGGAGACGGTGCTCAGGCCGTTTGTCGTGCAGTGGTGGGACGCCAGTGGGTCGACGCCGCTCTTTTCCTCCGGCAAGGCGCTAGCGGCGCATGCGTCCAGCCTGGCGGTGGTGTCGGCGTCGTCGTGCGGCGTGTTCCGCATCCACAACTGCAACCACACCGAGACCGGCATCTTGCTCCAGCCCCACTACAACGTCACAGTCAACGGCAGCATTCTCCACTCGTGCTTTGCGTTCCCCGTCAAGGGCCACACGCTCGACAACTACGTGATGTTCTTGGCGTTGGTGTTCACCGACACGCGGCGCCTCGAGTTGTGTCTCTACAGCTGGTCTACCTCAGACACTCTTCCGGAGTCGTTGTCGAAATCGACGCTTCCGCTCAACAACACGTTCGTGCCCCCCGTATTTATTATAGCATTGCCCAACAACAACTCGTTCCTCTTTGTTCTCGAGCTGGAGTTGGTCATCATCACCATCCACGACATCACCTCTGCCGAGTACAACTTCCGCCGGACGCGCTTCCCGGGGTCGTTCCCCACCTGCTTCTACCACCCGGAGGGCCCCATCGCCGCCGAGTTCGACGACGACACCGACGAGGTTCTCATCGCTACCGACAACGGAACAATATATTCGGTGGTGGTCGCCGACAACAACGTCACTCGCGTGCGGGCCATCATGCGGATCTCCGACCCCATCTCGACGTTCTCGCTCGAGAAGGGCGACGACGGCTTCGTCCTCATCTACGGCAGCGATATGGGCTTGAACAGAGAAGTCCTCATTCAAGACTTGCTTGACGACACAGAAAACCAGAAGCCGCCCTACAGCAAGTCGTTGCTTCTCACGGACTACAAGAACTGGGCGCCCATCATGGACGTGCAGGTGATCGACTCGTATTCCTCTCGCAACGTCACTCAGCACGCCACCCAGGAACTCTGGACCATCAGCGGCGTGGGAAAAAGGGCCCGGGTTTCACAGTTGCGCAAAGGACATCTTCTCAAACGAGTGTCTGAGCCGTACGCCGGGCTAAGGAAAATAGAGGACATGAAACTAATCGATTACGACGGTGTATATTATCTTCTCTGCACTCTACCGTTCCAGACCCTTTTGCTCGAGTACTCTCCCAACGACGACGAAGACGAGTTCGCCGTAATCGAAGACGTAGCTCTCATCACAGACTCTCCCACGCTATTGGCGGCTGTTCACCAGAACTTGCTCGTTCAGGTGACTACCAACACCATTGTCTTGTCGACAATTCAGGAATTTGTCTTCAGCAGGTCTTTTGAGGACGTGGTTATAACCTTCAGCGAGATGGTCGATGACATCATCATGTTGGTGTCGCAAAGGACAGACTCGGGCGCCAGTGTGTCGACCATTGAACTTGTGAGAATCAAACCAATGTCTTCCTTCGAGCTCGATTTGGAGTACGACGATCTCTTTGAGCAGATATCCTCAGTGGACTTTAGCGCCCCCATTTCCATGATAAAGTTGTGCAGAATTGACGACGAGTTGGTAACAATCGTCGGCAGTTTTGATGGCATGCTCGAACTCTTCAAGGTTTCAGACTCTTTGGAACAACCCTTTGCTGTGGTTGATCTTTCTAACAACTTCACAAGTCCTGTGAACGAATTTCTGTTTACGTCTCTCGCTCCGCATGACCTAGTGGTTGTTCCAGACCACCAACTAATTTTGGTGTCGACCAAAGACGGACATGTTTTCTACTATAGCTACGAGGAATATCAGCTTAAGTTTGTCAATTGCATCGACTTCTGTCACTCAGAGATCCAACTCTGCCAAGTTCCTGATAACAACAACTGCATTTTCATAGTAGCCAAGAGCATTTGGCTAGTCGACTTTCAAAAACATCTGTCCCCAGAACCTGTATTGTTTGAAGAGAAAAACGATCGGCCTACCAAGTCGGTACTACCAGTCCCTGCACATCCTGATTCTTTGTCAAGCCAGTTTACTCTAATCTATCTAAGAGACGAAGGTCTTTCAATCGGAATAGTGGATTCTTTCAGATCTCCCAGCATTCGCCAGATTCACCTAGGTGATAACGCAAAAAAGTTCCTCTACCTACCGTTCGCTTCTTTGTTTGCCATCTTATCGAGCTCTAAAGATGTCCACGCAAGATTGAGGTTCGTTGATCGAAGGCTGTATAAACTCTTGGCTCATAATGAGTACAGTTTGAAGTCATCTAGGCCGGATTCCGATAGGCAGATCTTTGATACCAACGAAACACCAATGTGTGTTTCCATTTGGTCAGTAGAGAGAAACTCTAAAGTCTCCAAGAAGCTCTTAATTGGCTCGTCGCTTGCCAATGAGACTGGATCGTTCAAAATCTTGGACGTCACCAAAATCAATCTGAAGGAAGACTCACATCCCATGGTCAAACTTACTGAATTGACCTCTTTTGCTCATGCTGAGCCCATCACTAATATTCAACAGATTGGGTCCACCATTTTATTCAGCAGTGGCAGATCAGTTTACTCGACCAAGTACAACTTGGAGGAGAGAAAACTCACCAATGTCACTTCATTGTTGACTTTGTCTAGTGAGATTCTATCAATGACCGTTAAGGACGATCTTTATGTCAACATATCTACCAAGTTGGACTCTTTTTATCAATTCACATACATACGAAACGACGATACTTCTGAAAACTTGTCGTTGGTAACAAGAGATCCATCTCCAAAGGCTATAGTCAACCACGTTTCTCTCAACTCTAAGATTGTTGTTGGTGAGAAACTCCATTCAACCATTCTAATTCTCACCAATGACAACAAGAACCTAGTGCCTTATTTGACATTGAACACCCTGGGTGTACCGCGAGTGTATCCTGCTAATTTGCTTTCCTCGTGGCTGGATAAAATGACCTGTAACTTGTCGTCTTCGTTCTTGGTGATAAACGTTGATGGTGAGGTCAAACTAGTTAAAGAGCTCGCCAAGGGCAGTCAGGAGTATCTGAAGCTTGCAACGATATTCAAGGGTAGTTCAGACAGGCTAGAATTCTCTACAGACAGATGGGATGTGCAATTTGTGGATAAGATCACCGGAAAGGGTTTGAAGTCTATTAACAAGCCATTCTTTGGTCACAGTGTCACCAACAGTAGCATTATAGATTACGACTTGGACGAGGTGGCAGAAAGCGTTTTTTCTACCACTACTTTGTAATATAATAAATTTATCTACAGTTTGTATTTACTATAAATTAAGCTATGCTGATGGATTAGATGCAGTGTGTTTTTGACCATCGCTGTCAGTTAGTTCGTCGGTGGTGGCTCTTTTCTTGAGCCGTTCTTGTCGGTATCTCAGGGCAGCACTTATTCTTTCGCCAGAGTCGCTCTCACTGGCTCCTCTCAACTCCTGCAATAAGTTTCTGGCCCTGTTGCCCACATCGGCGTTTTCTTCGTTTGAGTCTGCGCTTTCAAATAGGTCTGTTGTACTGGAATTCGGTACGGGTGAGCTGTACTCGTCCGGTGAATCTGTTGGAGAAATATCAGCCACATCGGACTTCAGCTGTTCGAGCTTGTGCCGCCTCATGAGAGCCCTCTTACGAGCAGAGCTTGGCTCACCCTTCGGAGGCCCGGCAGCCTTTAACTTCTCCAAGAGAGAGTCCATGACGTCGTTGTCGTCGTCATCGGGCTCCTCAACTTCTTTCTCTTTTGTTGGGGTACGTTTTTGCTGGGTCTCGAGCAATTTCTTTCTTTGTTCATACAATCTTAACTCTTCTTCACGCTTCACGTTCTCCGCTTGAGTACGCTTGAAGTCGTTAATGAAGTTGGCAAACTTGGATATGAACGAATTTCTGACAAAAGAGTCGCTTGGGTCTTCACCGAAGTATCTCATGAGTTTGTCGAATTCTTTGAAGGTATAGTTTGCTTGGTCTTTCAAGAGCTCGCTCTTCCGCTTAGCCTTCGGCAAAGATGGAGTGACAACCTTGAGAATTCTGTCCTGTGGATGGAATTTCGAGGAATCGCTCAAGTTTCCTATGTCGATGGAGTTTTGAACATTCTTGATAGCTTGCGAGTACTCGTTGCAGTTGTTCTGAATGCCCTCGATGGAGAATTTGGCGATCTGGAGACACTTTTGCAATTCGTCAATAAACTCGACCAATTCTGGGAATTGGGTTCTGATGATCTTTTCGACGTAATGCAAAAACGTCATACTGTTCTTATCGTCCTTCATGAAACTCAACCTTTGCAAAGAACTTAACTTGAAACCTTGAGCTTGTTTGCTGGTATCGTTCATGTAATTACCAACGGTCAAGATAATCTCAAACACACCTTTCAAGTGCTTAGATTGTTTGATGCTCTCTACTGCCTCATCAATGGAACGCAACTTTCCAACGAGTTCTTGGTAGTCTTTTTCGTAAGACAGGACTACCTTGAGGGCCCGTATTCTGGATTTCCAGTAATGCTGCAAGTTGTAAATCAATTCGAGATACACTCTATCAGCGCGTTGCAACTCGTTGGGATCCTTGTCGGGTTTTGATGGGTTTTCGACCTTGTAGTCAGTAGAGTATGGCTCGAAATTTCTAGCGAGATTGTTGGAAACTTCAACGATCTCTTCTTTACCGAAGAATTCTAAAACTGCAACGTTTTGAATGACTTCTTTATCGCATCTCAACACTTTAGAGAGCAACTCTTCGTCGGAACAGTTTCTGAAAGAATGAAGATTGACGCCGAACTGTTGGGAAATATCTCTAGACAAGAAAGTGACTTTATCGATGTCTTCTTTCTTCTTTGTAGCGATTTTCCTGATCTCTTTGGCGGCAAAGATTAACTCAATCTCATCAAACACACCTTTCGACATTAAATCGTTAGCAAGAGTATGAGTTTTGGAGTCTTTCCAGAAAGTATCAGAATTGGAGTCTTCCTCGAATTTCTCCCAATGCAATTGTTTCATCTTTCTCTTTGGTCTTGGGTAGTTAGCAAATGGCGAAACATCTTGAGGAATTAAGTCGGCCTCTTTCTTTTGCGCGAGTCTGCTCGTAGGCATAGGAAGTGGTGGTGCTGGTGGCGGAGGCGGAGCACCACCAAACATTCCTGGGGGCGGTGGCGGTGGTGGAGGCGGAGCACCTGCGCCATTGAGTTGCTGCGGCAAAGGTGGCGGAGGCGGTGGTGGTGGCGGTGGTGCAGCGCCCGTACCCCCAATAATTGGAGGCATTGGCGGAGGAGGCGGTGGAGGAGGCGGTGGTCCGGATGACTTCTGTGGGGGCTGTACTTTCACAGGAGAGTTGGTCTCCACGGCGTCTTCAAATACATCAGGGCTGCTCTCTTTATCATCAGGTGCAGATCTATTGACTTTTGAACTCAACTCTTTGAGGAACTTGGGGTCCATTCCACCGATAGTCGTCATTCTATTTCTCTTGCTGTTGACGGCTCTGTCACCAGTGGACGAATCGCTGGTCTCCACTTTACCTTGGGCATATTTGGCCTCTATCTTGTCTAGTATGCTCTTCTTTCCATGAGATTTCCTCTTCTCGGACTTTGAGCCGCCTCTATTCATAGAAGATAACTTCTTCTCAAGAGATTCCTTGAGTCTCTCGACTTCTTCGAGCTCCTCTTGGATCTTTGACTTAATACTGGGGTCGACAACATCGCCTGATCCAAAGTTATCCTCGCTGTCATCCAAATCGAAATCGATATTGAGATCCTTGAAGTTGGACTCAAGCTCTTTAAGTCTCTCCATGGCCAAGTACTTTTGCCTTGAGAACATGGCGCTGTTGTTGAACTTGATGATGTCATTGGACTCATTCTGCAACGAAGACAATTTCTTTCTCAAGTTATCGAGGGTGTCAAGATCATCTCCTCTCACAGGACGAGGTGGACCCTTGGGAACTCGCTTGATGGGACTGTAGGGAATGTCCTCCGGCTCGTCCTCTTCCTCGCTGGAGTCGGAAACAGAGGATATATCTTCCACCTGCTCGTCGACTTCAGGAACCGAAGTGATTCTCTCGTCCAATTGGCGTTCTGGCTCCTTGGTTTCTGGAAGAACATAGTTCTCAAAGTCCGTCATTTCAAGTTCTCTGGCCATGTTTTCTATGTCTGCCATCTGGTCTCTCAAGGCCCGTAATCTCAGACTAGGCTCGATCTGGGTACCAAATTGTTTGTTATCGAGCTTATACTCGGCTTTCTTACGGTGAATTTGCTTCTGTAATTTCTTCACCAAGTCTTCGTTAGTCGTAGAAACCCTTAGCGTGGTCTTGCCGTCGCCTCGTTTTTCGCTAATCTCGGCGTTGTTGTTTAACATGATCAACATTTCTCTCATTTCGAGCTCCTGTTCTTGCTTCTCTCGGAGATGTTTGCGCTTCAAGTCCTCCAACTCGTCGGTAAGCTCCTCGTTCATGCGTCTGGTTCTGAGAAGAACGTTCTCCTGCTCCTTTATTTCGTTAGTCATGTTGTTGATGAGACTCTCGGCGCCCATCGACAACTGCCGGGACATGTCGTCTCGTTCGGCAGTAGCCTCGTCGGCGATCTTCTTGTAGAGCTTGGCCTCGTTGATGGCCTTCCGGTACATCTCATCGGTACTCAAACTGGAGTATAATCTGTTGATGGCAATACCGACAGCCGAGTCGTCGTCCGTAGTGTTTACCATAGTAACGTTTTGGATCAAGCCGTCTAGGAGCTTCAAGCTTCTGAGGAGCTCCTGTGAGTCGTCCTTCTTCTCGACCTGGTTGAGATACAAGTGCTGAAGGGCGCTCAAAAAGAACCCTTGGGCCTCGGAGTCCTTGACATTATTCCACAACGACAGCACCAAGTCCACGGGATTGTTGAAGTTGATGTTCTTGTCGAAGTTGTTGTCGGTGTTCAACTCGGCCTGATCGTTCTCGGCGAGCAATTCGAAATTCTGGCACTGTTGGTTCAAGTTCTCATATCCTAAATCTTTGAACTTGGCCATCAACCGGTCCAAGCCAGCGGCGAGAAACTGGGCTCGCAAATGCACGCGGACGCGGTAGTCCAACCCGTTTTCTATGATGGTGTTTATCAACAACATGGTCCCGAGACAGTATTCCAACAAATGGTTCTCGTGGTTGGTGGTGTTGCCGGTGTGGGCGGACTTCAAGTCGTCGCTGGCGCCCACAAGCGAGTTGAGGTACTTGCCCTTGCCTTCCAAGGTGCGGTCGACGACCTTCAACCACAACTCGAACCGCTTGTAGGAGTCTTTGACGGGGGGTTTCCTGACCAAACGCTTTTTGGAGGATGCAGGCGCGGGGCTCGAGTCGAACTCGAAGTACGGGGTGTTGGAGATGGAGTCGAGCGCCTTCAAGATCTTGTGGTACTTTCCCTGGGCGTCCTCGACGTTGTTGTAGTTGGAGTAGTAGGCGATCATGAACGTCAAGGACTCGGCGGCGATGCGGCGGGTGAGGATGCGCGGCGAGAGCAACGAGCCGGACACGGCGGTCACGTAGAGGTTGACGTCGGTCTTGACGCGCTCGGCGCCCAACTTCTGGTTCATCATGGCCTTGAGCGCCTTCAAGGTGTTGAATTCCTTGTCGAACAACTCGTCGTCGATGTCGTTGAACTCGGACGCATTGATGGAGTCCTGGACCTTCTTGAGGTACGCCAGGAGAATGGCGTCGCCCTGGCAGTCGTAAATAAATACCCGGACCCAGTCGATGGGCTCGGTGCGCAACGACACCCAGAGGTTTTTCAACTGGAGCGCCGAGATCGACTTCTCCAAGAGCCGCTTGGTGTAGAACTCGGGCGTCTGGTCCTCGTGGTCCTTAGCCACCCGCTCGTGGCGCTTGTGCTCGGAAAGAGCGTCCTGGTAGATGAGCATCCACTTTTTGTCGGGGTTGTAGTTGATCATCTCCTGCTTGGCCTGCGGCGGGAGCGAGCGGAAGTCGCGCTTGTCCATGAGCTCGCGGAAGAGCCGGTCGATCTCGTAGACGGAGGCGGGCTTTTCGAGCAAGAGGCCGTTCGGCGGCTGCGACTCGGAAACGCTCAACGACGGCCGCGAGATCGACGCCGCCGTGGACTTGCGCAGAAGCGCAGACCCGCCGGCGTATGCGGGGGTGGTATGCAGACGGGTGGTTTTGGTGTCGTAGGGGTTGGCGGTGGAAATGGAGTAGGTCGACGCCTGGCGGCTGTGGGTGGAGTTTGTGACCTGCGCCGACGGCACGATGCCGGTGCTGGGCTTGCGGCGGCCGCTGCCGCCGCTGCGCACGGAGGTGCCGCTGCGGACGCTGGCGGTGTCGGCGGAGAGCTCGCTGGCCGAGTCTTTGTCGCGGTCCTTGTCCCGGAGCTTCCGTAGACTGAAGATGGAGCCGGACGACGCCCGGTTGGGCGCGGAGCCCAGCTGCGACGACTTGAGCGAGCTGTACGCCTTGGAATTGTTCAATTCGTCGTCGATCCGAGCATTCAAGTCACTGGGTCTCCGTCTCATGGTACAGATGATCGGAGCGCAGCGATGGGGCGGTGTCAGGTGGCGGGCGCGGGAGGATCTGCTCGGTGTATGGCCCCACTGTCAAAGTGGTGGTTTTCAGTTGGTGAGAATTTCTGGCGGCCTGCACAAAGTCGCTACGCGTATGCATTTCCTATGTAGTTTCGTCTATGCTCTCTTGTAACATCTGTAGGGTCTCATCGAGGTCGGTGTCGACCTTGGCCCGGAACTTCTGCGACTTGGAGTTCTTGCGGCCGAGTTTTTCGAAGCTTTCCCGGGCCTCGGCGAATTCCTCGTCCAGGTCTGGGGCCTCTGCAGGAGACTCGGTCGTCTCGGGCTGTTCTGGAGCGTCTGGGGTCGCCGCCACCAGCTTGACGCCGTCCGTCGACCGCACCAGCGGCGCCCTCAGTGCCGCCCTCAGCGCCGCCTTCAGCTCTTCTTTCAGCCCCAATAGTAGCCGGATCTCGTCCACATGCATCTCCTCGATATCCGCCGTAGTGTCGTCGGTGTCCCAGTACCCGGCCTTGCTCCACCAGATCTTGGCCCGGATCAGAAGGAGCACGAGGTACATCTTCAACACCTTGCACTCGTCGTCCACCGTCAACTGGTCCGCCTTGGCCGGCAACTTGTAGCCGTTCTTGGTGTACCACCGGAGCTTGGCAAACAACTCGCAGATATTGCGGATCTTGATCAAGCAGTAGTTGCACAACGGGTACTCGCCAATGACTGGCGGCTCGGCGCTGTCGGGGTTCAAGAGCTTCAACGAGTAGAGCCGAGCGTGCTCAAGACTGTCGTCACGGCCCTCGTCGCAGAACCCGCACACGTCCTTGGTGGCGATGGGGATGCTGTTGCGCTCGGCCCCGTGGTAGTCGAGCTTCAACGTCTCGTTGACGCCCTTGATCGGCTCGATCTTTATCTTTCCCTCGATCAACAAGTTCCAGAAAAACTTCCCCTTCTGCCACCGGGTCAAGATGTTGGCCGACGGAATGGTGATGCTGTGCTCGAGCTCCTCGCTCCACACCCGCTTGAAGAATCTCGTCAACTTCAAGTTGGTCGAGTCAAACACGAACGTCGGCTGCATGATCGTATACAAGAACTCTTTAAAATCGGCGTAGTTGGCCAAGTCGAACCGGATGGCCTTCAACTTGGGCGCGAAGATGCTGGCGGTGAGCGGGAGCGGCTCGTCGTCCGGGTGGCCCTGCTTGATCTGCTTGTTCTCGTCGTCCACCTGCTCGAACATCCGCTTCAAGTCCGCCAACTGGTTCTGTAAATTGTCTATGATGGTGTTCTTCTCGTCGAGCTCCTCGTAGAGCTTCCTGTTCTTGACCTTGAAGTTGTAGGTTTCTCGCGAGGCGTCGCTGACCATCTTGTTGGCCTCGTCGAATAACGACGCCGTCAACTCCTCCACCTCCACGTTCAAGCGGCGGTTTTCGTCCTCCACCTCCTTCTTCTTGGCGTCCACCTCATCGAAGCGGCTCTGGAGCTCGGCAAACTGGGTGCTGAGCTCGGTATATCGGGTTTCGTAGTCGCCCACATTGCTGAGACGATTTTTCAAGGTGTGGTTTTCCTTATGATAGACAAAGAGCTTCTCCTCGAGCTCCAGCTGCTTCGACACCGCCGTCACAAGCTTCGTCGACAACAGCGTCACCTCTTCCGTTAAGCGGTCGGCAAGTTCGTCTGACATAACGGCCTCTGAAACAATCTAGTGCGAATCCACACCGATAAGCATGTCGGTGTACCAGTTTAATTCGCCGGTGGGGTACGCCAAAAACCCATTGGCGTACGTCCACCCGGCGCCCGAAGTGCGCCATGCGCCAACGCCGGCGGGCCCGGTCCACGGCGGCAAAACCATCGACAAACTACCGCTTGAAATCCGAATTCACATTGCAAACGACCTCGACCAGTTCGATTGCTTTAATTTAATGCAGACAAACTCTGCTATGTACGAAGCCTGCGTCCACCGCCTCTACCAGAACATCGTCGTAGACCAGGACTACACGCCGTTCAACAAGGAATGCGAATATAAACAGCACCAGTATATCAATAACGAGCATGTCCGGTTGAGTTGCTCTTACATCAAGAGCTCCTACAGCTTTAAAAAATTCTTGCACACGTACCACAGCCGCAGGGCCATCAAGCGGTTCCAGTGCTTGAAGCTCCCGGACTCCATCAACATGTTTGACTACGATATCAGCGAAAGCCTAAACCGGTTTTTCTCCACGATCTCGGGCTTGGTGGAGTTGGTGTGGCTCAACGACAACTTCAAGCTCGAGTTTTTGGAGCGCATAGTCGACAAGTGCAGCGTCAAGACCCTCGTGTTGAACATCAAGTTCAACAACTACCTCTTCAATAACGACGAGGGTGTTTTCCGGAAGTTCCTCAACTTGGACAATTTCCAGATAAAGCCGTTTCAGACCTCCAGTAAACTAAATAAATTATTATGTCCCAGCATCTCTAAGCTCAAGGTGTTGAAGCTATCCCGCTATGACAAGGACTTGAATGTGTTGATACCCGACTGCAAAAAACTCGTAACCAATAATCTCGCCAGCTTGAGGGAATACGACATAAATAGCATCGACTACATTTTCAAGTACAAGTTTGACGGGCTCACCAAGCTTGCCATGAGCAACATTATGGTCAGCAGTGACCACTCGGCCAAGCTCATCGACTGTGTGGACTTGCGCAAGCTCGAAAAGCTCGAGCTAAAATGCATTAGCGAGTACCAGCAAGTGCAAACTATGGAAGACATCAAGCCCAGCTTTATTGTCAAACTAGCGCCGTATCTCACCAACTTGAAGGAGCTACTACTCGACTACCGCGAGGCGTACAAGGACTCTGTGCCGGAGTTCTTGGACACTGTGCCCAGTCGCCAGCTTCGTTCCCTCGACTTGGTGATTCGGCTAAATGAGACCAAAATGGTGGATGGATTATTTTACCACCGCTACTCCAACAGTTTGTTGGTGAACGAGCGGCCGCAGACGCTTACCAAGCTCTCGATCGAGATCAAGCTCGAAAACAAGTTTTGCGACCTTAATATCCCCATCAACTTTAAGCACTTTGAAATCGACCGGCTCCAAAATCTCGAAGCGCTTAGATTCAATTCCCAAAATGAGCTAATAACGGTGGAGCTTATTGCCAAACTCCCGCGCCTCAAGTACCTCACGCTATTCGGCGTCAAGGCCGGCGGCTCGCCCAATCTCGGGCTCGGCATGATCCATCCAAATGTTTATGACGAGTGGATGAAAGTTCAACATGTTGCGCTTATTTATTTGAAAAATAACCCTGCATTGCGCTACATAAAAATCAACGACACCATCTTCGAGAGCGAAGGTGCGGGAGTCAACCCCAAGGACGGCATAGACCGGTGGTTCAACGAAAGAGGGCGGGTAGAAAACTTTCTTGATTTTTACTGAGGCGCTTTGGCGGCTAAAAAGAAAGTTCAACGGTTGTCAAAACTCCGAAGCCGCGATTGCATGCCAGCATAAAAACCAGCGCCAGTGGACAAATCTACAGTAACAGCATTTCATATTATCGTATTAGTCTATTAATCTATAAGTTTTTTTCATGATCCATTAGTTAGAGGATTTCAAAGAGAATCCGAAAATGTTGCCAAAGAAGCTGGTTTCGAATTTTGGCTCGAACTTAACATTAGCAGCTCTGATTTCTTTCATGATTTGAGCTTCCTTCTCAGCAGCGGTCATTTTGATTTGAGTCATTGTAATAGTATTGGATATGTGTTGAATATAATTAAAAAGTGCCCAAGAACGTTTCCTTTTATACATTTGGTATTTGCGATGATTTTCGGTTTAATGGAAACCGCCTGCAACTCTCAATTGGCTAATTTTGGAAAACGGTGTTTACTGCGCGCGCTATTAATCAAAAAGAAATCCGTTCCGACCCCTCTTCTATTTAAAGCTAATGTATATACAACAGTTCTAAAATCCAGAGGAGTAGCTGGGGTTTACGCCTACACTAACTACTTTGGGTTTTTGGGGATCACCCAGCTTACCGTAAATTTTTCTGGCCTTTTGGCCCTGTAGACGATGATTCAAAACTTGAGTCATCGTACCAATTGGGACCCAGCCTGCACATACGAGCGGAGGTGATTTCAGGAAAACCGTTGATTTGTCTTAGCCAATAATCGACTAGTGTGGCACCAGACTCATTTGGGGCTGTGACTAATAGGTTGGGTGGAAGATATCGGCTGGTACGGTCATTTAGGCTCTTATCTTACGTCAAGATCGTTCTGTCACGGATAAAAGGATCAGGATTTATGCTTCTCTCACACGAGTTTTTCCATTTTTTCCGTTGGACCTGGAATTTCTTTTTCGACTCATCGGCTTAGTCAGCGTAGAATTCCCTTTCGTCCAGACGAGCTGCAAAATTCTATACCCTCTACCACCAAGTTCACGGTGGCTACAACTAGGGCCAAATTCTCTGGCGTTGCCGAGGCCGTGGCCTAAACACCGCTGGCATGCTCACTCCTCTTCTCTTATCGCCAGAGCCGCTTAAACGTAAAGTCCGTGAAATCTCTTCTCCACTTGCCGCTGTGTTGGTCCAAGTCCAGCTCGTGCCTCTTTCTGCGCAACCATAGGCTCAATTTTAACACTTGTAATTAAATTTAAGAATGTAGGCATGCCTTAACCATGGCCACCGTTACACTCTCGTCTATCTGTACAGTCTCCCAACTGGCTGGCTGGCTGAGACTGACTCCGTGGTCGGTTATGTTTGCTAATGGTTCCTTAAACTCCGATGTTGTGTGGACTCCTATCGCCGAATTCATTCACCTTAAATCCAGCCCTCTCAAATTGATAGACACAGTCGGTGATAGACTTTACTCCACTTGAATTGTATAGTCCACAACAACATGGTGGGTTTAAATCCACATATATCTAACATATTCCGGTGCAATTCAATAATGATGGTTTCGAAGGACACGGATTTCAATTCTCTCTTTGTTCGTCGGGTGCAAAATGAATGCATGATGACCTCGGGAGTTGTGAGACAGTATTTTCAGCTCCATCAGCATCTGGAGTTCGTGTCGGTTCTCGATCGTACCTCTCTTTAATTTTAGAGGCACCAAATTTAATCTGGTTGAGGTGCTGTTATAATAAACTACCCAGGTCTTCACCAGGAAAGGTCCTCTGTGTTGGATTATCAGAAAGGTCTGAGTGTATTTATATGGATCTTTTCGGTCTTAGCTGGCGTCGGAATAATGGAAACCACCAAGACTTACGGACTAGCGGTCTGGTCTGGTTTGGTACTAGCCAATCCTTGTAATGTTTGCTGAAACTCTTGGTGCCGGTTACATGGCTCTAGTATGTTTTCGTGGTATTCCTCAGGTCCGTTATCTGATCCAGCACTGGATTTAAGTGAAACCTTGGAACTCGGATGGTTATCAAAATTCCTTAAAATGGAAACTTCATATTTTGGATGGATATGTTGGAAGATACACTTCACCTAACTAAATCAAGCTACTAGTTCTACTAGTTCATGTACCCAGAATCTTTTACCAATAAATGCATCTTCTGTTCAATGTGAGGTCCCTCACAATCTTTAACAAGCTACAACTGAGAAAGTCAATATCAACGAATCTAATGCTGTTGGCAATACTTCTTCCGGTAAACCATAGAGTTATTACAAATACAAGCCAAGCAAATATGCTTATAAGCAAACAAGCAAATTACGCCTAAGTATTCTTTCCTTTCAGATATCGAACGCCTGTAAGGATCTCTTAAGATAGAAGAAGAAGTGATTAGTTACTTTGCAATACACTCGAAAACTTAACTCGGTATTAACTCAGCAGTTATCACTACAAGTTATAGTTTATTGCCCAAATAGGTAGCTATAATAGGAAGGGTCCAGTCAGCCGTGCTAGTGGGTTGCGGAACCGAAAAATTGACAAATCTGACAAATCAAAGCCTGAGACATGGGACTTGACAAGAGGTGGATACTTGAGCTGCTGAATGGACAGAAATGGTCCTGGTTTGGAGTTTTGCGGTTCTATATATATATATGTACCTTTGATTTAGGCTTTTCTCGTAGGCTGAGGTCTGGGCTAATTTATGTAGCGTATAGTGGGAAACTTACTGCATAATCTGAAATCAATGGACCCCTCATCAAAGTAATCATGTAAATGTAAATTCTTTGTTGTTTTTGGAAGAACAACTTTTTTCACGAGGTCTTCCACATAGATTCCAAGGAACTCGATTACTGAATCGCTAAGGTCTAGCACAATGTCATAAGCACCTTCTCCATCAAGCGAAAGCCAGCGAAGCTTGGGTGGAACTTTCATTAGTTGTGGAAAAGTACTATCCAAATCAATCGTCAAGTTTTCGAGTTGTGGTAGCATAGGAAGAGATGAGAACAAGTTTCCCTCTATATTTAACTCCACCACGTTAGGAGGAAACACAATTTCTTCGTTATGTAGAGAAGTCCCAGCAAGAGTTAATCTCACCATTTTGTTGAACCTACCGAAGTCAAGTGTATTTCCCACGAGGTCAACATTTTCTATATCTTTGACAGTCACACAGTTTATAGATACTGCCAAAATATTAGAGGGTAAAGTATCAAGCATTGACTGGATATGATTGATGTCGTTAGAGGTGAACAGACTTACATCCAAAATTTGGAGATTTTTTCCAAGACAGTAGTTGGACAAACTATCCCGGCATCTGAAGCTCATGAGCGACTCGGGGAGATTGAGGGGTTCTTTTTGCCCAAAGAGAGATTCATTAGCATCGTTACTTCGATGTAGACTGGTGCAGTCGTCTACACTTAGACTGATTAAAGACTCAGGGAATTGAAAATCCTTATCCAACGTTACATCATTTAAATGCAAGTTTTCCAAACTACTTGAATGGATGGATTTGAGACATCCCTCGAGATAATGGATGTTGAGGTTTCGGATACTGGGAGTAACCATGCAATTCCATAAATCAATTGATACCCGGTACAAGCGAAGCAGGTGCAAGCTGGGAAATAATACTGAGCTTGGAAGTAGTTCCAGAGTATTCTCTAGTGATTTGTGGTCACTGTGCGTCATGAGCTCTAGCATTCGAAGAGTTTGGGGTACAGAACTCCTAAACAAAGCTTGTATGTAGTTTGTTGAAGACAGAATTTCAATATTCAAGGATGTCAAATTGAGAGAAGAGAAGTCCAACTTCCCCAGTGGCTTTGTTAGCTCTAAGTGTCGAAGTGACGAAGGTAAGAAACCCCTGTGAAACTCCAGCTCCTTCGATACACTTAAGGATTTAAGATTTATTGTCGAGAAATCCTGGAGAGTTTGTGACTGTAAACGCTCGACACCTGGCCACTGTGTGGCTATATCAATGCCCGAGTCATATTGATCTAGCCATATAGCACTACCAAACTTTTCTAGTAGTTGGTGTACTGTAAATTTCGAGGAGGAAGAGAACGAGAGCCGACCAACATTATTCAAGACAGGTATGTCAGCTAAAGAATTATCAGAGTAATCTATTCGTATGTGTATAGCTTTGAATTTATGGATCTCGTCGCCGTAGCTTAAACAAAACCAACTAAGCTGGCTAACCAGGGTAAAATGAATTTCATTGGGAACATAGAATGGGTATTGAGCTTTAAGTGCGTCGTAGTTATGTACATAACGAGGCCTAGAGCTTGCCTTATGTTCAATTGCATATATAGTTTGGAGGGCCAGATGTTGGAACTCTAAATTCCATTCATCGAATGTGATTCCTTTGTAGAACTGGTTACAGCTGTGTATTCCCACGGGGGTGTCATCTATCAATGCATACTGGACGTCCGGGGGGAGGAATTCCACCACGAGTTGAAGAATGTCTACTGATAAATTCATGCCAAGTTCTGAGTCATTACGAGCGATGGGATTATATCTGAGTGAGTGCTAAATTCGCCTATTGACACGACTGGAGTTATCTCTTGAAGACATATGAAGCAAGATGCAAACAAGGTTCTTGGGACTTTGACGTATTGAGAAATAATAAACTTAAAGTATTTCAGACGACAGGTGTCTACATAAATCCGAGACGCTTGTGGATGTGATTTAATGTAAGTCAATTTTAATTGGCAGCTGATCTAGTTGGTTGATATCCCAACTCTCACCTGAGGGTGCAAAAATCGGCGAAATAATAGGCGTTTCAGAGAACGTTCGAAAAAGTATTATGTACATCAGCAGCCGATATTTTAGGTTATTGATTTAAGATAGGCTCGTCCACGTGTGTTGGTTGCTGATCTCCTGTAGCCGACTGATGATCCCCATAGAATGGGCCAGTGTTTGGTGGCACAAGGTCGTAGAAAGTTGTCTATGCTGTCAACAACTCAAGAGATGCTATTGCATCTTCAAACTATCGAAGCACCTTGGCGACAACTGAACAATAAATTCCCATAAAACTTTAATCTCGAAAGATTACGAATACCCAATAATGGCATCTTCTCCATATGCCAATAATTTAGTTAAAATAATTTCTACCATACATAATACTTTATTCACCAGCAATCTGGTGTCTGCAAAATTCACAGAAATTAAAAAAATAAAATAAGAAGATCCTATGCTTTCTCAATCAGAAACCCTATCGCCTTAACTACGTAGGCATTCAGATTTCAGTATTTAGCGGAAATGTAAAATTTTAGTCTGGGGTCTTATCAGCACTGATAAGAAAATATTTCTCAAGTTGCAACCATTCACTCGAGGATCGAAAACGCCTGGTACCAAGAAGCTTGGCTTCAGTTTGACGTCAAATAGCCTTTGACGGCTAGACGATCCAAGGTGTGGGCTGCGTCGTCCAGCTACCAGGAAACGTGGGACCTGAATTTCTTGGTATCTACAAATTACTAGGCAAAAGGGCGTGGCGTCACCAGCAACGTGGGTGCGAAATCCATTTCTACAGAGGCCACACCACCTGTTTCGGTGGGGATTCTCCATGTAGTACATAGTTTTAAAGCCTACACACACAAGCACATTCGTAATTAAGCTGAAGCGACTCCCCGGTCGAAGGACGGTTGTAATTTCGGCCTTTGAAGGTGAGATACTCGGCAATTTCCGACGATTGGTGGCCCTTCTCCTCTGGAAAATAGGGCTGAGTTCAACGAAAGTCTGGCACTAACGTAACTTCGACAGCTACAAAAACTGGTATTTTTTAGTAGGAATTTGCTTACAATTCGGGGGAATTGGCTAATTTTGTAAAATTACAACAGTAATTAATCTACCAAGATTTGTGGCTAGCGCTAAGAAAAATAAGGATATGTCAATGCACCGTTGACGTATTGTACCATCGACAAGAATCCTTGGAAACCTGTCAATCTACTATAAAAAAGTCTTGGAGATTAAAATTTCTTGACTTTTACCATAATAGCTGCAAAAACGTTCCACTTAATCAAACCACTGAATTAGTGAATGTTTCGATGCCGTTTAATCTTAAGTGCCATTAATTTAACCAAAAAGAAACTCCCAAGGCTTTCAATTAATATACCCACGAGAGGTTTTTTTTTTTTTTTTATTGAAATTTCTTATTATAAAAGTCAATTAATTCCCATCTCTGAATAATTAACCTACTCATATGTCAGAAATTGCAGCAACTGAAGGTCATAAGTACAGCAGCAAAGGTGGTAAGACCGCCTTCAAGGACTACCTTGAGAAGTTTGCTCACGTTGAGGACCCTTTGGAGAGAAGAAGATTGGCATTGGAAGAAATTGATAATGCTGGTTTTGGATGGACCCAGGTGAAGATGATTTTAATTGCCGGTGTTGGTTTCTTGACCGACTCCTACGATATCTTCGCCATTAACTTGGGTTCTGCTATGATGGCTTACGCTTTCTGGAACGGAACTATCCCAGATTCTACTACCACCTTGATCAAGGTGTCGACTTCAGTTGGTACTGTTATTGGACAGCTTGGTTTTGGTTACATGGGAGACGCTGTGGGTCGTAAAAAGATCTACGGTCTCGAGTTGATTGTCATGATCGCTGCCACTATCATTCAATGTACCTTGGGTGAAGCCCCAGGTGTTAACTTCGTGGCTGTCTTCACATTTTTCAGAATCATCATGGGTATTGGTATTGGTGGTGACTACCCATTGTCTTCTATTATCTCCGCCGAATTCTCCACCACCAAGTGGAGAGGTGCCATCATGGCCGCTGTCTTCTCCTGTCAAGGTTTGGGCCAATTATTGTGTGGTATCATCGCCATGATCTTGGTCGCTGGTTACAAGAGTGACTTGGAAAACGTCCACTCGGGCGCCGAATGTGGTGTTGCTTGTAAGAGAGCTTGTGACCAGATGTGGAGAATCTTGGTTGGTCTCGGATGTGTCCCTGGTTGTATTGCCTTGTACTACAGATTGACCATCGCCGAATCCCCAAGATACAAGTTGGACATCAAGGAAGCCCCTGCTTTAGACAAGGTCGCTGATGCCGAAGCCATTTTGGACGAAGCTGCCGACGCTCTTCACCCACCAAAGGCCTCGTTCCGTGATTTCGTCCACCACTTTGGTCAATGGAAATACGGTAAGATTTTGCTTGGTACTGCTGGTTCTTGGTTCGTGTTGGACGTTGCTTTCTACGGTTTGGGTTTGAACACCGCTGTCATCTTGCAGACTATCGGTTACGCCAGAAAGGACACCGTCTACCACAAATTGTATGACACTGCTGCCGGTAACTTGATTTTAATTTGTGCTGGTTCTTTGCCAGGTTACTGGGCCTCCATTGCCACTATCGACACCATCGGTAGAAAATGGTTCCAGTTCGCCACCTTCTTCATCTTGACCATTTTGTTCTGTTCCATCGGTTTCGGTTACCACAAGTTGATCAACAACACTCACAACGGTTTATTGGCCTTATACGTGTTGTGTCAATTCTTCCAGAACTTCGGTCCTAACACCACCACCTTCATCATCCCCGGTGAAGTTTTCCCCACTAGATACAGATCCACTGCTCATGGTATGTCTGCTGCCGCTGGTAAGGTGGGTGCTATCATTGCTCAAACCTGTATTGGTACTTTAATCAACCACGGATGTGCTCCCGACAACAAGAACTGTTTCTTGCCTCACGTCATGGAAATCTTTGCATTGTTCATGTTGTTGGGTCTCTTCACCACCCTCTTGCTTCCAGAAACTAGCAGAAAGACTTTAGAAGAAATCTGTGAGAAGTACCACGGTGAAATCGATGCTACCAAGTTGGGTAGAGAAAGATACCTCGAAGAAAACGTCGAGTCGTCGTCTACCGAGAAACACGACAAGGTGTAACTTTTATAGATGGTTGGTATTTATGATTAATTTTATTAATGGATTATTGCAAAATTTCTCGATAGGATTTACGTTCTCATTCCATTCCATATGTCGACTTTCATCTCTAAGAGACACACCGCCGATTGGATCTTCACCCTCGTGTTGTTCGGAGTGTTCATCTTCTACCTCGAGTTGGCCGAACCTTACTACCGGCCTTTCAAGCTCAGCAATCCCGCCATTCAACACGAATTCGCTGAACACCAAATTGTCACCGATGGGAACCTCTACTTGTTGACTTACATCATTCCCTTGGCCATTATGTTGGTATTGCTGAAGGTCAAGCTGCACTCCGCCAAACAGTTCTCCGAGTTGCTCGGCGTCACCTTGTTGGCGGTAATTCTCAATCTTGGGTTGACTGGCTTTATCACTGACGTGTTGAAAATTTGGGTGTCCCGCCCCAGACCAGACTTTATTGCCAGATGCAACGCCCCTTCGTCCACACCATTTGACAAGTACGTCACCGTCAGCGTATGCAAGCCTTCGGACGCCATGAAAATCGTCGATGGAATGAAGTCGTTTCCGTCTGGCCACTCGTCCATTGCGTTTTCCGGCGCTATTTTCTTCTGTCTCTGGGTCAATGGCCAGTTTGCCTTGTACAGACGCCATGCGCCCATCTACAAGCAGTTCTTGTCGTGGATATTTCTTCTTGTTGCGGCCTTCGTGGCCATTAGCAGGTCGATCGACTATCGTCACCACACCGAGGACATCGTGTGCGGCTCGCTCATCGGACTTTTGGTGGGCACCTTTGTCTACTTCAAGTACTTCCCCAGCTTGACGGACGAGAACCCCGGGTTGCTCAAAGAGGACGACTTGTTGCCCAGGTAGGTAGTATTAAGTATGCATTATTAGCTAGTCTAATTAAGAAGCTTGAAGATCTCCGCCGACATTAGCCTGTAGTCGAGCTCGCTCACGTTGTTCATGTTGATGTAACAGGGACATTTGAATTTCGTCGTCACCAAAGTGCTCAAGTTCTTGAGCTGCTCGTCATTGACGCCCGACTTTAGCACGATCGAGTAGATCTTGGTGCTTTTGGGGTCGTTGATGGCGTACACGTATCCGCCGAAGGTATTAGGGCCCAGCGTCTGCTTGATATATATGAAGATGGGCGCTTTGTTGGTCTGGGGTACGGTTTTATTTATAACAACCTCATATTCTGTGCCGCTGATGTCGATTTTCGTCGAGGTGATCATGCTGCAGTGTCAGATGTGGTGGATACGTAGAGTGAAAATGGGCTGGATACTCAGAGTGTAAAAAAGGTCGGCCCAGCAAGAAATAAACCACTGCCAAAGAAGTTCAGATCTGAAAAATTCAATCGCACACTGATCAAGACAACCTTGAACTACAAGTAGTATAATAATTTAATTAAATTACTCGTCCCGTTGAGGGACCCCAATTAATGCAATAAAACACTCTATCCTAATAAATTTTATGGAATTAAACCCCAACCATCTAATGTGTGAAAAAAACAAACGTATAAGCGACTGACCGGTTGAACGTCAGCCACATGGGTCATTACATTAATCATAAGTAAGTCAACCAAAGTGAGCAAAACAAAGACAAATAACAACAGAGATCAAAGATCAACAGGAGCTAACCTGTTTACAACTTCAACTTCTTTGGTTGTTCCCAAGGGTTTTCTTGGTTGGTGAAGTGACCGTAAGAAGCAGTCTTGAAGTAGATTGGTCTAGCCAAGTCCAATTCCTTGACGATACAACCTGGTCTCAAGTCGAAGTTGTTCTTGATGATTTCCACCAATTGGTCAGAGTTGTACTCGGAGGTACCGTAGGTGTCAACGTAGATGGACAAAGGCTCAGCAACACCAATGGCGTAAGAGAATTGCACTAAAGCTCTCTTGGCCAATTTGGCGTGGACCAAAGACTTGGCAACCCATCTAGCAGCGTAAGCGGCAGATCTGTCGACCTTGGAGAAATCCTTACCGGAGAAGGCACCACCACCGTGAGCACCCCATCCACCGTAAGTGTCAACAATGATCTTTCTTCCGGTCAAACCAGCGTCACCTTGAGGACCACCAATGACGAATCTACCAGAAGGTTGAATGTGGTAGACGGTCTTGTCGTCCAACAAGTGTTCTGGGATAACCTTCTTGACGATGTGCTGGATGATTTCGCTTCTCAAGTCTTCAGTAGAGATTTCATCAGCGTGTTGGGTAGAGATGACAACGGTGTCGACTCTGACAGGGATGACAGCACCACCGTTCTTCTTGTATTCGATGGTGACTTGGGTCTTGGTGTCAGGTCTCAACCATGGCAAAGCACCGGATCTTCTGGCGGAAGCCAATTCGGCGTTCAACTTGTGAGCCAACAAGATGGTCAATGGCAACTTCTCGTCGGTCTCGTCAGTAGCGTAACCGAACATGATACCCTGGTCACCGGCTCCCAAGTCTTCAAGAGCCTTCTCGTAGTGCAAACCTTGGGCAATGTCTGGAGACTGTTGCTCAATAGCCACCAAAACGTTACAGGTCTTGTAGTCAAAACCCTTTTCGGAGTGATCGTAACCAATGTGCTTGATGGTGTCTCTGACGATCTTCTGGAAGTCCAATTGAGCCTTGGTGGTGATTTCACCGAAGACCATGATCATACCAGTCTTAGCAGCGGTCTCACAGGCGACCTTCGACAATGGATCAACAGCCAAACAAGCATCTAAGATAGCGTCAGACACTTGGTCACAGATCTTGTCTGGGTGACCTTCACCAACGGATTCGGAGGTGAAGAAAAAGGTTTCCTCGTTAGCAGCAGTAGTCATTTTCGATAAAGATTTGATGAATTTGATGGTATTTATATTGAAAAATTTTGTCGTCGAAAAATCTTGCTTACCTAAGCGCCCACAATAGTCCCAACGTGCTGGTCGGAGTCACATCGGCCCAACGTGAAAATTGGCGCCAGCGCTGCAGTGGTGTCGGCCTCTACGTGGCCGCGCCGCTACGACTGTTGTCTGGTTGCTACGCCAGCCAATTGGTCGGCATTTGCTACATCGTGGGTACGACGTATACGAGCCACAGTTTTTCGGGCCGTTTTGTGTCACCTCATCTCAGATCTGTTGAGTCATTTCACGTGCTCGACATGTGAACGTCTGCTTGTCGCTTGCTGACTAAGACAAAGAGCATCTACACGCGAATCGCGTTTCGTTTTTACACCATATGGATCTTCTCGACGGCATTGAGGACCTCAGTCCGGCGAAGTTGCGGTATGTCGACAAGACACAGGTCATAGAGCACACACAGGAGGCTAGTGACGCGGAATCGCTGTCCGAATCTGACGTTTCTGGCCCCGAAACCACGCAAAACGTGTCGCATCAAGCCATTCTCTCCAAGTTGCAGCAACTCAAGCTGAAAATGCACGTCGACACCCAGGTCATCGACGAGGAGGTGCCGGTGCCGACCGTGTCCCGGCTTCCGCAGCTCGAAATCGACTTTTCCGAGATCAAATCAACTCAAAGCACGTTATTGAACCCACCCCAAGATACGCAGCCCGTTTCCGTTGAGGACAAGACGAGGGCGTTGGTCGAGCAGAAGCGCGAGGCCAGATTGCAGCGGGAGCAGTTGGAGGCCGAAATCTCCATGACGACGTTGACGGACGAGGAAGAAGAGTTTTACTCCAAGCCCCAGTCTTCAGACGCCCCAAAACCCACCAGCAAAGAAATGAAGGAGGCAGACCAATTCTTGAGCTCCCGAAAGAGACAGGATTTCTTCGACTCCACGCAGGTTAAGACCACCCGGAAGTTCAACAAAGACACGTTCATCAACGATTTCCAGCTGGAGTTCAACCAGGAATCGGAGCCCGAGTCCGAGCACGAAAAACAGTCCACTCCTGCCACCTCCCCCCACAAGAACTCGTCTCCCATCAAGGTCAGTAACCCCATTGCTGCATACAGCAAGAACTTAAAGAAGCAGTTCACGGAAATCAGTCTTGGGTCTTCCGACTCCGAGGCCGAGTCTTCCAGCATCCCCGATCTCCCCAAGGACATGAAGCTTGCGATCAAGAAGAAGTTCTCCAAGAAAAGCCCCGTGAAGAAGAACTCCGGCAAGAAGTTCTTCAATAAATTATTTGCATCGAACATCAACCAGCTACAAGAAATGAGACGCCAAAACCCCGAAAGCGCCATTTTGGAGGAGCTCGAGAAGGACGAGGAAGTCATGGGCTCGTTGTTGGACAGAGAGATCGAGCGTGTACGGAACATCAGAAAGAAGGAGAAGATGAGAGAACGGGCCCAGCAGGCTCTCCTCAAAAAAGGTGAAACTCAGCCGTCCGACCAGGACGAGAACCAGTCTGAAGATGTCCCTGATAGTGATAACTGGGACGATTCTGAACAAGACGAGGAAGAATCGGAGGACGAAGAGAACCTCAGCGATCTCGAGGGAACCAGAAGAAAGCACAAGATTCTCGATTCAGAGGACGAGGACGAACAGCAAGCTAAATCAGACGACGAGGCAAAAGACAAAGTCTCGGAAGAAGAGGCATCTGAGTCAGAAGACTCGTACATGTTTGGCTACAACGAAAAAAGGGACAGGAAAGTGACCAACGATATCAAGATCGATAACTCGGCCATTGGCAGTCAGAGTCCTGAGTTGTTCAAGAATTTGGCTCCTCATAAACCCTCAGAGTCCGACGCTTCCTTCGACTTGTCCAAAGAAGCCTCTTTTGTCAATGAGTTGCCCTCGTTCCACGACTTGCCTGTTAGTCAAATGAAAAGTACCCAGGTGGATGCTTTCGAGTCCACACAAGCGGATGTGACAACGCAAGCTGATACAACTACACAAGCAGACACTATCACAAGGGACGACGAGACTCAATTGATTGAGAAGGCTCAGACACAGTCCCAGACGCAAGCTTCTAACAGAAACATCTTGGATGATATTGCCGAGGAAGACGAAGATGTCACGCCTGAAGTCTTGAAGCATGGTCGCCAACTTGTGAGAAAGAATGCACCTCTTGCCCTTGATGACTCTGACGACGAGAAAGAAGACGACGAAAAGATCAAGGAGCAGATCAGGATATACGAAGAAAAGATAAGAAGGAAGGAATTGAAGATCAAGAAGAAGAGAAGAGACATGGAAAGGAGAGGATTCAAGGAGATCATCGAAGGAGAAGCCGAGGAAAGTGACGATGAGTGGAAAGGTATTGGAGGTGCTGAAGGTGAATTTGACGACGACAGAGCCAACTCCGAAGACGAGAAAATGATCGATAACGATTTCAACATCGACTTGAATGACGAAGAAGTCAAGAAAAAGTTCATGGAGCAATACAAGATCAAGGACCAGAAGGAGTTGGAGAAGTTGATCGACGATATCAAGAACCATAGATTGATGAAGAAATTCAAAAATCACAACGGTTTGGACATCGAACTCAGTGACGAAGAAGACGAATTGCTTCTTGCCTACAGGAAGCAAAAGTTGCAAGAGCAAAAGATGAAGCTCTTGGAGAACTCGAAGCTTCAGAAATTGTTGAAGAGTGAAAAGTCCAAAGCATTTTTCGAATCGATACAGGAAGAATCAGTGAAGATTGTGATTGACGAAGAAGTATCAGACGAAGAGTCAGAAGAGCCAACACAAGATCCACAAGAAGAGAAAGAAAATATTCCTCTGGAAAAACCACATAAGATCAGAATTGAACAATCGTTTATTCAAAAACAATTGTCGTTTCTCTCGAACCCTATAGATGATTACGAAGCGGCCCAGAAACTCTCAAACAAGCAACACGACATGGATTATGACTCTGAAGATGAAACTGATCTCAAGGCGTTGAAAATGCAAAGTATGAATAACCTCAGAAGTTTCACGGCGAAAAGATCTATTCAAGAGATCGAAACTGACGATGATGACGAAGAAGATACACAGAAAGACACACCTCAAGTTGACTCAGACGACGAGCTAATGCCCAGCAGGAAGCCGTCTTTCATGGATTCGTTCAGATCAACAGACAAAGATAATGCTGCCTCTTTTAGTGGAGTCACCATTAGCAAGCAGTATAAGGTTGCCAGCGGGTCCAAGGCATCGATCTCATACCTCTCTAAGAAGTCTATGCCCATGAAGAGTCTCAAGAGAGTCAAGCATCAAAAATCAATCAACAGATTACAGCATCAAAATAACAAGAATAAGTTGTTTAATTCCAATAATTCTAAGAATTTTAAATAGTTAAATACAGAGATATCTCGATTGAGTTGTAGAACCAAAGGAGGATCATCTCGATGACATAAAAACTAGAACGATATGCTAGTGCTCAAGGCTTCTTGCAAAGACCGATTGCTGAAGCTGGACACCATGGGTTTATTGAAAATGGACTCATGGCCGTGGCTCAAAATGAATGATTTGTTGGTGTTGACCGTCAAACTCGAATGGGTTCCTTGGCTAGCAGGAACTCTCTTCAGGTAGCTGTCGCTGCGTATAGATATGGGTTTGGTTTTGGGGACTGATTTCAATTGCTCTAATTTATCAGACTTCCGTCGCTTGAGCCCATGAGGTTTATCAGGCGGCGTTGGTGGTGTGGGCAACTCGCTATTGACCAACTTGAGAAAGCTTTCCGTGAGTGACTTACCAGAGAAAGACTTCCGCCGTGGCGGCGCCGGTCGTTCGGCTGTCGCCTTGGTCTTTTCAGGCGATAACAATGCAAAGTTGAAGAGAGAAAAAGGGGCTTTGGGGGTATTATTCATGACTTCCGAGAGGAGTTTCTTGGAGTTGACGGCGGTGTAGGAGCTGCCGGAGTAGATGGCCTCTATGGTTGTGGCGAGCGACTCCAGCGGCGTCTGCTTGATGTTGTCGATGGGGTTGTGAAATTTATGATTGGTGATGGGAGGAATGCTGATTTTCTGGGGCACCAAGCTCTCTTCGCTGACGGACTGCTTCAACACAAATGGATACGAAGACGAGTTCAAGTTGATGCGGGACTTTCGAAGGAAGTTCTCGAAATTGTCGATGCTGTTATACTTGGGAGGAGTGATGGAGATATCCGAGAGAATGGACTCGTTGTCGTCAACGGAGAACTCGATAGGGTTTAAGAGACTCAACTTGTCGTCGCTGTGGTCGAAGACGGTGGAGTCGGACGCATTGTGCTCCGGAACGGTGGTTTCGACGGTTTCTCCGTCGAGTGTGTGGTCGAACGAGGTGTTCATGCTGGGCGACGCCTCCAGGGTGTCGTCGTACGACACGGGGTTGATGTTGAAGATCTTGGAGATGCGGTAGCGGCTCTTCTTCTTGGAAACCTGGGTGTTCTGGCACCGCAACGGCTTCAAGGCCATGTTCAGAATGGACTCCGTCTTGTAGACGGTCTTTTCCACGGCAAGGTCCCGCAGCGGCTTGCGGCTCACGCTCTCGGCCACGTACCCGAGGCGGTACTTGTCCCTGAGGAACCGGTTTTCGTCCTCCAAGTTGTTCAAGGTGTGGTTGTTGGTGATGAGGTCGTTGTGGGCGACGTTCGACTCGAACAAGTCGGTCTTGCCCAGCAACTCGACGAGCCGCACGTGGTAGTCGTAGTTGCTCTTGACGGCGGTGTTGACGGACTCGATGGTCAAATCAAACGTCGAGATATGGCCGTTGTTTCGGCAAATCTTGTCCATGAGCGCCGTCGATTCGTCGAGCGCCAGCACGAGCGTGTCGGAGCGCAGCTCGAGGCTCTCGACCAAATGCAAAAGATGGTCTAGCTTGGTCATTGCATGCCCCTAAAAAATAGCTACCAGTGATGTATATCAATTGTCAATTATGTGCACAACCAATATTTTGAGTAAACAAAAAAGTTTAATTGAGATGCATTCCAGATTTAGAGTAAAACCTACTCAAAGCGGAACTGGCTGATCCATGTAACATCTAAAAAATGGTGTGGCTACGGCTGGTGCTAATTTATTCATGCGATGTAGACTACTTCTTGGACTTCTTGGACGACTCGGCCTCGTCGTCGTGCTTTCTCTTTTTATGCTTCTTGTCTTTCTTTTCCTTCTTGGCCAATTTGTTGGTGTACTCCTCCTCCTCGGGAGCTTCAAAAGCCTTTTCTCTTTCCGCCCGCTTGGTCTCCACCTTCTCCTCCTGCTTCTCTTTCTTCTCGTCCATCTGCTTCTGCTTCTTGTCCTTCTTGTTCAAGAAATACTCACCACTCTCAATCTGTAAATCAACCTTTCTAGGCTGTTGCGATGGTGGGAATGGCGTGTACACCTTCTTCTCCTTGATGGTCTTCTTCTTTCTCTGGACGTTCCGCTTCTTGAACATCGGCAAAAATCGGGACCAGTCCTCCTCAGCTAGCTCTGGTTTCTTGGCCAATTCCTGCTTGATCATTAACTCTTTGATGTGGTATATAGGGTGCACGTTCTTCATGCAGTCTTCCACGACCCTTCTGACCTCCTTGAGCCCCTTGTATGGGCCCATGGCGCTGACGGTGTTACCCTGCACCAAAATGTAGCACTTGGTCAATAACTCCAATGCTTTCAACGTATTACCGTTAGGACCCACCAACCGCTGTCTTCTCTTGACAAATCTGTCCTTGTTGCTCACGACATTGCCGATCTTTATCACATCACAGGCCACGTCGTCCTGCAAGATCTTGACGGCTTGTGGCAACGGCACGGATCTAGCCAATAATTTGATAAGGTCTCTGGCCTTCAAAATGATGGCCGGATCAAAAGTCTTTCTGGTGGTCTTGACCGTCATACTGCCCTCGACCAAGTTCAACTCGCTGGCCACATGGTGCTTATCCAAAGACCTGGTGACCTCGTTCCATATGGACTTCAAGTACTGTTCTCTATATTTGGGGAAAAGCGTCATGAACGATGACTCCTCGGCAAACGGCTGGCCGGAGGCGTTGTCCTCCTCCTTGAACTCGTCGATCTGCCACTTATCGATGTCTGGGGTGTCCCAGGGCTTGTCTTTATTGTGAGTAGAAACCATTATGAGATGCTCATCGCAGAAAAATTTCATTTTTAATGCCGCCGAAGCACACCAAGAAGGTGGGAAAACCGAAAAAGCCGACCAAGCGGGTGCTGAAGAGCAAGAGCAAGGCCACCAAGGCAGCTATCGAAAAGCTCGACAAGAATGTGGAGCAGTTTGACGACATTAAGGCGATTGTCACTCAGACGACTAGCGACAAGCCGGCCAATGTGCTAAATTCGCAGGCGCTACGCGACGACTTGCAAAAGGAGAAGCAGACCAATGGCGACATAGATAGACAATTGCAGCTCATTCTGGATATGGGCTTGTAACAATAACGACTAATGAACACCTCACCCACCATTGTAGAACAATAGCCATGTCGCGTGCTGACTAAGCAGGCGTCGCGAAATTCGGTACCTGCCATTCCTCGTTAAAACCTCCTGGACGCGTCGCGACAGAAAATAAATTTCACTCGTTTTTGCCGAAGGTCAATTGAACATGTCCCACCATTCAAGACAGCCCTCGCTCTCGTCGCTCATGCTGGGCACGTCCGGCCACCCGCAGTTTATCGGGCCCTGGAAGCTCGGCAAAACCTTGGGCCGCGGCGCCACAGGCCGGGTGTTACTAGCCACCCACCATACTAATGGGCAGAAGGCCGCCGTCAAGGTGGTTCTGAAGTCCGAGCTCGACGACGACGGAATGAAGAAGCCCAACGACCACGGCGGCTTGCCGTACGGCATCGAGCGGGAGATTATCATCATGAAATTGCTCACGCATCCCAACGTCTTGCGGTTGTACGACGTGTGGGAGACGTCCAAGAACTTATATCTCGTGCTCGAGTACGTCGAGGGCGGCGAGCTCTTCGACCTCTTGGTGGAGAAGGGGCCGCTTCCCGAGCCCGAGGCCATCAAGTATTTCCGCCAAATTGTGTTGGGGACCGCCTACTGCCACGCATTGGGCATCTGCCACCGGGACTTGAAGCCGGAAAACCTCTTGTTGGACTCCAACTTGAACGTCAAGTTGGCCGACTTCGGCATGGCCGCCTTGCAGAGCGCCGACAAGTTGCTCGAGACCTCGTGTGGCTCGCCCCACTACGCGGCGCCGGAAATCGTCAGCGGCCTCAAGTACCAGGGCTTCGCCTCCGACGTGTGGTCCTGCGGTGTCATCTTGTTCGCCTTGCTCACCGGCAGATTGCCGTTTGACGACGAAAACATTAGAGACTTGTTGTTGAAGGTGCAGGCCGGCTCGTTCGAAATGCCCTCCGACATCAGCTACGAGGCCCAGGACTTGATCTCCAAGATGTTGACCGTCAACCCGGACCGCAGAATCCAGACCAGCTACATCTTGAAACACCCCTTGTTGACCAAATACCCCATGCCCAACGAGGACTTGATCAGCGTTAAGTCGTTGCCCCACCCGCAAACCGCCTCCAAGTCCTTGGGCTCCGTCAAGAACATCGACAAGCAGATCTTGCAGAACTTGACCATCTTGTGGAACGACAGAACCCAAAACGATATAATAAAGAGTTTACTCTCTAATGGTCCCAACCCCGAAAAGACATTTTATGCTTTGTTGCTCAGATATAGACACAACCAGGACGAGACGGAACTCACGGCCAACAACGGCAAGATCGTCGGGTCCACTTCTATCAAAAACCTTCAGAAGAAGAGAGCCAGTCAAATCTCGGCGTCGTCTACTCGCAACAGACCAGTTCTGTTCCAATACAGAAACGGCGTGAGAACAAGCACAGCCGGCGGCAGAATGTCTGCGGCCTCAAGTGTGCAGAACTCTCCTTACAAGTCGCCAAGAGGGTCGCCCAACAAATACGGCTACAATAACTCTCCTTACCGGGGTTCTCCAAGAAGATCTCCTAGACGGTCGCCGTTCAAGTCTCCGAATGCCAGGTATGAAAGAGACTCGGTGACTCCTCCGACGTCCATCCCTAGAAACATTTATAACGAGATCGTCAGTGCTCAAAAAGATGGCACCCTATCCAAGGGAATGCCTCCTCCGTTACCATCCAAGGACAGCGTGAATCACTACAAGCAAGTCGAAGACTACAAATCTGCACACGCAGAGAACCTGTTGAAAGGTGATCAGCCTGCTCTCGGTAACGATTTAATGGCATCTGTCAATTTGTCTCCTTCTAAGGCAAAGAGAGGTTCAATGATGTCTATGCATAAATCGAACTCAAAGAACAGATTATCCAAGAGGAAGTCCTTCAGATTGTCCATGACAAACGGCTTGAAACGTAATTCTATTACGGTTAAATTATTATCCACCTATGCCAAGTTGTCGGGTGACACTGAATGGGAGTACATGGACAAGCAAACAAAAAGAACCTCTGCTACTTTTGCTACGTTGTGTGACAAGATCTTCAACCAACAAGAGTACGACGAGGACGATGAAAACTTGGTCGACGAAGAAGAAAAACAGGCAAGGGAATATGAACGGTTAATGGAAATAGAAAGGAAGAAGCATGAAGCAGAAATGCGGGCAAGACGGGAATTGGCTAAACAGAGAAAGAGACAAAAGAGAAGGTCCATTTTGTCTTCTAGAAAATTGTCCATTTTGGTCAAAGATGATGCCAACAACAGTGAAAATGACGTTGTTGCTGAATCTAAAAGAGATTCTTTGGTCCAGCCCAAGAGACAATCTAAGAACCAACAGGGTTTGAGATCTATCTCTGAAGGTACTGGCCAGAAAGTCCTTGCCGAGATCGACGACGATGAGTTGACTCCTGAAGACCTCGAAAAGTTGAAGAGAAGATCTGCTACTCAGCCAATTCCAAGAAGAAGAAAGCATCCTATCTTGACCAGAAGACCGGTTTCCCGCTTGGATCCTTTGTGGACAGCGCATGAGAACGAAGAGTTAAACAGGGCCAAAGAAGCCTTGGACTCTGAGTACAACAACAGCAAGTCCCAATCCAGGCAGAGGAAAAAGAACAACCGTGAATCTATGATTTCGGTCGATGAAAGTTTCCGTGCTAGAAGAAAGAGCGAAAACTACGACTTGCCTCCTCCAGAGATGGAAAGATCCGACTTGAGTGATGAATACTTGTCTGAAATAAGAAAGTCAAGATTGTTGAACTCTCAGTTGAACATGAGTGGCATCGTTCGTGGCGACGCTGAACCTATCGAGATTCCAAAGAAGGGACAAAAGAAGGAGAAGGCAGCTCAAGGACAAGAGAGAAGAGACAGAACGTTGATTGGTGAGGTCAAAATTCCTAAAGTTACCAGAAAATCAAGACACTTTTCTAACTCCAACAAGAGATTGTCCGTTTTATCGTTGTATTCCACCAAGGAATCGTACCACGATTTGAGCTCTATTGTCCAACACGAATCTGAAGCACTTGACCCGGCATCTAAGCAATCCAAGATCAGAACCAGTTACGCTGACAGGTTGAACAGAGCTGGGTTCGAAGCTTACGAGGAGGATGAAGAAGAACCTTTGGATCAAGGCTCAATCATAGACTTCGATGAACATTTGGCCAACAAACGTTCCAGTTACTATGGCACTACCAGAAATAGCACGGTGAGAAGACAGTCCAAGCGCAGTTCCCACAGACCTGTATCTGACTTGCCTAAATTGCCTGCTAATGAACGCAAATACCACAGAGGACCGTTGGATGAAGCCGACGAGACGTTCGCTACGAAAGCTGACATTCCTGTTAGAAGAAAGAGCAAGCGTCACGAAGACGACGGCGATTACTACGGAGGTCTTTTGAGTGATGACAACAATGACGATTACGAAGATGAAGAGGCGGAAGAGGACGAGGGCGAAACAAAGGTGTTTGAAAACATCAAGTTGCCACCTTCGGGTGCTCCTCGTCACTCCAACAATAGTGGCCAAAAGGAAGAGAGGTATAAGACGAAGTCGATGTTGCCTAGTGCCGAATCCATGTTGATACCCGATATGAAGAATCTTAAGACTCCTGAGATTCCTAAGCCAAAACCATATGCATCCACTAGAGCTAACAAGACCGACACTTATCCTAAGCCTGCTCCTATCCAGCCTCCAGCTTCCAACACTCATAGACCAAAGCCTTTGGAGGACTCCACCAACAGACCCGACCAGAAGAAGAGTAAGAACATCTTCAGAAAGTTGTCTTGGGGTAGTAAGAAGACCATGGATGACGCCAACACACAGCTTCCATCACCAGCCAATTCTCTTGAAGAGAAGAGGCCAGCTCAAAGATCCAACTCGTTCTTTAGATGGTTGTCTGGCAACACCGAAGAAGCCACGGGATCTGATATCAAAAGATTCGATGTCATTTTGCCAAAGCAAGAAATGTCTACTGCATTGTTTGCGTTGTTGAACTCTTGGTCCAATTTTGGATTGAAAAACTTGAAGAACGACCATTACACTTATATTATTAGTGGTGCTATTTCCAAGCACAATGCTTTCAACTTGAACAGTTGTAAGTTCCGTATCAATATTAACTCCAGAGACCTGAACCAAAAATCCCAGATTGTTTGTGCTAGGATCAAGGGCTCTAAAGTTACCACTGATACTTTATTCAAAGAGATAGAAAAAGTCTTATGTAAGGAGGGAGTTATGGACAACTGATCCTTTCGTGTATACTAAGTAATTATGTTTATTTTAGAAAACTAATGATGATACCTAAGTTTCCACAGAAATACCTTCAATTTGGTTTTCGATAACGATAACCATCTTGTTGGACGTTTCTTCTACCGGCTGGGGCAGTGGCTCTTCTTCGACGGGAGGAATGTAGGTAGGACCAACAGTGCTGGTCTTCTCTCCCACACCCCATTGAGTAAACATGGAGATGAAGCCAGTAGAGAGGGCAACTTCGGCTTTAATCTGCAGTTCGTCGACAAGCATCTCGAAATCGAACTTGAACTGCCTCATCAACTTGACCTTAGCAATTCTTTCCCTAACCTCCTCGGAGGAGCCGTCTGGGTTAATAATTTTCTCTAAAAACTTTGTTCCTCTGGACCAAGAGTAAACTGCACCATCGTTTAAGTAGAAATTTTGGCTTGCACCCCCGAGACTAAAGTTGGAGGTGACAGGACGGTGAGTGACCCCAGACATGTTGTGGATGTCGACAGACTTGGAAAATACCGAAGTATTAATGGTTGCAACTTCTTTCCTATCTGGGAAGGTCAACAACGACCAAACCGGATTGAAAGAGGAAAGCCGCTCGAACGAGAAGACTTGGGTTCCGGTGCTGTCAAACACCCGGATGACTCTAGCGGAGTCCTTCCAGAAACTACGAATGAAGAAAGCAGTGGGGTGCTCAGTCAACGGAATGAAAGTTGCTTGAGAAGTGTTGATATTTAGAAGGTTTGACACGCCTAAATGCTCCAAAACAAAGGTTGACAAGGTCAAACCATTGGTGACGCCATTAACAAGGATCGCTTGAAGAAAAGAAGACATAGCTAATTACAAATAATTCACCACAATTACAAAAGATACAGTAGCGATATTATAATTACATTAGCTGATACTATGTACATCATGAGTCCCTAAATATTTTCCACTTAGTAGATACCCCAAACGTCTTCACATCCATGACAGAATTTAGAACAGGCCACAGAGGCTGACAATGGGTAGTCTGATAAACCGATCTTCTCATCGACAAATTCGTCAGCGAAATTGTCCTTACCTCTGGCCATGGCACCGACGAACACACAGATGCTCTCGTCGTCGTCCAAGGTGCTGACGTAATCTTGCACTCTTCTAACTTCAGCGTCGAACGACAAGGTGATCTTTCTGCATTTGGTGGGTAAATGATCCGTTATAGGGTTCTTGATGACCTTCAACAACTTCTCCTCGGAGTTGACCGAACGAATGCTCAACTTGTGAAGTAACTGCACCATCAAACCCGAAAATCTCTTGAAAGTTCTGGGTATTCTCACACTGGGGTTGACCTCCACCAAGACTCCTCTGGCAGTTTGTATGTAGACCTGTAACTTACCTGCCTTATTGATAGGGGAGTCCAATAACGTCAATAAACATTGGTGGGTGATATCTGGTCTGGCTTCGGCGATGTCTCTTCCCATCTTTCTCAACAAGCCTTGATGATCGTCACAATTTAATAATGCATATTTGTCGCCGCCGGGGCCGCCAGTGTTCATTTTGTGAGTCTCCAAGCACGCTTGCGATAATACCACCACTAAACGCTTGGTAGTCTTATCTTTGGAACTAAGCGAAGCTGGTTGAACTGGAACCAACGACGCAGGAGGAGCCGAAGGAGCGTTTTTTTTCTCTCCGTTGGCAGCTTTGGTATTTTTCGACCCGTTCTCCGAGTTCGTGGCTTTTTCTGTCTTGTTTTGTCTCTTTTGGTCTTCCATCTCTGATCTGCTATACTCTGATTAAATTTTTTCATCTTTCGCATTTAAGTATCTGATCACCTGACTGGCGACTTACGAATACAGCTTCCGGCATTGATCTACCTAAATGTCCGACGACGGTTTCTCGGACGACGACGACGAGATTTTCGCCGGGCTCGGGGTGTCTGCCAAATCTGCGCCGTCTGCGGCGCCGGTGAAGGCCACAAATTCCGTCTCGACCCGATTATATGAAGCGGACGGCGAGATCGCCATCCTCAGAGCCCAGCTCAGCCAGTTGAAATCACAGAAGCAGGAGGAGTTGACCCACATACGGCAGGAGAACCTCAGGGCGCAACATCTGCTCGAAGAACAGGTGAATTTGCTCAAGTTTTCGGTGCAAAAGCTCGAAGACGAAAAGAAGTTTCTTGATAACCAGCTAAAGACCACCTACGCAAAGAGAAGAAAGACCAACGATGGGAATGGCGTACTGGTGGAAGACAGCGCGTCGTACGCCAAACCAAAAAATGAAACGGTTGAGACAGCACCTAAAACTATCAAAGTGAATGATGATTCGTCTTTATTGATCGATTTCCTCTACAAAGTTGCCATGAACGGCAGCCCTAGACCCACCTTGCTGTACTTGAGCCAGGTGACCCTCGGCCTGGATGTCGTGGTCAAGGGCTGCCAGTTCAAGCAAATGCATCCGCTCTCCAGCTCTATAATCGAGTTCATACTAGTGAAACGAGACTTACGACTAGACCAATTGATAAGAGAGTTCTGCATATTGCTCATAGGGTTGATAGATTACTTGGAGCAGGAGAAGACCCTTTTGGCGGTGCCGTTTCTCTTGTCTCTCATTCACGGTGCCCTAATCTTCAGGGTTTCAGCCGTTGATAAAACCCTCACTACGATTGTATCGGCGAAAGCGCTGCAACTAGTGTTGAAGTTGGTCCCATCGTTGGACTCGGTTTCCAGTGAAGAGACATATACTAGTTACTACAACTTGCCGCTTCAAAACATTGTTTTGGAGAACCTAATACTAATATGTGCCATGGATGTGCTAGAAAAACTGATTTCTATTGCTTCGCTGTTCGATGCCACTTTCTTCGCTCTGTTTGTGAAGGAGATCGACCTCGAAGAGTTGATCTCAATCATTCTCCCAAGAAATACCGGCAGACTAGTGAACTGTTCTCAGATTAATGTCTTGTTCAATATGGTTCAAATAGTGGGGGTTTTGGTATCGAAACAGTACGTTTCGTCTATCCCCGGCAATCTTTTCGACTCGCTCTTGAAGTTATTTCTTATTGAAGTGGGGATGAGAAGCGAGTACATGTTCTGGGGCTTGAACAGGATGATTGGCAATAATACCGATTTTGAAAAGGTCGAAGCGATGATTCCTGAGAAGCAGAATTGTCTCGGCAAGAGCATGATGGTGATTCCGAACCCAATCCCCCGAAGCCTCAGACGAAAAGATCACGATACGTTAGCAAACCGACTCAACCATGAATTTCATCTTCTAACACTCAGAATTCAGGTTACTCAAGTTATCGAGACGTTTGCGGTGACCAAGCCATCATCAGAGCACCTCCGGCTGAAGGAAACCATCAAGTCGCTCGTGCGAATCGCCAACTTTGAGCAGGCGTTCGTGATGGGCAACCCTAGGTCCAAATACAACTACATAAGAATTCAGATGATTTCTGGGCTAATCCGAATTCTCTACCATCTCTTTGACGATGACAAGAAGCTCAATGAGCTTTTATACCCCGAGACCCTCAGCGAGCTACTTGTGGTGCTTCTGCGGACGTCGTTCCTGTCGGACTCATTATCGATCCCAGCACACAAGCTTTTGAAGGCCTTGCGACAGAAAGACTTCAAGTACGGGGTGTTCAACGACGCCAGCGAAAAGCGGGCGCGGGAGTTGGCGCACATGGAGCTCAAAGCGGACGCCAGCGCGGTGGCGGACGTCGAGTGTGAAATGGCCAACGGGCTTGAGTTCCCCTACGATTCGGAAACGGTTGAAATTTCCAGAGAGTTGCTCCTGAAATTCATCAACCACGACGAAGCCGACAACTTGTATCTCAACATGAACGGCGAAGAGCCGCGGTTCGACGAGATGGATATAGTGGACATGACGTAACGAATACAGTACAGATTTATATTTGTCATAACTCAATAGACGTAAGCAACAATTATAGTATATTTGGGATGCTCTATACAGATGATTTATTGAGTTTGGAAACCGTTCTTGAATCTTCTGGAGACGTGCTTCAAGTAAGACATACGGCCGGTACCGGTGGTGTGTCTTCTCTTAGCCTTAAGAGCCCAGTTGTGAGATCTCAACTTAGCAGCTGGGTAACCACAAGAAGAACAGGTCTTCTTTTGGACGTGGTATGAACGACGGCCACATCTGTTACACAAGGTGTGGGATTTGTTGTGTCTTTTACCTAAAGATGGAGTACCTTCTGTTCTTGTTAGTAGAGTTCGGGGTTGTTGGACGCAGCGAGCCAGGCCGTGAGCGGTGCGGGCCGCCCGCGGGCAGCTCGGTGGGACAGCTCAGTGGGACATTCATGCGGCAGCTCATCGTGAAAAGTCGATGCAAAAGCGATGCCTGAAAAATCGGAAATCGATGGGCATCGACATCCTCTGAAACTGCCGATGAAGGAAGACTGCGGTGTCTCGACACATGAACTGGCTCACGCCAACGCCGTTGGAATTTTGTGTGGATCTTTACATACTACCCATGGTGAATTATGATAAAGTAAAATAAAATTTTCAGTGAGAAGTAGAGAGCGGGAAAGAATTTTTCAGTCACACGCACCCGTGCGCGCGGTCACCTGCAAAATAGGGCTTCCGCCCGGGAAACACAAACGCGCAACGCGATTCGCGACCCAAACAAACAAATCCGGTCACGAGATCACCAGAACTCACTCATGGCCACCCAATTCCCTCCGTCGTCGCCGTTAAGGGACACGAAGGGCCACCACGACCCGTTCACGGCGCAGCCACCCGTCGCCGTCGACAGAGGCAGAAATTTCGAGTATCCCACCCCAAATCCGTCGTCCACACTCGGCCGGTCGTCTTCGCCGCCCCGTCACACCGAGGACGACGAGCCCAAGAAGGTCTCGTTCGCCGTCGACAAGCCGGTGGAGCGGCCCGGCGCCTTGGCCGCGTTCAAGGTCACCAAGGTGCCGCTCGTGGCGCCGAAATTCACCGTGGGCCGCTCGCTGAGCAACGCCATCGCCATCCGGACCAGAGACACCTCCGTGTCCCGCAAGCACCTTGAGATCGAGACCCGCGGCGCGCAGCTCGCGGTGCGCTGCTTGGGCCACAACGGGTTCGGCATCATCGTGCCCAAGACCTGCGGCATCGTCGCTTCGGGCCCCCACACCTTCCAGTTGGAAATCATCGATTCGCCCTTGGACGCCGCCGACGTGCCCAAGTCGGTGCGGCTAGACGTCAACCACACGGAGTTCAGCGTCATGCAGCACGAGACGGTGGTGTTCCCGCGGTGCTTCAACGTCATTATCGAGTTGAAGTCCAACTTGCTCATCGTGAACCCCAACTTGGACGAGGAGGACGCCACCGAGGACGAGATGCCGGTGCTCAAGCACCAGACCCCGTCGCGGCTCACCGACCAGATCCCCTCGTCGCCGGCCGTCAAGTCTACCTTCAAAATCACCTCCGAAGAGTCCACGCCCATCAGATTGAAGCCCACCATCTCCGACCCGTCCAAGGTCGACTTCTTCACGATCCACCACGACTCGCCCCAGAAGGTCCAGGTCGCGCGCCAGCTGACGCCGCTCAACGACATCTCCAACTCGGTGCCCCACGTAGCTCCCTCCAGAAAGGCCCAGTCGGAAGAGCCCCAGTCCAACCACACCCGCAAACCCAAGAGAGAGGTGTCCGAGGGCCCTGAGTCGGCACCCAAGAAGAACAGGGTTCAAGAGCAGTCTGCTGAGCCCGAAGTCTTGGACGCCTCCATCTTGAAGGACATCGATAACTTGGGCGAAATCAATAATGTGTTGTTAAACCACTTGGCGTTCTCCCGGTTGTCGTCTACCCCCATCTCCACCTTGCGGGCCATCAGCAACACCACGTCGAAGCTCGACCCCACCCAGTTGAAGACCATTCTCCAGGAATTGAAATCTGTGGGTGTCATCTACAGAGTTGGTAAGGACGCCGCCGGAAAACCGTTAGAAGAAGAATACTACTACATACCCGAGCAAGATGACGACACCGAGAGGCCCCGCCTCGTTGCCGCCATCAAGGGTCATGGTGGTTTGAGATCATGCAGAAGAACCCATAAGCAGTACTATTGGAAGAAACCCGCTCCCAAGAAGAAAGACAGCAAGTCCAGTAAATAAGTGTATAGTAGAATGTTATTTCCGAAATAAGTTGAACGTGGACCTCTTATTCTCCGCCTCGTTCAATTGGTCTTGGCTCAAGTGGAGGATGTCGTAGAAAGTCCGTTGACCAGTTTTCAATTCGTCCTTTCTAGAGTAACTTCGTACCGCCACCATCGCCAACCCCGTGAGCACAAGAACCACCCAGAGCCCTAGGATTCCGATGGCAATGTAGAACTCAAACCAGAGCGACTGGACCTGCATCCGCTTGATTCGGTTGATCATCCGTTTCAAACCGTCAAACCCATCTTCAGTCTTTGGGACCGTCATTTCCGACATATCCTCCGGGAACTGGGGAATATTGATGACTAGGTTCTTGTTGATCCAGGATAGACCATTCTCGACAGTCATGAGCTTGCGAGTGATCACACAGTAGACCACGGTGCTCATGGGGCCCTCAAACGGCGTGGAGCTGAACGGATCCACAACCGTTTTATTTAGGTTTTCAACAAACTCATTTATGGACTCCATGACGGTAGAAGAAGCATTCTTGACAGAACCAAAGAGCTCTTCATTCAAAGCATCTTGCTGGTGGAGAACAACCTTGTTTGCGTCTTTGAAGAATGCTTCCGAATTGGTGCTGGAATTTGCAGCAATCCTCGACGTCAACTGGTCCAATGGATATTTATCTAGCTGGTTGATAAATATTCGAAGAAGCAAAAACTGAAGGAACACCATGAACAACCCAGCCAAACTTATTCCGAGTAGAGTCAAAGAGTTGGGGCTGGTCAAGTAGCTTAGAAACCAAATCTGCCTATTATTAAGGCCCCACCTTTTTCTGGTGTGGTAAATGACATGGTTCGAATAAACGTTGACAGTGTTTAAAAAATCAAACTCGTTCTTGTGGTTGATGCTTTGAAACTCCACGTACATGTTGTAGGATCTTTTCCATTTGTAGTAATCTTTGACAATCAAAAAAATCGTAGAGAGCACTATTGCAGCAATTAGACATATCAACATCGACCTGTACAGCGACTCCAAAGTGCGTTGTAACTGAAGATAGAACAGGTCCAAAGCCCGGTGGTCGATTTGAGCGACGGTGGTCTTCAGTAAATCGGTTGTGAAATTTTCAGCAGCCACTGGCGAATAGGTCCCCAGATTGTTCAAACTGGTGCCTAGAACCTCGAGTGGAGAGAGAAGCACGTCCAACGTCTTGTCTGTGAGGTTATTCACCAGAGGGACTTTCAGCTTGAGGCTGTTAATTTTTTCCATGAACTTGTCTGGGATTTGAACCGAGTCAAGATCAGATAAGGTGACATTGATTTTTTTGATGACTGACGACTGATCAACCGAGTCTTTGCCGGTGAAAAACGACTTGACCAGGTTCATGCCGCTAATTATCCCGTTGATGATCTTGTTGAGCTCGCCAACACTGGAGGAAAGAAGAGACGTGGCGGATTTGATGACGTCGTTGAAAAACCCTACGATTTCGTCTAACACTTCGACCATAAAATTGACGGTGCCCGAGATGGCCCCGTCTAAAAGACATATGAAGGTGCCCAAGAAGATCTCGATGAAGAAGGAGGCCATGGCTTTAATGACCACGATCAAGAAAAGAAGCCACTGCAAAGACTTTTCTTTGATGGAGTTGAGCGAATGGGCCATTAATTGGGCGCTCGCCTGCTGGTATGCCTGCGGCAAGTGCAGCAAGGCCTCGTTTGACCGATTGAGAGTATCTACTAGGGACGTGGATGACAATTGCAAGAGATTGAGGCACGAGATCAAGGCCTGGGTGAACAAATGGAGTTTTATTATGACGAGCGCAAGGACCACGGCGTATTTGTTGCACCACGCCTGCGACAAGGCGTCTTTGAAGTTGAGGTAGTTGGCGGTATCCATGGCGGATACCGGGGATTGGCGGCATAAGTACTACAGATCTGAAACAAATGTGAAACAGAATCTACACTGAGCCGCAGGAATGGCGGATGACGCCAGGACCCAACAAGGCAGCCAGGACGGCTAGAATGGTCTGTGCCAAAGGGCCAAAAGACCAGCACCAGAAGCAAGCACCAAGGTCAGGCTTATCAGCAACCAAATATCACGTGACTAGGACGCACACCCAGAAGGCAAATCCACCATCGCGAAAACAAACAACATGTCGGACACCCAGACGCCCAAGGAAGAGAAATCAGACACCCACATCAACTTGAAGGTCAGCGACGGATCGGCCGAGATCTTTTTCAAGATCAAAAGATCGACGCCCATGAGGCGGTTGATGGAGGCCTTCTGCAAAAGACAGGGCAAACCCATGGACACCCTCAGATTCTTAATTGACGGGACCCGTGTCGGGCCCGACAACACGCCGGAAGAATTGGATTTGGAAGACGGCGACGTTATTGAGGCGCACCGCGAACAAGTTGGAGGTAAGTAGAAATATACAGCAATCAAGGAACGGAACGGGAATGAATCACACTCGGATGATAACAGTTTTGTGTCACCAAACATCGGAAATATATAAAGCGCCTAAGGTCACATTTTCTTAAGCTTAAAATGTGTATGGGAGCTATTTGCAGTATTTGTCGTATGTAATAATATCTACAATGTTTACTAACGACAGACCACAAATCTTGGGTCGGCTGTGGTAATCATATTAATGCCGTCATGGATGCCACTCCAAAAGATAATTGGTGCACATGCGAACATGTTGACGACCTGACAGATTTAAAGTACCCTCCTAAAGCCAGTACGGGATTCGCTAAAAAATCTCTGTAAGTAGTAAATAAATGTCAATGAGTAAAAAACCCCAGTTGCGTGACATCCCCTCTACCCCGGTCCTTTGCAAATTCACGACTTCGCCAATCGTGCTAAACTCACAGGACTCGCACCAGTTCACCATGAACTTCAACTACCCTGATTTCTTAGGGGCCCCCGACCGTCGTGAGTCTGCCGACTCTGGCGCCGCTAATCCCGACCCCAACATGTCGCTGCCCCATTCCAATCGCAATCCGCAGCCCTTTGCCGACCCTCTCTCCGAATTCCAGTTGCCCGCCAACTCCAACTTCAATTTGAACTCCAATTTCAACCAGATCTTCAACAAGCTCTCGCTGCTCGAGCAGGCCCAGCCCCTCAACCCCTTTGCCCCGGTCAAACAGGACGCTTTCAACCTCCCGGTCGAGCTCCAAGGTGGAATCGGCACCATATCCTCCCGAAGACCCTCCTACGCGGCCGAGTCGTTTACCCGCTCCACCCTCCCGACAAACTACAACTACCAGCACCAGCCGCCCCAGCTGTCGCTACAGCCCAAGAACTTGGCCCAGTACGCCGCCGTCAATAACTACAATAATTACCTCTTCGACACCATGAACGACTCGTTCCAGAACTTCAACATCAACGCCAACTTGAACGACTTCCAGTCCCGGAGACCGTCCCAGATCGTCGACTTTGCCGAGTCCAAGCCCTTCGACCCCTTGGCGGCCGTGGCTACCCCTCCGCCCTCGCAGAACAACTCCAACGTCAAGTTGGAAAATGGCCTCATTCTCAAAGACCAGTACATCATGGCCACTCCCGAGTTGAAGAAACTTTACGAGAAAACCACCAGCTACTTCCAGGACGTCGACTTGAGCAACGAGATCTTGGCTAACTTGCACAATTTACTAAAATCCCCCGTCATCATCAAGTTGATCACCTTCATCAAAAATTTGAACAATTTGACCTTTAATCACAAAATCTTGTGTCTTGTTGTCAACAAAAACGGAAAGTTCGATCTTTTGTCGTACCCCAACAGCTCCAACATCTTCCTACAAAAGAACGATCTCGTCATAGTTGATGGCGACAGAGGTAAAGATTTGGTGATGATTTTAGAGCCCTTGGTCAATCTTAATTTTGCCATTTTGTTCAATTTCTTAAAAAAACTAGAGCATTTAAAGAGTTTAACCATCTTGGATGACTCCAACTCCAACGAAATGTTAAAGAAGAAAATCGGTGGGTCCCATTCAACCTCTTTGAATGCTTCTACCATTATAAACAATCATTCCAATGAAGATAACGAATTCATTATTACTTTGCCTACCAAGCAAGTGTTGAGATTCGCTACTCCAAAGGAGATCCATAAAATCAGTGGCAAGTTCCTTGAAGAAAAGAAGGCGTTTATTACTTGTCACAACAAGATTAAAGAATTAAATCTTCAACATTCATTAAAGTTAATCAATGTCGAATATCAATCCGATTTCAAGAAGTTGATCTTCTACTATTTTGCAAATTTCAAAAGAATTGATTTCAGAAATTTGATCAAGGAATTATTCAAGATTTATAAGACTAGAATTTGGTTATGTGCTGTCCTTCCCCATGAGAACACCACATTGAATTTACTTAATTTGACTACCCAAAATTCTCCACAACTCGAACCTCTAGTCAACTCCATCCCAAGTGAATACAATTTGTCCAATGAACAAATCTTAAATTTCTCCATTAATGAGTTCGCTACTATGTTCACTCCTAATTACTTCCATCTGAAGAATTTGAAGAATTTAGTGGAAAACTTAAAATCCGAATTAGACGGGTTTTTTTACGGGTTTAACGATAAGTTCAATGAGGGAAATTTGGGTGCTGGTAAGAGCTCTAGATTTAATTCTGACCTCAGCAATTTTAATCCACTCTCCTAGACCTTCAATCGGTGAAAAGACGTTATAGATATAGATTATATAATGACATCATGATCTTTAAAATAGAACAGCCTGCCTTTTTATCATCGTCGTATTTTTTTCTTCGTCAATGTTTTTGACTTTACACGTCCCCTTTGTAATATTTTTTTGGGGTGCCTGGAAATCGTTATGTACCCAGGATGCTAAGATTTACCCGTTGTCATCTCAAAGAATGGATTCTAACAGGTGTGCTTCTTGTACAGTACGGCACTATTGGACGGTTCATAAAGCCTTATCGGCCCCAATTTGCTCGTAATGATCCTACTATTCAGTTTCCTTGGGTCGAATACGAGACTTTTTCAGTTTTTTGGTTGACAGTTTTATGTGTCATCTTGCCAGTGGTGGGAATCGCAGGTATTGCTGCCTCTAAATTCAAGCCTGGCGACGTGAACTTTATCAGACACTTGGAGACAGTCTTTTTAGGTTTTTTCCTTTCCATGTTTCTTAATGCTGTTTTCGTCGATTTTTTAAAAAATAACATCGGAGGCCTTAGGCCAGATTTTATGGCCCGTTGTGGTCCTGATTGGAACAAACTTGGCAACAGTATACTTGTAAGTGCATCTTGGTGTACCGCTCCGTATGGAAAGGCTGTTTTAGAAGAAGGTTTTCGGTCGACGCCTTCCGGACATACCTCTGTCGCTTTCGGAGGATTAGGATTTTTGTCCTTATATATAATGGGCCAGTATCAAGCGTTCGTCATTTCTATCAAGAAGAAGTCTCTCTTGTTGCAGTTCGGAAGCTTTTTACCTCTCATCTTGGCTACATACATCGGGCTCACAAGAGTTCAAGATTATAGACACGATTTTTTCGATGTGTTCCTCGGAGGCTTTATTGGCCTCGTTTTGGCCTGGTGGGTGTATCACCATTTCTTTAACTGGATTTGGCACCTGAGTTCTGACAAGGTGTATGAGCCTGAAACTGATGCATTGCCGATCTAGAATTGCCTATTTGGGCCATGTTCCAAATGTGTTTCATAAAAATCACATATAATCCAGTAGTTGGTAGTTTGTTATAGAGTATAGATATTAGAAGGCATGTCAGAAGAAGAATATACCAACTTGAGGTTGTTTTATACTGCCAGCTCGAAGTTAAATGGCAAGACTTATTCAACTTATACAGTTACATCGACCTCAACCTCAACTCTTGGAGCGGCTGCGAGCTCCAAGACAACAGTGAGGGTCACCAGGCCAGCTGCTGTTCCTACGTCATCAATTCCAACAACTCTACGCTCTTCTTTTTTATCTAGTTCCTCAACGAGCCAATCATCTGTACCTTCGGAAACATCTGAAACAGCTGTTCCATCTTCCACTTTGCAGCCATTAAATGTTTTATCTTCCAATTCGCTAAACCCCGGAAAGTCGTTGGAGCTTGGTTTGGCTATCGGAATCCCTTTGGCTTTGGCTGCAATTATTGGAGGAGTGCTTGGGTTTTGGTACTATATGAAAAAGAGAGGTCCTAAACCAGAGAAAATGTTGACCTTGAATAATCAATTCTATGATCTCAAGTCTTTCGATAACCCATACGACAAGGTGAAGAGTGAATCATCATTGACTCTTGGGAAAGAAATGTACTCTCAGATCCCGCCTAACAATGCTCTTAAGACTCCAATAAGATTCAAGGACCTTCCAAACAGAATCCAGACCAGCTCCAAGAACTTGATGAAACGTTTCAGTACATCTGTGAAGATCGAAAACGTGAACAACTCCATTTCACCTCTCTTTCTCAAGAGATTTAATTTGAATAAGCCAAACACACCTAGTACACCTGAATTACAATCGAAACTAGGAGAAGGTCGAGACAAGAAACTCCCTAAATTGCCCCCATTGTTGAACGAAATATCCTTCAACAACTTAGAAAAACCTGTGGAGGATGACTTGTTCAAGGTTATCAAAAGCTATCAGAAAAAACTTTCAGACGAAATTAGTATCGATATAGGCGAAAGAGTAATGCTCATCAAGAACCACGAAGATGGCTGGTGTACTGTTCAGAAGTTGGCCACAAAGGAAGTAGGAGTCATTCCGAGACTTTGTCTTATTCGAAATACATAGTTGTTACAATAACTAATATACACTAGTAGTATCTGGTCTTGTTAGAACCGTACTGATATCCCTGGTTAGATTGGGGTGGTTGTTGTTGTTGAGGCTGTTGTGGAGCCTGTTGGTATTGTGCCTGGTATTGGTATTGTCCGTTGTAATCTCTCATGTCAGGATACTGTCTACCTTGTTGGGGCATTCCCTGTTGCGGACGTTGGTTAGGTGGTTGCTGTTGCATTGGTTGACCCATGGGCTGTTGTGGCCTTTGAGCGTTACCAGGTCTTGGTCCGGAATTGTAGGAGACGGAAGGAGGGATACCAGAGGCCATATTTTGTGGGGGTCTTTGTTGTGGATACTGCTGAGACTGTCCTTGTGGCGGAGGCTTTCTGTGACCATGGTGACCAGGGGACTGTTGTTGTTGCTGTTGCTGCTGCTGCGAGTAGCCAGGTTGAGGGGCATACGCATGTCTTCCTTGGTGTCCCATCTGCGGTTGCTGTTGTTGCATTCCGTAGGTAGGGGATTGTTGGGGAGGGACTTGTGTGTACTGCTTTGGAGGAACCTTGGTGTATTGTTGTCCGGATGGCGATACCTGTGTATATCCTTGTTTCTGAGGGGACATGGATCTTGGTGGTTGAGCTTGGGAAGGAGGAGCAAATCCTCTTTGGCTTGGGGTCAATGGGTGTGAGTTTGGACTTTGAATGTGATGAGGCGAGCCCTGAGGAAACTGTTGAGTGACAGGCGTCACTGGCGCTTCCTTCTTCACTTGGAACCCGGTCAAGTTGTCACCAGCATTGTCCACCAGGAAAATAGGGACGTGGTTTTGAGAGCTGTTAGGAGAAGTGATGTGTTTTGGACGGCTTCTTGCTGGTTGCTTCTCGGGAGAATAGGAATATGGTGAAGTGTTAGCTACGTTAGCCTTTTGAGAGTGAATGGACGACTGCTCGTAAGAAGCCTTAGAGGTAGATCCCGTAGGCACATGACTGATCTTGCCACCAGAGAAGTTCTTGTCGTGGGCCGGAACAGCAGGAGGAGAATCAGGATCGCTACTAAGGTCATCGACTGGGTATGGATGAGACTTGGATTTATCGACGACCTGATTGAACTTCTCGTTGAACTCGTGGTATTGGGTCATAGGAGACTGAACTGAAGAGTAAGAACTGTTTCTGTTATCGTAAGGTGGAACAAACAAGTTCTGCTGAGTACTGGAGGAAGAAGCATTCTTCAAGCTGCCGATTTGTCTGGCGTCGAACTTCTCGGTTTCGCTCTCATTATCGTCGTCTTCAGAGAAGAGATCATTGTCATTCTTTGGATAAACGTTCTCGCTGAGATTGATCTTTCTCACGTTGGCAGGCAATTCGTCTTCGACCAACAGCTCGTATGAACCGTTCAAAATGCCGTTTCTATCCGTATGGAACTGATCAGAAGGACTTTTGATGTCGGAATATTTCTGGTAAATATCAGCCAATTGAATAGATTTGTGGGGGTCGTAGTTATTACCCACCGTCAAATTATCGTTAGAACGGGCACTCTTCTCAGGACTAGCATGGTATACCACTGTACTTCCGGAGGCATTGCGGTATGGGTTTTGTTGCAAAGGAGGGCTTGAAACGCCATTCTTATTGAAAGTTTCCGATTGTGGGGTCTGAGGAAGTTGATCATAGCCTGGGCCACGGTTCTTCGATGGTTCGGAGGAAACACGTCTGTCTGAATCGGCGAAGTGTGGAGAAACAGGACTGTTCAAAGAGTTAATGGCACCTGCTAAACCCCTAGAGCTTCCGCAGCCTTCATAGCCCTGGGCAATTTTAACACGTAAGACCTCCTTCAAATTGGAGTTCCATGTAGCTACGTCCCAGTTCAAGAAGCCGGGGTTAGTCAAGAACTGCTTCAAGTGATCGAGTTCAAGGTAATGCACATGGGGTAAAGTTGGCAAACCAAACAATAAAGACTCGGTGTCATTTCTGTCAGCTTTCAATCTTTTCGGTCTTCCATACAATCCAAATGAATCCAACAATGGCATCAAGAACCTAATCAAGGTGTCGAATCCCGGCACAGCGCTATGTTGCTCTGGCATCAAGAAAATAGCGGTATTCTTAAAATCGTCGATAGACTTCTTAGACACTTTAGTAGAAAGGGAAGGAGACTTGAAATTGATATAACCTTCGAGCTTCAACATGGTACTGTGGTCGATCAACGCGTGGCTCTGGGGATAAATTGCCGACACGATGGTGGCGTTGGTGACGACCGCCATCAAGCCCTTTTTCTTCTTTTGGTCATTCTCGAAAAACAAGATTCGGCCTGGAATGAAGCTCTTTCTCTTGCTAGTCGAGGGCTCGATGACAGCGTAGCACCTTTTCCATGCCATGCCCGAGCCATATCTTATACTGACCCAATCTTCGTGATCGAATCTCTTTTCAGCCAAGATGGTTTTGATATCGGATAATCTGGAACCTCTGGCACTCAACAAAGCACCAGTGTAGGCCAATTGTAAGCTTTGATATTCGAAGTTCGACAATCTCAAGGCCAAATACCAATTGTTCAAATCATTAGCGGATTTGAATTGAATGATGTACCGGTTTTTCAAGGTGGTAGATACAATGATGATGTTGTCCAAATTCTGCTTGGCGGCAGGGAGGGTCTTCATGGCGTTATATACAGAATCGGTGAAATTGATATAGTTGGGTTTGGAGGACGTTTCCAACAAAGCCGCCGGGTTATGCTTGAATTCAGCCAAATTGGCGGCATCCCAGTACGCGAGTTGGTTACCGGTCAAGATACCGTACACTTCCTTCCACTCACGCTCGGCGGGTTTACCGTCTCCGTTCAAATCATAATACAACATGAAAATTCCTTCATAATACCGTCTATGAGACTGGGACGACAAGAGCGTCACTATAGGAATAAGCTCGGGGGATAAGTCGTCGAATGTTTCCGGTAACGGGTCCCTCGTCGGGGACGTGGTCATGCTGGCGATTCTTTTCTTCACCAGGTTCATTGTGGTGACGTGCAAATCAAAATAAAGACTAAGTTTATTGTGGGATTCAGAAAATAGATGATCCGGGAAATATGGAGATCCGGAACGAGAACTGGGGGATATAAGGGGACTGTGGCTTAGTGAATAAATATGTTACAAAGCCAAAGAACGTCAAACGCTTCACGGGGTCAAGGATCGGATAAAAGTTGGATTTGATTAAACAAATGATATCAACTTAATAAAATACTACTGGAGAAAATTACACAAACTAATTTCTTAATAACACAAAATCCATATTAGTTTTGATGCACCGTTTGATAATCGACACAGTAAAAAATAGCAAATGAAAAAGAAATTCGGGGTAAACTAGGCATTGCTGATTAACTTGGCTACTTATTAATTTTAGCTACTTATTTGAGCCCACGTTAAGAAATTTCAACTTTGTAGTGAACGCTAAGTTGTGGATTTTCTCGATAGAAAGTCTAAATAAGATTTTTTTTCCAAGATTTATTGCCAGATTTGGCAATGGCCAAACACACGATTTCCTCAGGTTCCGTAACTATTCGTCGCCACTCATTTGCGTTTAGGTGCATTTTGGTTCTGCGATGTCGTAAAACCCTAAAATAATGTGATGTCATATTAAAATTACTACCGTTTGACAGTGCCCATAGCTACAAACGTTTGCTCTCACTTTCACGCACAAGCTTGATCAATTCTAATCCTTGTAATAACTCTTTCTCTGCTGTGTTTAGATCTTCGTAGTTGAGCGCCGAGATAGCGAACTTGGCGTGTTTTTGAATCTTGGAAATCAGCTCTTCTTTATCAATAATAGAGGTTATATTTTCTTGGGTCAATGGTTTGTGTGGTACTGGCCTTTTTGGCTCAGCCTTGGGCTTGGGCGCGGGCTTCTCTGTTTCGGCGTTTGTTTTGGGAATCATGTGGATGGAGGAAGTCTTATTAATATGGGAGATATCATCTCCAGGAAACAATTGCGGTGCTCCAGGCAAATTGAGCCCACTGTTATCTTCTGGAGAAATATGAGGAGCTGTTGGTAACGAAGGTTCGTCCGTCTCTGTTCCCTCATCGATGAACTTGGGTGGGCTGGGAATCTCAAGATCTTCATCGGCCTTAGGAGCACTGGCTACATCAGGGCTTGTAGATTCTAAATTTTTGGGAGTGTCAGGCAATTGAAGCTCGGGCTGTTCTTCAGATTGCTCTAGCTTGTCGAGCTCCTTCTCCAACTCTTCCTCGAGCTCGTCGTCCTCTTTGCTGGGGATTTCGTCTTTCATCAATTTACTCAACTGGTACTTCAACAATTTGATCTTCTCTTTGTTAGCGGCTTCAAACAGACCAAAGTCGGTCTGCTTGCCCCCAGAGATCTTGGCAAAGTCAATTGTATCATTGTCAAACAACTTCACCAAACTGAGAAAATTAAGGGTGGCTTTAATGGTGCTGGCGAGTTTGGGTTTATCGCCCAATTTGTAGTTGTTCAATCCGTTCAAGCATTGGTTGAACAAACGTAACGTAAATGCATATACAAGACTGAGCGACGTGGTCTTGTTGTCCAACACCTGAGAGATCTCTTCGTCAGATTTCACTTGCTCCGTGTTGTCTAGCAATTGCACTGTGAACAATTCGGTCTCTTTATCTTCAGTGTGAAGCTTTTTGTTTAAAATATGCTCCAAAACATAAACCTTGCAGTAGTAGCTGATGACCGGGTTGTGGTTTGCCATCTCGTTGGCCCTGACGATGAAGGGGACCACATCCTTGTCGGACTGCAATGCTTCAGGGATTTCAGATATGATAGACATTTGATGAGATTGGATATTGCACGATCGTTTATCAGTCACCAATTCAGGTATTTCTTCTTACATTATTTTGAACGAACTCTAGCATAAGGTCGTTCTGAAATATTCTGGATGCTGAGCATAAGAACTATGAAAACTTCTACAGTTTAAATAAGTATTTTGGTGATAATTGTATGATAAGTATTTAATGAATTGTATTCTATGTAAAAATTATAATTCTAAATAAATAAATCAGAAATCTGCAGCTTAAAATATTAACCAATATTTCATTTCTTGCTGGCTACCATACTAACAACACAAATGCAGCGTACAATAAATATCTAGGAATATATACAGATGGACTCCCTAGTCAAGTTCAGGCATTCTTAAAATTTCACGATCATTATTTTTAGCATCTTCTTGCAACATCTTCAAGATCTTGGAGTCTTTCCACTGGTCTGGCAAAGGAGTCACGTCGTAGTTTTCAGTGGCCCAGTAGTATATGTCCCAGTCGGCTTCGTCAAGAAGTTGGTCATACTCATCTAACTCGGCTTCAGTCATGGTAGCCAAGTATTTCTTAGCGAATCTGGACAACAACAAGTCGCTCTCCAAGATACCTCTCTTCCGGGACTGGTACACGAGACGGGCCCTTTTGGTGGCCATGTCTTCACCGACTCTTTTAATTGGCTGGATCTTCAACCTGAGGTCTTGGGTGTAAGCAGGGTTTTGAGGCTTTCCGTGGTTGGCCAACGCCACGCTCGAGGTCTGAAGCGTTCTGGCCCACACCTTGGCGGGCAACCCCACGGCAGAAACCGACTTTACCAATGAAAAATTCATTCTATGAAGATTTGTGACACTTCGCGGTTAACGAATCGTCATAATAAACTTCTGTTCTCCATTCTACTAAAATTGGCCACCTCAGTCCGATTCGCATCTGTTCAGCACCATGGGAAAAGCAGTGTCCAAGTTGTCTAAGGACGACTTGAAGTCCTTGAGGCAAGCTACGTATTTTGATAAAAGAGAGTTGCAGCAATGGTATAAAGGTTTTATGAGAGATTGCCCATCAGGACAGTTGTCGGAAGAAGAGTTTGTGAAGGTATTCAAGCAGTTCTTCCCGTTCGGCGATCCAGTGGACTACTGCCACTTGTTGTTCCAAGTTTTCGACGCAGATAATTCCAAATACATCGACTTTAAAGAGTTCATCATTGCACTTTCCATAACTTCCAGAGGGTCCACGGACCAAAAAATTAACTGGAGTTACAGGATATACGACTTCAACAGAGAAGGTGCGGTCACATATAATAACGTGCTTACAGTGGTAAGCGCAGTCTACAAGATGATAGGAAGTATGGTGGCCTTACCGGAAGACGAAAAGACCCCAGAGTCCCGATCAGAAAAATTCTTTAAACTCCTCAAAAAAGACCCAGCCAACGATACCATCAGTGCCGACGAGTTTAGACAACTTCTGAAATTAGACCCTAGCATCGTCCATGCAATGAACTCATTCGATGGATTGGTATAAGTAAAATAGCATAATGAATAATGTATTTAGAATCATCAAAACGGAAAACGTTTCTATTCAATATAATTACAAATCTAAGTTATTGCTGGCTCTCCACTGCTTCCAAGAGTCCATCTAATAATTCATCAACCTCATTAATGTCCACACCAGTACAGAAACTAACAACCTTCTTGAATTTAGTAGTAAGCTTGCTGTAATCACTTAGCACATTCAACTCACCTTCGATACTGGAATTCAATTCCTTGTAAGCCTCTATCCTGGCCTTAAGTATCTGCTCACTTGGCAACAGAGATGTGAATGCCTCATCGGTCTGCAAATCATCCACAGACTCATTCTTAACGAGCTTATTGTAGATATTGTCGATTCGGAATGGCTCGTCGGCATCAAACTTATTATCACCGATCTCGTCATCCGCTATGACACCGTCAAGGCTTTCGTTTTTCAATGCTTCAAGCTTCTCGGTCAAATTAATCATTTGCAATTTCAAATTGTCCAAATAAACTAATTTGTCATGAATCTTTTTGTTCAAATACTTGTTGTTGGCCGTGACGAGCGTAGCGTCATACAACTGTTGGTTCAAGTCTATAATTTGACGCTTCTTGGAGTTGAGAATATTCTCATACTCATTGTTGGTGTTGTTGAGAAGTTCTTTAATACTGTTGAATATTCTGGTGGATGAACTAGCATCTTCCGGAAGCTTGCCAGTTTCTGCGGTGGTCTTGGCCAATTCCTCTTTGTCCATTATTGCTTGTCCCGCAATATCGATTTTCTTGACCAAGAACTCAACGTTTGTTCTGATAACCTCCACTAAATAGAGATCATCGTCAGTGAATTGTTCGTTCGGTATTCCCAATTTCCGATGGTTTATGATTTCTTTGACGATATCAAAGTCAATTGGTTTTATGCCGGTTTTGTTCTCGAGGTTAACATCGGCAGAGAGCTCGAGCAACATTTCCACGAGATACTTGTTATCGTTTTCAGCGGCAAAATGAAGAGCAGTGTTCCCGCTCTTGTCTTCCTGGAGATTGACCAAATTTTCAACTAGATCCTTCAAGTATTGCTGGTTATTATTGTTTTCGTTAGAGAGAATGAAATTCATGATTTGAGTGAAGTAGAATTTGTTAGATTCAAATTTCTTGTTACAGTTGCTGGTCAAATAGTGCAAGAAAGACCATTTGTTGTTGTCGTACAACCATAAGTTGGGATGTAAGACGCTTTTGAGCAAGCGTCCAAAGTTGCCTTTTTCCATGGAGTTGGTGACGAGAATCGTCGATATCAAAGGCGACTCACCGGTCTTGGTTCCTCTCACCGGGCTGTTCATCCCGAGCTTGACAAGCGCTTCCACCAAGTTGGCCGACGCCAAGGTGGCCGCGAAGTGGAGGGCGGTCTTGCCGTTCGAGTCGAGCGGGATATCACAGGCGCTCAAGAGATCATCGGTTTGGAGGGATTTGAAGGTGTCGGCGATCTGGGCCGCCGTGAGTTCCGACTGCTCGTTCTGCTTGAACACCTCGCCGATCTTGTGCTTGACGTCGGCCGCAAATTCAGTCTGTCCGCTGAGTGGTGGTAGCGTATACGGGAAGTTTGCGTTCACGGGCGCAGCGGCCCGGAAGTCGTGGCCGGGCTCGAGCTTGGGCTTCTTGGACGGCGAGCCCGTCAACTTGGTGTCGTCTTCGAGCGGCCGCTTGTTGTCGGGGAGTTTAGATAATTCGTCGTAGTCGTGAACATCCACGAGGAAAAGGGTCTTGAAAAAGTCGTAGATGTCGAACTTGACGGCCAACGACACCGCCCTGTCAAAGGGCACCCACGCGCCCTTGAGCATGGGGTTGGCGTGGTCGCGGAGGTCGTTGAATTCGGGGGTGTAGTCGGTGGGCGTGTGATACTTCAAGGAGTCCAACTCGTTATTGATAAACGACGTGAGTTGGTCGCGCGTGAAGTAATCAAGCCGCCATAGGAGCTCGAGGAGCTGGGTCACGTTGATGTAGGAGTCTTGCACGCGCCGCAACACCAGGATTTCGTGCTTGGAGGAAGCGATTTTGATGACCAATTGGATGACTTTTTCGCCGGCGTACACCGACGAGTAGATCTGCGACGACCACGACACCGACGTTAGGTGGGTGCTGGTGAGCCGCTGGGAAATCAGGTTGGCAGTGGTGTCTCCTAAAGCGATGGGCGACTCCATGGACGTGTTTGATGAAATTTCACCGCGATAAAAATTCAATGGACTACTCGGACAGGGTTAACTCTAAAAAGGGTGCCGGAGGCGTTGCCGACCTTCTGGAACAGAACGTCCACACCAAGAAGCGGGTGCGAGAGTTGTTGTCGTCGCAGATTTTGGACTTGGACAACGACCCGTATGTGTTTAAAAATCATTTGGGGCTTCTCGAGTGCAAGCTCTGCTTAACCAACCATGTGAGCGAACTGTCGTACATCTCGCACGTTGGCGGGAAAAAACACCAGCTCAGCCTCGAGCGCCGCCGGCTCCTTGACGAGAAGAACAACCGCGCCGTGGCCTCCCACAACATCGTGTCGATAAACTCGGTGCCCAAGAAGACCTGGGCCAAAATTGGCAGACCCGAGTATAAAGTCACGAAAATACGACACCCCCAGCTGTACAAGATGGGGCTCCTCGTCACGGTCAAGTACCCCAAGACCACGGTGGACGAGCCGTTGTTCCGGTTCCTCTCGTACTTTGAGTTGAACCAGCGCAACCAGGCGGCTGCTACCGAGGATCTACAATATTTGGTCATCCTGGCCCAACCTTACGAAAACATCGCCATCGGCATCCCCAACCTCGAGATCGACAAGCCCGACGACGGCATGTCGGCCTCCTACTGGTGGTACTGGGACAAAGACGTCCACCAGTTCTACCTCCAGTGGCTTTATAAATGATGTAACATAGTTTAAATAGTGCGAATGAACCAACACCGTAAAGACCGGCAGCACGAGTTCCTCGTGCAGTGCGAGGAGGCGCACCGGCTCGTGCAGAACTTCCTCAACGATTGCGCCCCCTGGGGCCTCGTTCCCACTTCCAAGCCCCACTATATCTACGATAAAGATCGCAGGTCTGGGGTCAAGGCCAAAATCCAAAAGTCGCTCGACGCCCTCTCGTCCGCCATCGACAAACACGGCCTCACCGAGTTGGCCATCTCCTACAACGGTGGCAAGGACTGCCTCGTGATGCTTATCTTGTTTCTCGCTGCTATCCACATCAAATTTTCATCGGACGAAACCGCCAATCCGTCGCTCAACTTGCTCCACCCCGACTACCGGTTGGACTCGATCTACATCAACTCCGAGCTCCCGTTCCCGGAGGTCACCAGCTTCATCATGAAGACCACGGAAAAGTACCGCCTAAACCCCATCATGATCAAGGCGCTGATGAAAGAGGGCTTCGAGCACTACTTGAACGACAACCCGCAGGTCAAGTGCATCGTGGTGGGAATCCGGTACACCGATCCCTACGGAGCCAAGCTCCAGTACGAGCAGATGACGGACCACCACTGGCCCAAGTTCTTGCGGATCCACCCGATCTTGCACTGGAACTACGTAGACATTTGGGACTTCATCGTCGGATGCGACCTCGAGTACTGCTCCATGTACGACGCCGGGTACACGTCGCTCGGCGGCATCAAAAATACCCTTCCGAACCCGTATCTCAAGCACGGCGACGGATATCTTCCAGCATACGTCTTGACGGACGAGGCCGACGACAAAGAGCGGTTGGGCCGCATCAAGGGCGTGCAGACGCCCCGGACGCCGGACTCGCGCAGCAGCCCAGCCCCAGGCCCCCAAAATTCAGTTCTAGATTCTACATAGATTAGCATTTATTCATTACCGTCTTTACCGTCTCGATTTACTGGCGTTGGTACTGCTCAACAATACGTCCTTGAAGTACTCCGTCGACTCGGGGCCCACGCCGATCTTGCCCAACGCATACTCGGCGCTGGTGTGGCCCAAAGTGTCTTTGGTGCCCTGGAGCTTCTGCACCTTGAGCCGGAGCTCCACTTCTTTGCGGTTGTTCTCGTCAATGAGGTTCTGCAAGTGCTGGATGTACTCCACCGACTTGGTCAAGATCTGGCCCTTGTTGGGCTTTCCGTCCTTGGTGCCGGAATTCCTCATCATCGCTTCCTCCTCGTTGAGGTTGGCGTTGTTGCCGCCGATGTCGTTGAAGAAGTCCGCCGGCACGAGCGACAAGAGCTCCTGGATGCGGTCGTTGATGTTGTCGCGGCGCTTGCGCTCGTTTCCCTGCTGGTCGTCGTCTTCGTCGTCGTTGTCGTCGTTGTCGCTGGCGTCGTTGGACCGGATCCGGGCAATCGAGTTGCGCCGGCTGTGCGGCTTGCTGATCCCGCCGTGGGCCCCGGCGTTCACCTGCAACGACTGCGAGAGCTGCTTCTTGATGTCCATTACTGCTAAGTAGGAATGCGAGTTTATATACTGGGGTCACGTGCGCTACATCCGGCTCTTTATCCGGGACGACAACCGCCGGAGATGGCCCTCGAGCTTCTCGGCCTTCTTGTCGTCCTCCTTGGACCACACCGGCAAGTTGGACCGGAACACCTCCAAGTTTCCCATGCGCAAGTGGTAGTAGTCCGTGAGAATCTGCTTGCAAAGTCCGAGCGTAAGCAAGTTGCCTTCAAACCCGTTGTTGAGCATCTCCGTGTACATGGTGTCGATGGAGTAGAGGCTGGACTTGCCCTGGTAGATCCACAACGTTCTGAGAATCTCGTTGTAGGTGTCTTGGTTGCAGCAAATGGTGTAGAGTGCCAAATCGGTCTTCAATGAGTTGAATATGGTAAGCGCCAATTGCCCGTCCTTGAGCTTGTAGGCACACGTTCTGAGGATTGCATTGAACACCACGGGGATCGTAAACACATTCAAGTGCGGCCTGAGAGCGTCGTCGGCGCTGAATTTTTCCACCTTGTTCAACAATGCTTCATGGTCCTCCGTCATTTCTTTGTGCTGCACGAGATGCGGCAAGAAGAGCTCGTCCTGATCCTCTTGCTTGAGCAAGGTCGATATCTGCTCGAACAAAACGTTGGTGGTCTGCACTAATTGCTGTCTATCCTCCAGGCCCTCGATGTAGGTGATGGTCGGTTCCAACTTTTCTTTGATTTTGTTGAACATTGTCTCATCATACGCTCTGTCCACCATCCCTCTGGAGCGGCCGGAGTACGCCCCAGAAAGCTTCTGGAACACCTTTTTATTTCTTTCTTCTGGGGTCTCAAAGATATTCTTATACGAGTCAAAGATTTCCTCGAAAAGGTCTCTCTCCTGCTTGACTATTTCTCTAGCCGCAGAAGGCTCTTCGAAATTCAAGAAACTCTTGTCGAAGATTTCAGCATTGCCGTCGTTCTCGTCGCTGGCATCAATATTTACAGGACTGAACTCATCGTCTGAGTTTTTTGAATCTGCCACCACCTTGACATCGTCCGCAAGGTTCAAGGAAGCAAGGAGCTCTGAAAGCTCATCTTGGACGTCCGCAGTGTCTTGCAGGGTCCGTTGTGGGGGATCCTGGGGATTTATGGAATTTTTCACATCCAAATCATTGGGTGTGGATTCGTCCTTTAGCTGGTCGTATTTGATTTCGTTCAAAAACGACGACAACCCCAAGGGGTCTTTGGAATGGTTCCAGCGTCTTGCAACGTAGCCTATTCGGGCGGTCCGGGCCAAAACACCCAATCTATACATGGTTATAGAGATGCGAAAAAATGGTTCACGCTATCTAATAATACATTAAGACATAAGAATAAGTGAGCCGAATCAGGTAGACTGCCGCGCAGCCGCCTTATTCTTTATACTATACAACCCATCGGGGATATTCAATGGGTAAAGCTCTAGATTGGTACCGTCGCTCACGGCTTTCTCAAAATCTGGATGGTCGATGGTCCATTGGAGTTTATCCGCCAAATAGGACGCCACATCATCGCAGTAACCAAGGAACGACACGTCGAAGTTGCAGTCCTGGATGGTGTCTCTATTAATGAGAATCTGCGGCACCGACTCAGGCACTAGTCGCACAATATCGGCCACAGGCGATACTTGCAAAGAAGTACCAATGCTGATTAACAAGTCACATTCTTGAAGATCCGACTTGATCAAGTCGTGGAACCGGTTGGGCAATTTCTCGCCAAAGAACGTGATGTCCGGCTTCATGACGCCGTAGCTCTCCTCGACGTAGGCGTCTTTCTTCAAAAGCTTCTTGCGGGCTGGGGTACATTTGGGACAATAGCTTATGCGCTTGTCCATAATATCGTCGCGAAGCTCGCTGCCGTCGACCTTGTAGTGGCATGTGATGCAAGTGGCGGTGGCAAACGAGCCGTGGCACTGCACGAGCTTGTCGGGCACGATGCCGGCGTTGCTTTCAAGGTTGTCGATGTTTTGCGTATAGTTGCGAAGAAGCTTGTTCTTGTCCTGGAGCAACTTTATGAATGCATGGAGCGTGGTGAACACGTTCTTGGGTGGGAGGATCATGTGGGCGATCGAGTAGAACACCGAGGGGTCGAGGTGGAAAAACGACAAGTCAAAAACCTCCTGGGGGTCGCTGAGCCCCAAAGAGTCCAACTTGGAGTAGAAACCCTTGGACGATCTGAAGTCCGGGATCCCGAGACTCGTGGAGATACCAGCCCCCGTGATCACCAAGATGTTGTTGGCGCTTCTGATTTTCTCGACAACGTGGTCGACGGTGTAGAAGTGCTCGAGCCGGGTCCGCATCTTCAACACCTTTTTGAGGACCGTCTGGAGGATCTTCACCAACATCAAGAGGCGCGAGTCCTGGTCCGGGTCGTCGACGTGTTTCGGAATAAACCCCAACTGGTATATAACCCGTTCGATATCGGCACACGACGCCGTTCTCGGTAAGTATTGTTTGACGAATTCCACGGTGCCGAATTCCTTGAGAAAGCGGCGGGTCTCGAGAATGTGGTCCTTGCTGACCTCGAGCGGCGGCGGCCGTTCCAGCACAAACGAGCCGCCGGAGCTGTCCGAGGAGGAGCTTTCGGAAGACTCGTCGTTGAACGGCCGCGTGGTGAGCCGCGGGTGTTTGTCGGGGGGCGGCGGCGGCGCCCCCGCCCACCCCCCCGGGCCGGGGCCCCCCGCAACAACGCAAAAACACCACAAGATCCCCACCTGGATCAACAAGACCACCATCGACGGCAACATGGTGTTCTTCTGCCCGCAGCTCGACA
>JAQRFW010000023.1:78422-131381 GCA_039762375.1 Keqinozyma sinolaborantium | reverse complement strand
TGCCGGCGGTGGCCCAGTTCGCTGTGTCGCCAAACGCTCAGAAGCTCGCCTTCTTGACGGTCTCCCACCAGGTCGTGGTGGGGGGCGGGGGGGGCTCGCGACTCCGAGTCATCTACATGCTCCACATGCTCCACGTGCTCGACGTTTTCGTTTTCGTACTTGGAGTTGATGTTGAAGTAGTCGTCCGAGAAGGTCTCGCCCTTGATCCAGGCGTGGTTGAAGATCTCGTCGAGGGTGATGCGCTCGTTGGGGTTAATCACCAACATTTTCGTGACCAAGTCCTTGGCCTCGATGCTGACCTCGTCCCACCACGGTTTGAGGAACGTGTAGTTGCCGTTGAGAATCTTCATCGTGAGCTTCTGCGAGTCGTCGTCGTAAAATGGCGGGAACCCACATAGTATCGTGTACAAGAAACACCCGAGCGACCAGATATCCACCTGTTTGGAGTAGTAGTTCTGCTTGTCGATGTCGGCACTGATAGAAATGACCTCTGGCGCGGTGTATCCGGCGGTGCCACAGGGCGTCTTCAAGTTCATGTGGGCCTTGGTCGATTTCGACAACTTTTTGGCCAAGCCAAAGTCGCCCAACTTGATGGTGCCGATGCCGCCGCCGCCCTGGCCCGGCACAAAGTCGCCCTCGTCCACCTTGTTGCCGTCGTCGGACTGGCGCAAGTTCTCCTGGAACTGGTCGTGCGGCCGGGGGTTCATGGGGATGGTGCAGAAGAACAAGTTCTCCGGCTTGATATCGCGGTGGACGATGCCGTGTGAGTGCATGTGGCGCACGGCGTCGAGAAGCTGCCCAAACACATGGCGCGAGAGCTGCTCGCTGAAGTAGGTGAACTCGATAATCTTGTTGAAAATTTCTCCGCCGTCACAGTACTCCACCACAAGATAACAGTAGTTGGAGTAGTTGTAGTAGTCGTAGAGCTTGAGGATGTTGGGGTGGGAGATGTTGCGCATGATGTTGATCTCGTTCATGACGTTCTGGAGCTGTTTGTTGTTCAAGTTGTACTTATCGATGATTTTGATGGCCACCGTCTGGCGGGTTTCGGTGTTGAGCGCTTTGTACACGATGGAGAAGGCGCCCTCACCCAAGACCTCGATCAAGCGGTACTTTTTGGGCAAATTGGGATAGGTGGAGTTCAAGTCGCTGGAGGAAGACTCGGACGACGACACTGGCGACATAGAAGCTGAAGCGATATCGGGCTTGGCCTCGGCCGGCTTCTTACGTTTGAACTGAGCGGTTAGTAGCAGAAACATCGACGAGTAGGCTGACGTACCAGAAGAAAACCCATAATTAGCTAGGACGAAAAGAATGTATTACAATGTGTTTTGAAAATCTAGAGGGGAATATGACGTAAATGGGCTTTATTTTTAAAGTTCGATTTTTCGATTGTGGACCAGATTGATTCTAAGGGCCGCAATCCGGCGAACGCGGGACATTTATACTGCATTAGACGGTGATGTATCGCATAAGTTTGTTTACGTTTTGCTGCCAACAGCTGTGCATAATCTCATGCACCGCTCGATGCACCACAGAAAGGGCCCGACCAGCGGGCCTGCTTATGTAATCGGCCGGGTTCATACTACTGCTCATTAGGGCAATGGGTATGAACTTTGTAGTGTCAACTCCGATGGTGGCCGATGTCTAGGGCCGGTGTGTTGACAACCTGCGGCTTAAAAGTTTTGAGGTGCTATTGTCATTTTTTATGCCAGCTGCGCCTACATCTGGTGGAATTCTCATCTGTGGGTTCTCCATGGGCATCCCCGTATTTTAAGTAATGGCGTTATTTTTTGTAGATTGCTATGGGGTTTACTAAACCTTATGTGAGACATTGTCGTGGGTCTATAAGTTAGAGTTTCCTCGCGGGGCACGTCGCCGTAATTTGCGGTCTAGCGCTTGCCTCGCCCGCCGCGACATCGTGTCGCTGAAATTTCAGCTCATCGCGACATTGATTCTTCACCATGAATGCCCAGGACGACACTCTCCGGGCGGTGACGGCGGCGCTAGCCAATGACGACGACCTCGTCAAGCTTGTCGACCGCGACCAGCTCACCAAGGTCATTTCCAATTGGAACTACGCCGGCAGAACCAACAATCACTCTGCATTCTCTCAGTACACTGCTCATCTCAAGTCGCTTTCCGATAAGTTTCCAGGCCTTGAGGCCAGGGACAAGATTTTGGCGTTCTACAATGATCTCATGTCGCCCAATAACATGAAAATGGTGTACCGTTGTCTAAGCCAAAAAAAAGCCACTACGATAGCTGTGTTGAAAGTGCTTAACAATCTCTTGGACTACGATAAATCATTAGTTTCGTCCTTGATCAACAACTTTGACTTGGAGTCGCCCTCGTTGCTCAACTTATTGCCGAAGAACGACAGCATTCGTACTGTTTTCATCTCCTTCTGGTTGAACTTGAACAGAAAGATGTCCTACTTTGACAGAAAACTACACTTGAATTCGAAAATCTGGTTCAACATTTTCAAGATCATCGAGAGCGACCCCGACGACTCCATCAAGCTGGTGTTGACCTTTATAGACGACTGCGTCCTCAATGAGTCAAATTTCAGAAAACCAACCAAGATCAAGCTTGTCAATGAGACTCTCGTATTCAACCTTCAAAAGCTAATCAACAAAAAGAATTTAGAAATTATGGCCTTCTTCCGCAAACTCATCGATGGAAAGTCTGGTATTCTTTTCTATGATTATGATATGTCTACCGTTGTCAAAGTCGGCGACAAAACATACAAAGTGTACAACAAAATCCTTTACAACTTGCTCACATTCATCAAAATTGACTCAGTGGTTAAGGTCAACTTGGTTTCCTTGATCTTATCGCTGGACGTCTCGTTGATTGAGCCTTATATGAATTGGATCATCATAAACGGTGGAGGGTTCCACGAGGCTGATTTGACCAACTGGTATATTAACCATTCGCTTCTTTACATCAGAGTCTTGGAATTTTCTCCAGTCACAGCAGAAACCATCATGTTGAAGCCTTTGTCTAAGAGTTGTCTTGCTAGAGGATTGGCCCACAAGAGCCCGTTAATTGTAGAGCTCAATCTTCAACTTATTCTTTCAATGTTGGTCAAACTCGATAAAACTGACGATTCCAAAGTTGCCAAGTACTGCTTGAAGAATCTTCCCGAAGTGTCTACTTTGTTATCAATCAAGTCTGACTCGCAGGTTATCCAATTGCTTTTGCTCAAAACTATCAAGTACTATTCCAAATACAGCACTAACCTCAACGCTACTCTCGTCAAGTTTCTCAACACCGAGTTGGACTTGGTTATCAGCAACACCACAAAAATCAATTTGTTGAAGTTGGGCTATATCACTTCTATCAAGGTCAACTTGAATGAAAAGTTCGAGATCAAATGGTTTAATAAATTGAACAACTCTCATAGTTTGTTCACCAATTTAGTCAAGTTGGCTAACAAATCCGACCTGGATAAACTGGACAAAAAATCCAATGTGGCTAACAATTTGAACTACTTTTACAAATTGATCAACGACTTGGTCGACACCGACACTTTCTCTACGAACACGCCATTGAACCCATTATGGTCCGTTTTGTACTATCTGGCACCAGAGCAGGTGTACCAGCTATTGGATGAGGTAATCCAAAAGGCTGTCTCCAACCCTTATAAGTACTATGATATGTCAGGATCATTGAACGTGTTCATTATTGTTCTCATAGAACAATTTTCATACCACCTCAAGAAGATTGAATCTGCCCAGAAAGAGCAGTCGCTTGAATGGTTCTCTAAAGTGTTAAGAAATTCCAAGGTTATTGGTCAGTCTGAAACCGAAATGCTCAAGTTGTTAAAGCAATTTGAAATTAATGTGGATACAAATTTGTTCAACCTCGATAAGGCATTCAAGCCAAGTGATACTTCAATTGGAGAAGTGGTCATCAACACTCCAGCAAAGAACTTGAATGCAAATTTATTGAAAAACAAATTTGTTATGAACATTTACGACTTATGTTGTCTCATACACAAAATTAACATTTTGGCCCAAGACAAATCTGATAAACTGGCGTTAATCTTGGAAATGTTCGAGAAAATCTCCTCCTACATTTCCAGTGGAAACTCTGAGATTGTCGACAACCCATTCTTCTATGAGAAATTTTTGTTTCCAGTGAATGTTGCCCCTACTGACAATATCAAAGTGCTAACTGCCCTGTATAACGATTTTTTGCGTCATGTTCCTGAACAGCCAGTCAACTTTCAGAAGGCTGTTCTTGAGATCTTCAAAGCTGACTTGAGTGACGAACAGGCAGAGATGTACTCTGCTTACAATTGGATCATAGACGACAAAGATCTTCAAAAGGAATATCCAAGTGAAGTTTTGAACCTTTCGAATTTCAATGTTTTAATTTCCAAGTCGATTACCCCTAACATTTCCCTTGAGAAACTTTTCGATTACAAGCCTGATCAAAAGTTGCTGGTGTTGAAATTCATGCTCCAGTCAAAGAAGTTGATAGACTACATCGATATAATTTTGGAGAAGCGCTACTACAGTTTACTCTCTGAAATCGATGATGAAGTCGTGGAGCATCTTCTTACCAAGAACATGAGTGAAGAGGTACTTGCTCTTATAGGCTCGTTGATTGTTTGTGACCAAAAGTCCGTGTCAATATTTGCCAAAGTAAACTTGGACCTGGCTAAGAAACAACTTTCCCAGACAAACTATCTTAAGTTGATGTACAATGTTTTAGTCTCAGGAAATGCCTCTCAGTCGGATATTGAGCTGTTCATGAATTCCACTAAGATAGACCTGACTTTTACGACTGAAGTAGTGAACATTTTATCCCTCTCAAACAATTCTGAGATGGTGGGCAATTGGATGAACAAGTCTATGGTGTTTATCACCAAGCAGTTTGCCGAGCAGCCTGAGCTTTCAGAGGATTTCATCAGTTTTATTGACCACTATCACAAGCTTTTCAAGCGTATCAAACTTGTTTCGTCCAATATCATTGATACTCAGCTTGAAGTGATTGTACGTTCCAGTTGGGTTACGTCTGTTCCGAGCTTGAAGTATTTGAACCGCTTGATTACTAGCCTAAAGAAGTTAAATGGTAACAAGTTTTCAGAAATCTTTATCACCAATGAAAAGAATGTTTTGAACTCATTACCAGCACCTGATACAGCTGAAGTTAGAATTGAATCAGCTCTTTTGTTATTCAATCTCTTCCAAAAAGACCCCAGCGCAAACATCTTGACCAAAGTGTTATCGTGTTATAATGGTTCTACAAGATTTGAAGATCTTATCTTGAAGAAGTTGTTGGTGCAAATCGAAGAAATTCAATCGACCAGTTGGATATCAAGAGTTGAAAGCTGGGAATTGAATAAGTTGAACGCAAACGATATGGAACTTGTTGGTCAACAAAGGCTTTTGATCCCCGATAAGAACAGATTTGCAGTTAGTTTGAACTTGAACTTCATCGAAAACATGTTGCTCAACAACGTTTATTTGGAGTTACCCAATACCTATGAAGGAATTGTTGAGTTCGTTTCTAACAACTTGTTTGAAGTCAGCTACCAATACGAAAACACCGTCTACGACCATGAATTTTTATTACTTTTGCTTTTGAACAACGACGAATTCTTCAAGTTTGAGGAGTCCAAGGTGTTAATTAACTTCAAAAACCTTATCAACTACCACATCCTTGAGATCATGGTGAAGAACTATAAGCACTCGGCTATCTCACAGAATATTGTCAAGAACTTGTTGCGGTTTATCGACGAAGACCAATCTTTCAAGGACAAAAACCTTTTCAAGATCTATTTAAGTAATCTTTTGAATACCCCCAGTGTTTTTGATATCCAACTAAAGATCTACTCCAGTTTAGTGCCGATTTTGGCCAACCCAACTCACTTCATGTATGAAGTGGTCTACAAATATGTATTGTCGAACCCCACGATCAGGGGGTTGCCATTGTTCAACAAGGTCAAGCAAAGCGAAAAGAGAGTCATTGACAGCTACATAAAGAACTTCTTGACGGTGCTGTCGACCGACTTGCAATTGTTGAATAGTAACAATTTCATCGAGTGGATGTTGAACTTGTTGAACTTATCTTCGCTTCCGGCTACATTAGAGTCGACTATTCTCAAGGTTCTATTCAACTTGTGTGATATCGAGAATGGCGGGCTTACGTTGGTTACTAGATACTCGATTATCTCATTCCTCGAGCAGTTGAAGAATCGCCAAAACCCAAACATCCAGCAGATTTCCGCCAAATTGACGCTTCTCGGCTCGAAGAGGGTGCTTGAATGGACCGGTGGAGACGTCAAGGAGCACGCCAAAAGAATGAAAACTAATTAATTTATAGCATTAGCATCAATATAGAACATTTTGCAGCTGTGCGAGTGGATTTCTCATGAAAAGGCATCTCAGTATTGACGAACCCGACCACGCCAAAAGACCGCAGGCGCACAGCAATGGCGCTGGAGCCTCAAGCCCGGATTGGACCCGATATCTCGAAACAATCAACAAAAGCGTCCTAGACTTCGATTTCGAGAAAACTTGTTCCGTCACCTTATCCCAGCACAGTGTATATGCATGTTTGGTGTGCGGCAAGTACTTCCAGGGACGTTCGCAGAACTCGGTGGCGTACCAGCATTCCATCAACCAAGACCACCATGTGTTCATCAATTTGACAAGCGAAAAAGTGTACGTTCTTCCGGAAAACGAAGAAGTTCTGGACTCTTCAAAATACCTCGACATACGATACAACCTCAACCCCAAGTTCACAGAGGAGGATATTAAGGCCCTACAGAAGCCGCTCACGAGGTTCGACTTGAATCATAACCAGTATACCGTAGGATATGTTGGCTTGAACAATGTTCGAAATGCTGATTATTGTAACGTTGTCCTTCAGGTATTGAGCCACATAGGCCCACTACGGGACTACCTTCTCCGTGACCCCCCGCTCGAAGACGAGGTTCTGCGCCGGTTTGGGCTCTTGGTCAAGAGAATTTGGAGCATGAGTCTGTTCAAGAGCCATGTTTCGCCCCACGATTTCATGCAGATTGTGCCCGACACCATCAACAGCCCCGTGAAATTTCTCGTGTGGTTTCTCAATAGCTTCAGCCTGGGCGTCGTCAAAGACAACATTCAGGGCGTCCTTCTTAACACTTCAACACCATATACCTCACAGTTCAACCACGGAACTGGAAAGATGGATTTTGTCAAGCAGGCACAGAAAACCAAAAAGTCCAAGGTCAAGTTCTGGGTGCTTTCGTTGAATTTGCCGGTGTTGAACGAAAACAGCAAGACCAAGATTCCCGAGGTGGAATTGACGGAACTCTTGAGCAAATACAACGGGCGCCACGAGACTTACAGCAGCAACACGGCTACGGCTCTCCAGATCCTCTCGCCTCCCCCTTTTCTCATTCTCAGTATTAACAGAGAAGTCAAGGACGACTTGAGAGGCAACCCGACGGTTGTGAAATATCCTCTTGAAGTGGATTTCAGTCCGTTCATCAAAAGCTCCAAGGGTACCGTGCTATACCGGCTTGTAGCAAGTGTATCCCGAAAGTATATGGCGGGCTCTGAGTTGGACCACAGCGACGATAAGCAGGAATTTTCGGTGTCGTTGAGGCAAGGCGATACCTGGAGAAACTTTCACGACCTTGAAATAACGAAAGTAGAGCCCGAGCTTCTCTTCCTCGAAGAGTCTGTCCTACAAGTATGGGAGAGAATATAGATGTACATTAGAGTTAATAGTCAAGCAAGACGTTTTCTGGGGTGAACTGTTTCAACGAGGTGTGCAATTGAGTCTTGCTTAAAAAGGTATTTACATGGAGAAGGAACCCGTTGATCTTGATCTTGATGATGGCGTCGTCGGTGTTGCACAGTTCGATGGTGGTCTTCAAGTCGGCCAACTTCTGGGCGTACAACGATTCAGTTACCACTGGGTATCGCACCTTGAACGACTTCCAATGGGCTATTTCGTGGAACAAGTCGAAGGAGGCGAGGCGGGCACCCTGGGGGCCAAAGATCGTCTCCAAGTCCACCAAGTCCCTCTCGAACCAAAGACAAAAGATCCACACATCGAATATAAGGTCATCGAGGAAGTCGTTCAACACGAACGCTGGGCCCGCAGAGAAGTTTTTCGAGGCGACACTGGCCTCAAGCTCCACCAACGAGCGGATGGTGCGAGTCTTGTCGGCGGGGTCCTCCTCGATGAGAATGGGAAGACACCGGTCTGGGGCGGCGTAAAGCGACATTTTCGTCAAGCAATTCGACAGCTGGGCCGTGGCAGACTTGCTGGGGAGCGTCAACTTGTTCTTGTGGCAGAGCACAAGGGCGTAGATGAGCGAAATGGGGTCGGACGGCACCAACTGGTGGCCGATTTCCACCACATTATGACAAACTAGAGCGAACGACAGCGGGCCCAGCTCGCCGCCGAAATAGAACCGGTTCAGCTCCATCGCCTGCTTAGCCGCCGGCGTAGTGCTGGGCACCGCGGGGTACGCAGCGAGCGGGAACTTGTCGAACAACGCCGTAATAAACGCCGGAGACTTCATATTTCAATCGCATTTTTCAATGTACATTGGCTAACTCTACTCTTCGTCCTCTGGGACAAGATCCATGGTCATATCGAACCATTTGGTGCCGGCAAACTGGCAGTCGGAGGCGCCAAGGTTGTTGAAGCCGATCTTCTCGTAGAATGGAATCAATTCCTGGTGCACGATAATGGCTACTTTATCGCCCAAATCCTGGTTCAGTAATTTCTGGATGTAGTCGTGCATCAACAACGTCCCCAAGTTCTTGCCCTGCCATTCCGGGTCCACCACCACCGAGTGCACGCCGATGTACCGCGAGTGCTCGATGTGGCCCTTGGACTCCGAGCCGTCGGGCAATTCCATGCTGTCGGCGGTGATTCGTGGTCCGAAAATTTTCGTGCCGATGATTTGGGCAATAAGCGTCTCCTTGGTCACCGACGACTTCACCGGCAATTCGTCGATGTCGTCGTCCGGCTTGTCGCCCTGCTCGCTCTCGAGCTTCTCGGCCACGCTCGGCAAGTTGATGGCGTTATACTTGTAGCCGTACTCTCGGATGAACAACCCGCTGCACAACTCGGGGCAGGTGGTCAACCGGTACTTGATTTTCTCGGCCGACGCTCTTTCGTTGGCGTCGGTGAACCCGCGGGTCTCGAGCGATACACACAGCTCCACGTCCTCCACGGTGAGCGGACGAATCGAGAGATTAGGAGGAAAGTCGCTCATACTTGAAAGTCGCGGCCTCACTCCAACTTGATGGCCTGGTCTTCGGTCTCGTGCAAGAGCCCGTCGCTAATTTGCCACAAATGGACAATGTTGTCGTCCGCCACCGACCCGAGCGTCCATGGCTTGTAGGGACACCAGGCCAAGTCCGTCACGCCGCCGGTGTGGCCCGCGTGCATCAAAAAAAGCTCGGGACTGCCGTCCTCGGCGTCCTCCTGCGCCTGCTCCTCGCCAATCTTGGCCAAGTCCCACACCATGAGCCGCCGGTCCTGCGACCCGCTCGCAATGATCCCGTCCTGGTGCGGCGAGAACTGTAGACAGGTGATGGCGTCCGAATGGGCCATCATCGTGTGTAGAAGCCCGCCCGTGCCCTGTGCGTCGAGCTTGCGCCAGTCGAGGAGGTTGATGTTGGAGTTGGCGTTGCCAATGGCGATCAAGTTGCGCGAGAACGGCGACAACGACACGGCGTTGACGCCCTTGGACTCCAGACTGAAATATTTATGTGTCGGCTTCGGGCCCTGTCTGACGTCGTACACGTGCAAGTACTTGTCGTCCGACACAGACGCAAGCACGTTGGGGTCGAAATGGTGCCATTCGACGTCGTTGACGATATCGTTGTGGTGCATCGTCAAGACCGACGAGACCTTTTCGAGCACCTCGTTGACGGAAACCGTATTGTCGTCGGCGCCGGTGGCCAAGTAGCCCTTTTGAAATTTGTTCCACGAGATTCCGTACCCGTTGGCGGTGTGATGAGTTAAGTGGTGGACACTGGTCAGTTCGCCGTCAAGCTTGTAAATATCCACCTCGCCGCCGCCGTTGATGGTCCCCACCACGTTGGGGTCCTGCGGCATGTAGCGGGCCCTGTTGATTTCCGAGTTGTTCTCGAGCTTCTTGGTGATTTTGATTCTTGAGTTGACCTTGGCCTTTTTCTCACCCCACGGGATCTGCGTGGACGCCACCTTCAAGTAGTTGGTCTCCTCGCCCGAGGTGTGGGTGCCCAAGAGCAATTGCGCTTCGACGAGCCCTTCTTCCGGCTTGTCGACTTTGGTCGGAAGCCAATCGATGGTAATGGACGGCCATTTGAGCGCCGTTTCGCTAACAAACTCGTACATGTACCGACAATTCTCCCGCCAGAGTTTGTATTCCTCCTTGATGGTGTTTTCGGCATCGACCTCTTGCTCTATTTCCTGCTGTGTTGACATTACTGGTTAATCGCGATCGAATTTTTCACTTCTATCTACACTACTTGGCGGCTGATCCACGGACGGCTCCTCCCGAGCTGATCAACTGCAACGTCTCGGCCGACAACTTGACCTCGGGCAATGCAAGCTCGCCCTTTCCTTCGGGTTGGGGCAAGAACCCGGTTTGGATCAAGTAACTTATGTAGACTCCCATAACTTCGTCAGTAACTCCACTTCCCTCCGACTTGTCGAGGCCCGTCAATTGGGCGTCCTTCTTCAACGACGTGGCGGCGTTGGTGTCGTCCAACTCGGGTGCCTTGGTGTTCTGTGGAAGGTTGTCCAACACGAAATGCAACAATGGGAACAATGCAGAGCTTTTGGACTTGTTAACCACAAAGTTCTCCAATGCACTCTTCCACAATGGGTAGTCGTCAATCTTGATTTTGTAGCCGTATTTGTTCAAGGATCCCAAGAAATCGTTGAATTTGATTCTTGGGTGTCCAGTGACTTGGGCAACCGAGTAGGCGTCCTCGTGTGGTGGCTGTAAAGCAGTAGAAACAACGACACGGGCGACCTGCTCAACTGGCACCATGTTGACGTTGTTGGAGATGTCGGGATAGACGCCCAACTCGGCACATCCCTTCAACATTCTCAACAAGAAGTCGTCAGTGTTACAGGCACCAGTCTCAGAGAAACCAGTGACATAACCCGGTCTGGTGATACATCCTCTCAAACCCTTTTGGCCAGCTTGTCTGATGATGTATTCGGCAGCCCACTTGGATTGACCGTAGCCATTGCCCAATCCAACTGCAGAGCCTTCAAGCTCGTCAGATTCAGGAACACCGCCTTGGCCCTTGGCAACGAGCTCGTCCGACAATCTGATGTAGTGGTCGGTGTCAACAGAAGACGTTGACGAAACAAACGAGAAGTACTTAGCTTTACCAATGCCACACAAGTTGACCAAGTTGACGGTACTGATAACGTTTGCCGATCTCAACTGGCTGTATGGGTAGACCCAGTGAACGAAAGCACCGTTGTGGATGATGACGTCGATTTCATCTCCCAACTTGGCCCATTCTTGGTCAGCCAAGCCGAATTGCTTCTCGGCTAAATCGCCAATAACAACTTCGATCTTGTCAGCCCATGCGTCTTCCCAGACACCATAAGTCTTACTGGCGTTGCGGATTCTTTCCAATCCAGCAGCCTTGTCGGAAGCTCTCACGTGAGCGTAAATCTTGAACGACTGTTTGCTGTGACACTTCAATAATTCTCTGATAATGAAAGAACCCAAGAAACCAGTGACACCAGTGACAAAAACATTGACTTGCTTGGTGAAGTCCAAGCCCTTCAACGAGGGATAAGACGACAATAAGTCGGACTTAGACAATGCCTTGGCATCGTCGGAATACAAGACTTCCTTCTTGGTCTCAGTCTTGGTTTCGGTCTTACCGTCAGCAAGTTGGAAATCATCACCTTTGACCAATTTAGAGATCTCGGAAGCGAAGTCTTCCACGGTCGGATGGCTGAAAATGGCACCTAATGGCACTTCAACATTGAGCTTCTTTCTCAATTCGAAGATCATTCTGGTACCAAGAATAGAGTGGCCACCCAAGTCGAAGAAAGAGTCGCTTCTCGAGATAGTAGCCGGTCTGTTTGGCAACACCTCAATCCACAACTCCTTGATCAAAGTCTCAATTTCATTGAACTCTTCAGCCGACTCGTCTTGGCCACTAGCGGAAAGTTTGGCCACAGCTGCCAATTGGGCGGTATCTGGGAATGGCAACTTAGGCTTATCGACCTTACCGTTAGGGTTCAATGGCAACCTAACCAAAGGAACAATAAGAGTAGGAATAGCGTAAGAAGCCAATCTCTTCTTTAAGTATCCCTTGATATCCTTGATCAACTCTCTGTATTGAACCAAGCCTTGAACAATAGGATCGTCAACCACCTCGGAGTCATCGATTTCAGATCTGAATTCGGTCAATTCCTTGGAGTCTTTTGGAACAATGTAGGAGATCAAAGTTGGTTCTTCGTTTTTGTCTCTTCTGACCAAGGTGACGTTCTCTCTGATCAAAGGATGTTGGGACAAGTGGGTGTCAATTTCACCCAATTCGATTCTGAACCCTCTGATCTTAACTTGATCATCGGCTCTACCACAACATTCGACATTACCGTCTGGCAAGTAGCGACCCAAGTCACCGGTTCTGTACAAACGGTCTCTTAGTCCCAACCAGCCATGTTGTCTCCAAATCTCGGTATCCTTTTTGTTCTTTTCGTCGTTGGCAGCCCAAATCTGGGGGTCGACGTACCAGTTGGTGACGAACTTCTCCTTGTTCAAGTCGGGCAATCCACGGTACCCTTCGGACAAACCGGCGGCTCTAACGTAAATTTCACCGACTTCACCCACACCACAGGTCTGGGAGGTGTCGTTTCTGTTGACAATCAACAACTGCACGTTGTACATACCGGTACCTGCAGGCATGACGTCTTTCAAGTTCTTCAAGTAAGTTGGGTCGGCCTTGGCACTCTTGATTTCGAAGTAAGACACGGCTCTCTGGGTCTCGGTAGTACCGTACATGTTGACAATGTAGACGTTTTCAGCCAAAGTTTGAAGTCTCAAGCAGTCTCTCTTGGTCAAGATATCACCAACAAAGAAGGCGTGGTGCAACTTGGGGAAAGCAGTGGTAGCTTGGGCACTCAAAAGCTGGCCCATAGCGGGCGTCAAGTGGGTGACGGTGGCACCATACTCGGCCATCCAGTCTGCCAACTTACCGGGAGTACCAATATCATCGGCAGTGGGCACCAAGAGCTGGGCACCCAAGAACAAAGGTGTGAACATGTCTCTTTGGATTGGGTCGTGAGCAATACCCGACAACATGGTGAACCGGTCGTTTTCACTCAAGCCGAAGCGCTGAGCCATCCATGGGAAGTAGTAGGCCAAGGAGTAGTGACGTCCCAAAACACCCTTAGGGATACCTTCCGAGCCAGATGTAAACGACAAGGTGGGGTTGGAGTCTGGGCCAACAATGACGCCAGTAGGAGTGTCCTTCAATTTCTCGTAGTCGGCCAAGCAGTCGCCGGACGAGCCAGAAATCACTCCACCTTGCAAGGAGCCATCGTCGTTGATCTTCATTTGAGGGATCGTGGTAACCACGTCCAACTCTTTGTCGATGTAGTCCACAACCAATTGGTCCAAAACACCGGCTTTCTCCAAACCAATGATACCCCTAGGCTTAGCTACAGAGAGGTAGATGTTCTGTCTGGCGGGAGGGTATGCCGGGTCGATCACAGAGAAGGTAGCACCGGCCTTGAGAACACCCATGACGGCAATCATCAAGTCGACACCACGATAAGCGTAGATCATGACGATGTCGCCCTTCTTGACGCCGGTGTGCTTTAAGTAGTTGCCTACGATGTTCGAGGCCTGGTTGATCTGCTTGTAGCTGAACGTTCTGGTCTTGGTGTCTGGGTTCAAGAACGATTTGGTCTCGACCACACAGTCTCTATCAGGGTGCTTTTCAGCATTTTGCATGAAAATGTCGTGAATGGCCCCACGGTATCCAGCCCAGTCCAAGTCGGTGGTTGGGTCGGGCAAGTATTGCTTTTGGGAGGGACTCACCAAGTTGACCTTGGAAATTTCGGTCGATGGTGCCTTGGTAACCGACGCAAGGAACTGGTCGAATTGCTCACCAAACATGATGATTCTCTCCTGTTTGTACAACAAACCGTTGTAGAAGATCTCAAGCTTGTCCTCGGAGTAGAACACTGCCAAATCCCGAACAGTTCCCTCTACGGCTGTAGCAAGCAGCTGTGTGGAAGTACCGTACTCAAAGGACAATCTGAACAAACTAGGTAACTCCTCGGTGCCCTTGGCCTTTTGGATCTGCTTGGCGATGTCATCCAAGTCCTTGTAAGTGGCTTTTTCAGCACTTTTAGTGTATTCGGCCTTAACTTGTTGGTACAATTGCTCGAACGGAACCGTTGGCGTCAAGTTAAGTCTTAACACAAACTCCTTGGGACTGTCCTTGGTGGTGGTGGCCACCACAATGTCGTCATCGCCGGTTAAACGGTAAATCAACGAGATAAAAGTGGTTAATTGGGCGATAAAATCGGAATTCCCACTGGTGAGTTTGGTCTCATGGGCAGCCTCAATGGACCGATTGTTCTGAGGCCTCAAGTAGTCATGAGGGAAAACAGACAATGTGGGGCTGTCCAAATATTCAACCCAGAATTGATCGTTTGACATAATCGACTGAATTTGGTGAGATGCGATCGAAGTTTTAGACTACATGAGTCATCGATGAATTTTGACAATTACTGGTCTGCGCTGGATCGTGCTACATCTGTGTGGTTTATATTATATACATCATAGAAGCTAAAACGTGGGATTTAAACCGATCGAAAACGGGATTCTGGGGTAGATTATTGACATTTAATTCGTAAATAAGAACTGTAAGTCCTCGGGTGTAAGTCTATTGACGGCAGTGTCGTCCGAGTTGATGGTAGCATGGATCATATTGGCCTTCTTCTCCTGTAGTTCGATGATTTTCAGCTCTATACTGTCCTTAATACAGAATCTAGTAATCTTGATGGGTCTTTTTTGACCAATTCTATGAACTCTGTCCATAGATTGCCACTCCACACTCGGATTCCACCACGGATCCATCAAGAAGACCTGGGATGCTTCACAAAGATTCAATGCCACACCACCGGCCTTCAACGAAACCAAGAACACCTCCACTTGTGGGTTATCCATAAAATGTTTAATGGTGTTGTCTCTTTGCTGGGGCGACATCGAACCTTGAAGCTTGACAGTCTCAAACCCAGCACGCTTGAGCCTCCACTCTATAAGATCAAGCATGGAGGTGAACTGGGAAAAAACAATCGACTTCAACGTATGCTTATCGGATCTGAGCTTATACAACTCTTCAACGAGCGCTTCAATCTTAGTAGACGATCTCCACTCGCCGTGTGTGCCCATCTGTATACGATTGACGATAGACGCCTTGTTGAACTCGACCTCATCGACTTCAAGTGCTGGCTGCTGAAGGTCAATCGAGAGTCCAATATGGCAAACAGGGCATTTAAGATTCTTTTCCTCGCCCATAAACGACTCACAGTACTCTTGAATGCACATTCTGCAGAACTTGTGATGGCACTTGGACTCTATAGGTTCTTCGGCCTCGTCGTCGCAAAGTTGGCACACAATAACTCCACCGACGTCGCCAGAAATCGGATTAGTGCCCACTCGCTTTAACACCAAGTCGGGGTGGTCGGCTAATTGTCTCATTCTGGTGATCAAGGTGAAAATGTTGGCATAGTTGTTCAACACCACACCTTCAGCCACATAGTCGTTGAACTTTCTCTTGGAGTCACTGTACAACGAGACATAGAGATCCTTCTCCTCTTCGTTGAACACGTCTTGTCTGATCTCGACCACACGGGGCGGTAACCCCAAGTCGTCCGCCCGCTCTAGCTTGGTTCTTCTCAACATGACGTTCTTCAAGAGCAATCTGATATTCATGAAACTGGTCAAGCCATCGCCTTCAATTCCGAACTTTTGGATATTCTTCAACATGAAGTGGTTGAAAAAGTTGGTGTGAAGCATCGGTGTGTGGCCACACTGGTCGCAATGACGCCAGTCCGAAAACAGCCAGTCCTGGCTTCGACAATCACATTTGGTGCAAAAATACTCGTGGAATGGGTGGATCTTCATGAACCGAATCAACGAGTACATCTCACCAATTCTGTTCTGAAGGGGTGTACCACTTAAACACCATCTCTTCTCGCATTGGAGATGGTTGGCGGCCTTGGCGGTTCCGCTCGATCTGTCTTTAATGTTGTGGGCCTCATCTAAAATGACTCTGTAGAACTTCAACGCATGCAAAGGAGATTTCTCTTTGACAATACCCTCTTTCCTGCGGAACCCAGATCTCTCCTTACGATACACCGACTCGAGCACGGAATACGAGGTGAGGATCACGTCGTATTTGTAGAGCTCGTCCAAGTCTGTAGACCGGTTAGCGCCGTGAAACAAGAGGGTTTTGAGCGACCCGGGGTCGGTGTGGGCCTCGATCTCGTTCTTCCACTGCATCAAAGCGACGGTGGGCCCGACCACCAAGTTGGGGCGCTTGGTTCGGTCTTGCATGAACAAGGCGATTGTCTGGATCGTCTTACCCATACCCATTTCGTCTGCCAACACGCCGCCCTCGAACTCCGAGGCTTCCTGCTTGATGAGCCAGTTGAGACCCTCGAGCTGGAACGGAAGCAACTTGATGGTCATTCCGGGCGGCTGAACAGCCCTTTCAACGGGGATCTGCGGCAACATCTCAAGGTATGGGAACACGTCCTTGAGATATGGGTGGTTGTCGTACAACTTCTCGGTCACACGCGTGAAATACGGCACCTTGACCTTGGGCTCCTTCTTTTTCCGGGGCTTCTTGGGCTTTTTCGGCTTGGTCTCTGCTAGCGGGATCTCATCGTCAGATAAGATCTCGATGGACGCCTCGACCGTGTCGCCGTTGCGCTCAACGAACGACTCGCCCACAATCTCAAGGTCGTCGTCGTCGTCCTCTTCGGTGGCGCTTTCTTTGGTCACATCGTAGTCCTCGTCAGCCTCATCGTCCTCGATCTTGGGCTTTTTCGCTTTGGAGGCGGCCTTTGGCTTGGGTTTGGCCGCCGCCTTGCGCTTCCGCGCAGGCTTCACGTCCACGAAGTCGTCGTCGTTGGGCTCCACGTCACTGTCCTCCTTGTAGGACTTTTTGGGGTTGGCAGACCGCTTTCTTCTATTGCTAGCGTAATTTTTATCGCCAACGATGAAGCCGCCGCCAGCATCCGAGGCGTCCTCGTAGTCGTCCGACACGCTTGTTTGACTTGGCGCCATCACAGAGTCAGCAACACCAAATAGCAATCAGATCCTAATTGATAAGAGATCAAATGCAGGAATTTTTCACTAATTAATATTTCAATCTACAATTAATAAGCACCAACCGTTTGATTATACACTATGAACTAAATGACGTATTTACAGTAGACTAGATTTCCTCGTCGGGAACAGTCTCGAGCACCGGACTGTGTTTTGGCTCTTGCTCTTGTTCCTCCTCGGAGTCGGAAGAGTTGGCCAATTCAGCCTCGAGCTGGAGGAACCGTTCCTTTAATTTGGCGAGTTCCTTTATCTGCTTCTCTCTGCGGTGGCTCTTCTTGTTCTTCTTGACCTTTGGAGAAGCGGGTCTGGCCTCGATGGTCTTGGGCTCCTTTTCCGCTTGGGGCTCCTTTGCTTGGGGCTCGACTTTTCCCTCCTCCACCTTGGGCTCACTTTCAGTTTTCTTGGGGATCACCACCTCAAGAACGTTGTCGTCCTTGTACCACTTCCAGGTGATGCCCTCGACGTCAACAACCTCGGGGTTGATCTCGTACACCTTCTCGAACTTGTCGTTCTCGGAGGCGATTTTCAACACCTTGAGGCCGTTTTCGCCGACTTCAAGATTGATGGTGTAGTTCTTAAAGTCGGAGTTGGACTTCTGGATCTGGATCTTGACGTAGTCGTTGTTCTCGATCTGCGAGATGGACGAGCTTTCGGCGTAGGTGGGCTCGAAGTCGTTGAACACATCAAAAAATCCGTAGGGAACTAATGGTCTGTGCACTGGGTGTCTGAATAAAGATAACATGTTAATTGTTTTGTTTGTTGATGGCTAAAGGTAGCAGCCAGGCCTTTTATATTTTGCAGCTAAATTCTCGTGAGCCCCAGATTTTTCTAGAACCTGCACACAACCCCGATTGGGAACGGTCTGGTGGGTGCCAGAACTACAAGGAATTTTCCACATTGTATTCTACTATACATGCTAAGCGGCGCCCGAGGCCGTCAATCTCTCAGTTCTCTCCGCGTCGTACTCGAAGTCAAAGTAGGACTTGTCAAAATTGTGTACTCTGATAAAACCGTCTTCTCCGCCACTCACGTAGCCAAGACCATCAGGGTGGACTGCCACCGTGTTCAACGGACCGAAATGGCCCTTCACTCTGCCGATCTCGTCGACGAAGATCTTGTGGTAGAACCGGGCCTCGAATTTACCCTGAGACTCGGCGGTGGTGGTGACATTTCTGGCTTCTTGACCTCCGCCCAAGATAACGTAGTTCTTGACGGGCGTGATGGCCGCGGTGTTCATGGGGGCGTCTGCCTTGAACACCTTCATGATCTCGAGGGTGTCGACATCGATCAAGGTGGAGCATTTGTCCTTGGACGAAGTGATAAAGTACGACTTGTCTTCTGGAGCAAACTGTATGTCGGTGACCAAAAGATTGGTCTCTTCGTTGTGGATTCCGTGCGCTTGCACGGTCTGGAGGAACTCGCCCGTCTTGCCGTCGTATTTACTGACAAATCCGTTGTTGTGACCGGCTATGATGTATTGGCTTTTGTCGGACCATCCAGCAACCATGACCTTGCCAGCGCCCTCTCTGGTCTTGATTACCAAGGCGGGCTTGGAGTCCTGCTGTGTGGGCTGTGCGTAGTTGAGGTTGAACACACTGATAGTACCAGTCTGTCCCATGACCTGGTCGGTGACGGCCAACAACTTGGAGTTATCGTCGGAGAAGGCCACTCTTCTGACCGGGGTCGACATCTGGAACGTGAACACACACTCGCCGGTGGCGACGCGCCACAACTTGATCAGCAAGTCGGCGCTTCCGGTGGCACACAACTCACTTTTGCTGTCGACATCGATGGACCAAATGGTACCGACATGTCCTTCCAAAGTGCCCAATCTCTCGCCGTTGGACGAGTACCAAACGGAGGCGCTGCTATCCTTGGCGACGGAGAAGAGTAGGTCCCCCTCGCGGTTGAACTTCACCTGGGTGAGCGAACGCTCGTGCCCCATCAATTTCAAAGGTCTCATGGTAAGTGAAAAATTTTGTGATGCGCATTTCTACTTAACTAGCTAGCAAATGTCCTCGATCACCCGGTCCTTACCGTCGTGCTCGCCGTAGTCGAGCTTCAACTTGCGGGTGAACAACTCCATCATCCACTCAAAACAGCATTTGGTGATGGCGGGGTCGTAGCGGCCCTTGCTCAATTCGTCTCTGACGAAAGCGTGCTGAGCGTCGTGGATCTCGAGGAAAGTCATCGACACCTTGTTGCGTCTCAACTCGGCCCGGATAAGGTCACGGCCCTCCAAGGGCACGTGGTTGTCCTTGTCCCCAAAGATCATGATGACCTCGCCCTTGATCTCGGCGCACCGCTTGAGCGAATCGTCGTTCATGCCCTCACCCAAAGCGTGCTTATGGATGTCGGTAGCGAAAAAGCAGCAGGCGGCGTTGACACGGGGGTCGAGCGCAGCTCTGAACGACAAGTGGCCTCCGAGACACATACCCGTAGCACCAATTCTGCCGTTGCAGATTGGCAAAGACAAAAGGTACGACACAGCGAGGTCGTTGTCTTCGTCGTAGGACTTCAACGGCTTTTTAATCTTGTACAAGTTACCCTTGTCGGTGCCCTCGTCGTCGTAGGCGAGCGCCTCGTGCAGCTCGAAGTTGTGGTAGATCGAAGGACACACCACAATGTAGCCCTGGCCGGCGATGTCTTTGGCGAACCGGGTCACGGGACCGGTGACCTGGTAAATTTCACTGTACACCACGACACCGGGGAATTTGGCATTGGGGTAGTTAGGGATGGTGGGCTGGAACACAAACAATCTCATGGTGGTGCCATAAGATGTCTTAACATCGTGGAAGGTCTCTTTAATCAACATGGTGGTGCCTGCTCTGGACGAATTTCACCCCTTTTAAATCCCAGTCCCGCATTAGTTGATCGTATGATCCCGGATGCCTAATTGAGCTAGTGCGTCTACAAATAGGTACTATTGGTTGTATATTTCGGACGTCCCCTCATTTATTTTGCGTTTCTGCGGCCCGTTTAGCATCGGCTTTCGTTAGTAAATAATTTTTCAGTAACGGCTACGTACCAGCGGCCTGTTTGGCTCTCATCTTGTCAGCGTCGGATTCCATTCGTTTCTTGGGATCACCATCCTTCTTGCCCTTGCCCTGTTCTTGCTGTTTCTTCAAGTTCTTGGCTCTAGCTAGATCTCGTTGGTTTCCTCTGGCCATGTTAGCGGATGCGAACCTCCACCTCACCGTTTACACTTGCAGTAATAAAATCCGGGTAATGCTATATTCCTATATTACTTCTGCTCGAGCTCGAAAACAAGCCCGCCGTCCTGCTTGGGGTCGTACGGCTTGAGGAGAAACTTGGAGAATTTCTTCAAATTGTCCACTCCCCGGATTTCGCATCCAAGCAACGGCATCTTCACCAAATGGTAGTCCTCGTACAATTCGCCCATTTGGTCTAAATACTTCTTCTGCATCTTCCATCTGGAGGCGCATCTCTTGCAGCTCTGCTCGTCGTCCTCGGCGAAGAGCAATTGGTTGACGACAATCGAGTTGACGTCCATATTGTAGCTCATCAATTCCTGGATCATTCTTTCGGTCTCGTACAACGACAAGAATTCAGAAATACACACACACACGAACGTGGTCAAGTCCGGGTTGGTGAACTGCTCGTTGACCTCGGTGACGTTTTTCTGCACCTCGCTCAATTTTTCAAACATGTCCTGCTGCTTGCCGCCGCCCAACATGCTCATCATAGGGCCCAATTTGCCCGACAACTGGCTGAACTTGCCCAAGAGCTTCTGGAGCGTGGCCGGCAACTGCAAGAACCGGAGCGTGTGGCCGGTGGGCGCCGTGTCGAAAATAATGGTTTTGTAGCTTATGGCGCCGTCCTCGGCGCTCTTTTGGCTCTTGATGTGCTTCAAGACCTCCATGAACGACAACGCCTCGTCGATACCGGGGATCGAACCGGTCATGTCGCTCATCAAGTCCTTCAACGGGTCGTTGGGGTCGGAGTTATACTGCGAGGCCTGCTGCTGAAGGTCCGACATGGCCGCCTCCGGGTCGATTTCCATGCACGACAAGTTGGACAAGCCCTCGACGGGGCGGGCGTCCTTGCCGAACTTCTGGCAGAAAGCATCGGACAAATTGTGGGCGGGATCGGTGGATATCAATAAGAACTGGTCTTTTGGATAGTTGAGCGCCAACTGGGTAGCGATGGAGGACGAGGTGGTGGTTTTACCCACTCCTCCTTTACCACCGACGAAGATCCATTTCAAGGTCTCCTGCTTGATCACCGATTCTAACGTGGGTTCTAACTCGAAGTCCATAGTGCTAAGTTGAAAAAATCGCCAGCTATAAACGTTCGCATTCTAGAAATTTCCTGTGATTGTGTGCGCTGGCGGTCGGGCTGCGATTTTCACAGAAACGTAATATTTGCAGACTGAGAATGTAGAGAGTAGCCAAAAGTTCCAAAAAAAGGTCGCCCGAAAACTCAGAAACAAACCACACTACAGGATTGCTCAGTCAATTACGGACGTTTTGTAGACATTTGTAGAAATTTTAGATTTTTCTGCAACGTGATCAATTTTGACGTGAAAATTCCAAGAAAAATTAATGCAATGAAGTTTGCCAAAGTACTAGAACGAACGCTCATCGAGGACGATATCCCCGAGTCGTGGGTCCAGGCCGCCATACAGTACAAGGCGCTCAAGAAATGCATCAACCGAGTGGTGGACGAATTGAATTTTTTGGGGTTGGAGCAGAGCACCTTGAAGCTTCTACTAGATGACACTGGAGAGGCAGTCGAGATGGATTCGGCTGCAAATCCGTCCAACCCGGTGATTGCCCACTATGTTATCAAGAAGTCGTCGTCGTCCATCCTGTCAACTCTAAAAGTGTTCATCGACAAGAACAAAGACTACACCGATGACCACATGGACTCGTTGATAATAGAGTTGAAAAATAAAATGGAGAACATCTTCAATCACGACACCTCCGAGGAGGAGCGCATCATCGAGATCAAGGACCACGAGATGGTCATCTCGCCCACCAGCTCGCACAACCATGCCCGGTCCATAAGTATCGATGACGATGACTCCATCACCAAGGACGAAAATCGGTATGCCATCAGCATCAAGCTCAACTCCGACGGCAAGTTCTTCCAGATGTTGGAGACCGAATTGAGCAACCTCGACAAATTCAAGCAGAGAGAGGAGAATGCCATCATCAAACAGGTGGAGGCCCTCAGCGACATCATCGAGCGCATGTCTCACCGAGAGTCGCTCAAGAAGTCCGACTTGTACAAGTGGCGCGAGCTCTTCCGCATCTACCTCGACTCCGAGGTGTATTTCAAATACAATCAGGTGTCGAAGGGCACGGCTCTTACCGCCGAAAAGGTGCACGCCAACTTGGACCTCTTCAAGACCCGGGTCGAGCAGTCGGGCATCGTGCCCACGTTCAAGAACAAGCACAGCGAGCAGACGTTCCACCAGTTCATCGACGTCAACTACCAGCTTCTAAAAGTGCTCAAGTTCCAATCGATCAATACTGAAGCGTTCCGGAAGATCTTGAAAAAATTCGACAAGCAGACGTCGCTTGGCATCAAGCACAGCTTCCCGAAGTTGATCAGCAACGACCACATCTTCATGAACGGGTCCTCGGTGGCGCAGTCTATTTGCTACATTCTCCAGGACTCGGTCATCAGCATCATTCCCCAGTTGGACGACTACACATGCCCCATCTGTCTTTCTATCGCCTACAAGCCCATCCGTCTCGAGTGCGGGCATCTCTTCTGCGTGCGCTGCTTGGTCAAGATGAAGAAAGAGAACAAAAACGACTGTCCGTTGTGCCGGTACCAAGAAGCCATTGCCAAGGCCAGCGGGGCCAACCTCGAGGTCGAAACCATGGCGCTAATGGAGAAGTTTTTCCCCATAGAAGTCAAAGAAAAGCTCAAAGAGAGAAGCAAAGAGAAGTACGATGAAACCATCGGAAATAACAAATGTACTATAATGTAGATAATGGATAACGATTTACGAATTTTCAGTGCGATCATGTCTATAGACAAGAGCAACAAATATGATAGACAATTGCGGCTCTGGGCCAGTTCCGGCCAGTCCAACCTCGAGTCCAGTCACATCTGCGTCGTTAACGCCACCACCACGGCCTCGGAGATTTTGAAGAACTTGGTTCTTCCCGGAGTGGGAAATTTCACCATCATTGATGACAAAAATGTTTCGGAGCAAGACATCTCCAGCAATTTCTTCTTGACTGGCGAGGAGCTCGGGCAGAATCGGGCCGTGGCGCTTGTCAAGTGGCTCCAGGAGCTCAACGAGGATACTCGTGGCCACAGCATTCAAGACTCGCTCGAAAAAGTGTTGTCTAGGCCCAGCGAATTTTGGGACGCTTTCAACACCGTCGTGGTCAGCGAGCATGTGCCGCAGGCACTGTTGACGCAATTGAGGAGCATCTTGTTCACGAAGCACATCCCGCTTCTCATCGTCCGCACGGCGGGGTTTTACGGCACCATCAACTTGGTGGTCGATGAAGTGACCGTCATGGAGACCCACACCAACTCCAAGCTCTCAGACTTGCGCATCGACTGCCCGTGGACAGAGCTTGCTGAGTATGCCGACTCCATAGATCTAGATGCCCTAGATGATACAGACCATGCCCATATTCCATATGTGATAATCTTCATAAAGGCCCTCCAGCAGTGGAAGCTTCAAACCGGCTCTCACCCAAAAGATTACAAACAAAAGAAGGAGTTCAAAAAGTTAATCGAGTCGATGTCGAGAAACATCAACTTCGAGACCAATTTCATAGAGGCATTCAATTCGGTCCACAGGGCCCTTCAGGAAACTAAGGTTCCGTCTTTTTTGTATAACCTTTTTGAAAGCGACAAGATCAAAGACGACAGCATCAACTTGAGTACCCCTGTGTTCTGGATCTTGGTCAAGGCTTTGGCAAACTTCGTCCATGTTCACGCCAAGTTGCCTCTCTCTGGATCTTTACCAGATATGGCCTCCAACACAACCAACTATATTAAATTGCAATCCATCTATAAGAAAAAGGCCAACCAGGACAAAGAAGCTTTCATCGGAGAGGTTATGAAGATCCTCGACTCCATTGGGCGGTCACAAGACGATGTCAATCTTGACTTGATCACAATTTTTTGCAAGAATTGCCAGTTTCTTCATGTAGCCACCGGCAATAATGAGTTGTTCAACGACGCCTTGCTCTCAAAGCTAGTCTCGGGCGACGCTGGTGATTTGGACAATGCCCAATATAATATGTTGGCCATATACCATGGGCTATTTGCTAATGACCTCTTCATTGAAACTTTCCATAGGCCTCCAACCGCTAGCGACTTGCACAGCTTCATCCAACTCTTCACGAAGACGTTTGGATTAACATCCGATTTGCCTCAGTCCGTGGTCAATACATTCCAGGAGATTGTAAGTCACAACACGAGGCATTATCACAACATATCCAGTCTTCTCGGCGGAATTGCTTCCCAGGAAGTTTTGAAGTTGACTACAACTCAATATATCCCGCTTGATAACTTATTCATTTTCGACGGCATACGGTCTGTCAGTGATAAAGTAAAGATTTAAATGGTAGCATGTCATAATATACATTAATTCTATAAATCATCAAAAGTACCTTGGACTGCGTTAGCATTCTTTTGTTTCTTATTACTTCTAACCATGTCTTTCCAATCCACCTGGGCTTGCTCATCATCACTGGATTCTTCCATAAGCTTTTGTTCAATTGCTTCTCTTTTTCTCTTCATTTTTTCTCTTCTTTCTTGTTTGACTTCCTTGCGTTCGGTCTTGTTAGACCAAGCTTCATTCTTGACTTTGAGCTCCTTACGTTTTTTAGCGTCCATATGCTTCTTTTCTCTATCGGCTTCAAGATTCTCCCACCGAGCTTTTTCTTTTTGTTGGTCAGCGTAGGCAAATTTGTCCAAATCTATAGGCTCACCCAACCACCCATTCTCTGGCATATCGTCGTTTGATATGTATTTTGTTTCCGGCATCTTTGGCAACCGCAAAAGACCGTACATCTTGGCAATGTTGAGGTAGTCGAGCAAAGACATACGGAAAATAGACGAGGCCAAATGCTTCGTGTAGTACTTCACGAAACCAACATATGACTTGATTGCCAATTCATGTCTGGCTCTGTCCTGAAGGACGAATTGTCTTAATTTGGCTTGGAACTTTTCGTGGTCACCATCCTCTACTGTCTCCATAGGAACCATTTCCAAGCCCTTGACTTCCATAAAGTCGACATAATCTTCCTCTTTGGAGTCTTGGTTGAAGAAAACAACTGCTTGGCCAACTTTATTGGCCCTACCGGTTCTTCCACATCTGTGCAAGAACACATCTGGGTCGGTAGGAGGGTCTATTTGAATGACCAAATCGACATCGGGAACATCGATACCTCTGGCAGCTACATCGGTTGTCATGAGGACATGCTTGTGATTGTAGGCGTCTGCTTCGCTGAAGCTAGTAAGAGTCTTAAGTCTTGGCTTTGTCGACAACTGGCCATGCAAAGAGTAGAACTTGAGGCCTTCGTCTTGAAGAACATGATGGAACAATGAATACAAGTATTTCACTGATGTGCAAGTGGGAAAATATACAATAGCCTTTTTGAACCGGTACTCTTTGAGTAGTTTTAACAACGTCGTGATCTTCTTCTGGGGGTGCACCACCATGTAGCTGATATTAAGGGCTCTAGGTGCTGCGTTGGAAGTAGTCTTGCCCTTGACGGTGACTCGGACTGGATTGGTCATACCAGTACGGAAAATGTTATCGCCAGCAGCAGAGAGGGTAGCAGAGAAAAGCCCAGTGCGCCTCTGCTTGGGGAATCTTCCGAGAATATTGATGACGTCCTTTGAGAAGGAAATATCCAAGAGCTTATCAGCTTCGTCTAGCACCACAATTTCGATAGAATTGGTCTTGACGGTTGTTGAAGACATAAAATCAAGCATTCTTCCCGGCGTGGCGATCAAAATCTGAGGCCTGTCCTTAGCAAAGGCTTCTAAGTCTTCTCTGACACTGCTTAAAGACCCCACTAAGAGTTGAGTCCGAATAGGTTCCAAGTTCTCGGGAAGAAATTCAAGCAAAGAATCGAACACCGATTGAATTTGATTTGCCAATTCTCTCGTGGGAGAGAGCACCACCGCCAACATGTGGCCCTTCTTGACGGTCTCCTTCTCTATGTATAGCAACTTCGACACTTTTTGGAGCACGGGAATCGCAAATGCCAAAGTCTTGCCTGATCCAGTAACTGCCTCAACAATCACATCTTTTGTGGTGCTCAAGAGGGGGATTGTGGATGCTTGAACGGGAGTCATCGACGGGAACCCGAACGACAGTATGGCCTCCTTCAACCATGGATGCAAGTCCAATTTTTCCCAACTAAGAGACCCTTTGGTAGAAGCCATAGTAGTGAAAATCTCGCGATGAGCATCGCTTATGTTGAGACGACTTTTAGGAATTTTGCGTCCAGAGAAAATGACTAAACAGTACGACCTGTGGACCAAAGAGCAGTTGATTGCCAGAATACGAGAGCTCGAGCCTGCATCTGCCGAAACTCCCCAACAGACCCCAAAAGAAAAGCATGAAATCACACCTCCAGTCGAGCCCAAGAAGAAGAAAACCAAGACGTTTGACCTCGACCAGCACCCTTCGCGCTTCATAGCGCTCCGGTTTGCATACCTCGGATGGAACTACAATGGCCTTGCGTTCCAGTTCGAAAAGACCCAATTGCCCACAGTCGAAGAAGAGGTATTGAATGCGTTGGTCAAAGCCAAATTAATCTCAAGCCCCGACCCAGGATGCTGCAATTTCAGCAGATGCGGTAGAACCGACAAGGGTGTGAGTGCCATGAACCAAGTGATCTCATTGAACGTGCGGTCCAGTTTGACGGAGGAGGAGCAAAAATTAAAAGAGAACGATAATAAAGAAGTTCCATACATGGTCATATTAAATTCTTTGCTCCCCATGGATATAAAAGTGACAGCTGTGTGTCTCAGACCCCCGGAAGGGTTCAACGCCAGATTCAGCTGCGACTATAGACACTACAAGTATTTTGTTAGAAACGAAGGGTTGGACTTGGGTCTCATGAAAGAGGCTGCTAAGAAGTACTTGGGAGGCCACGATTTCAGAAACTTCTGCAAGATCGACGGATCCAAGCAGATCACCAACTACCGTCGGGAGGTGTTTGACATCGACGTGGTGCCGTTTGACGAGCATTACTATGTGGTTGACTTGAAGGGAAGTGCCTTTTTATGGCACCAGGTTCGGTATATGGTTTCTGTTCTTTTGACGATTGCCCAAAAGCTCGAGAAGCCCGAGATCATTGACGAGCTCTTGGATGTGGAGAAGTACCCCAGCAAGCCCTACTACGAGACCGCCTACGATATCCCCTTGGTGTTGTACGACTGCGTTTTCCCAGAGATGGAGTGGCTCAAGCCCGTGGACTTCTCCAACACCTTCCACAAGGTCAAGAGCAGCAACTCGCATCTCAAGAAGATGGTGTTGGATCTCCAGGTGAAGTCCCGAGTAGCTACGTTCCTCCAGGATATGGTGGTGCAGGACGAAGACAAGTATGTTTCGATGCCGGGGTCTGGACTCATCAACTTGGGCGACGGCAGAGGAAGAAACTACAAGAAGTACACCCCCATCCTCCAACGAGAGTTCTCGGAGGGCTACGAGGTCGTCAACGCCAAACACTTGGAGAAGAAGAAACGCAGGTTGCAATCCAATTCTGCTGCTAGTCTATAAACGTATATCATAATGTCATTAATCACTCAACCACGAGGGTACCCAGTAGAGCGTCTGTCCCCCGGGGCCCTGGGTGTCGACCCAGAGAAACCCGTTCATGATCATCTCGTCGATCACCGTCTTGCACCGGATCTTGTCCCAGCCGTAGTTGTCCCGGAGCAACCGCTGCGTCACATAGCCGCCCATGAACGTGCACACCTCGTAGATGCGCTTCTGGTCGCTGGTGATGTTGGCGTCGGTGGACGAGCAGAACTTGAGCCACTTCTTGTCGTTGCGGGTGAGACTCTCGTAGCCGTCGCCCAACGTCTTCAAGATCGCCAACGACTTGAGCACGTCCTCCTCGTCAATGGCCGTCTGGAGGTTGACGTTGTTCTGGAGCTGTGGCACGAGCTCCTTGAATGAGATGAGCCCGCCATTCAAGTCTCGGGTCTGCTGGCACACCTCGACGATTTTGACGCCGAGCCCCACGTAGAAGTTGTCAGAGCGCTCCTTCTTGGACGCCGACTTGGAGAGCGAGTAGAGGCTGAGCTCGAGCGGGTCGAGCCCGATCAGCTGGCACATCTCGGTGAATTTTTCACGAAACTCGGGGTTGGCCTGGATCTGCTGGCCGTGCTCTCGAGCAAAGTTGATGAGCGCCGACTGGTACACCGCCAACTGCGTGGAGAGCTGGTCCGAGTGCCGCTCGCTGAGGTACTTCCCGAGCTGCGTGTAGGCGTCTCGGTCCGGATTAAACATAGTGTGGAGCGCACTAAGAATTAAGGTTGTACGATTTTGAATATCCTGGCAGTGGAAGCCGGTCAGTCAGAGGAACCGGGCCCGTTGAAATTGACGGCTGGCTGGATACGTGGACTACGAGACTACAGGGCACAGCGTATTTGACCAGAACCGCCTGTTTACGTAGAACCCTTAGTGATGCCGCAGATCTTCACTAACGGCGGAGTGCAGGGCCCCAAATTTGGCAAGTAGTTCACATGAAACTAAGCTTGGGGTTATTTTATCATGACTACACCTAGAGAACTCGAGGTCACCTTGGGCAAGGGAGTGGTGGGGACGCTTACGATCCCCAACGCCGTGGACGACCCCGATTTCGCCGCTAAGGGCTTTGCTCCGGCAACTGTGAAGAGCGTCTTGATTCTCCACGGTTTTTTTGGCCACAAGAATTACTGCTACCAGCGCCAGTTGGCCCACAAGTTGGCCAGCAACTTGGGGTACTACGCCTTGCGTATCGACTTCCGCGGCTGCGGGTGGTCGGCGGACAGCGCAGACTTGAAGGAGGGAAGACGCTTGCATCAAGATATGGAAGATATCGATGATAGCATTGACTTTTTGACCGACGGGTCCAAGAACCCGCTCGGTATCAGCCTTGAGCTCGACGCCATCGTGGGGCACTCCCGAGGCTCGGTGGCCCAAATGTTGTGGCTCAAGAAAGAAAACGTCAAGGCAAAGGCCGGGGACCCTTCGGCTGTAAAAGTCCCCAACATTATCAACTGCTCCGCCAGATTCGACTCGTTGAATGTGTACGACCAGTTTGATCTTTCTAGCGGTATCTACGACGACGGTCTTCCCCAGCCCATGCCCAGATACGGCAAGCTCCAGAATGTGATTATCACCAAGAACGAAATCAGAGACTTGGCCGAGGCCGACATGTCTGGGTTGGCAGAGATATCCACCGACACCACCGTCTTGAGCATCTACGGGACCCATGACACCGTGATCCCGCTCAACGACTGCGCTCGGTTCACCAATTCCTTGAACCGAGGCCCGCTAACGCACGAGCTCTTTTTGGTGGAGAACGGCGATCACAACTTCATGGGAACCGTGGAAGTTGAAACGGAAGACGACTTTGCCGAGCACAACCCCGATAATCTTCCTATGAAGGGCAACCTTATCAACTATAATTCTGTAGTGGTTGAAAAGGTATTGGACTATTTGAAGCCGGAAAACCAGGCTGCCCGGTTCTTCGCTACTACCAGACAAGTTGGACACTTCAGCAGATGGAAGGAAGTTGACGGTGTGAGTAACTTTAGAGACATCGGTGCCTGGAAACTCCTCAGACCCACCTTTTCTCTGTCTACACACTCCGACTACTATGTCCGGGCAAACTTAATTTATAGAAGTGCCAACTTCCCCCAAGCGAGCGAACAGGGCTTGAAGACGTTGCAGCTGCTCGGGATCAAGACCATTTTTGACCTCACCTCCGATAGCGATAATCTGTCGGACAGGGTCCCTAAGGGTCTTGAGAAATACGGCATCACCACGATTTCTGTTCCCACCAAGTCGCCCTCTGCCCAGTCTTTGGTCGCCGGGAACTCCAACTTGAGTGCATCTATTGCTATTTATGAAGATTTATTGGAATCCGGGGTAGGTGCATTCACCACCATTTTCCAATTTATCCGTGATAACGCCGACACCCCATTCACGGTTCACTGTGCTAGTGGTAAGGTCAGCGCGGTGTTCTCTATGTTGGCTCTTTTGTTGGTGGGATTGGAGCCATCCAAGGTCGCCAGAGAATCTGAGCTTTCCATTGACGGCTTGAAAATTATCTATGAAAGCATCAAAGACAAGACCCGAATTAAGCAACAAGGCAAATCGGCTGATGACAAGTCTGACAACCAAGGGCCTTTGGAAATTCCTGGTAACACTTCCAGAGGTAATGCAATGTTGGCTACGATTAAATCATTCAACCACAAGTATGGTGGGGTGGTGTCGTACTTCGAGAAGCAGCTCGGGTTCTCCTCGAGCGATGTTACGAAGATATACAGTAATCTCGTTACTCACGAGAGTGTGGACGATTTACTAAAAGCTTCCGTCAACGGACGGATAACCAAGCCATTAAGATCCAATTTGTGATCTATGATACCAATCGTCAGTAGATTTTAAGTCTGTTAGAAACAGTTCTCTTCCCTATAAATACATATTTAAATTTCACTGAATTGCAGCTCGTCAATGTAGGCCGGTTAAAGATGCAGTATGTTCCCGGAGACTTGAATGGGCCAGGTACCAAAACAGGGTTGTCCGAGATCCTTCTCTGTTTTGATCAGTACGACAATCCAGTACTAAGAAAAAATGGCTACCCCAGGATTGGTTGACATTGTGACATTGACAGTTAAATCGGCGATAAAAATACGCCCAGTTTACAGTTTATCATAGACTTCGTTGCCATGTGCACCATAACCGGGGGCCAATAAACTAAAAGCTTAGATCGATTGTCAGATCCAAATCAATGCCACCAACAATAGCACTAGTTGTAGTTCTTGCTTCTACGTATGGGGTATTTGGAGCCGCCTACCCTGGTTTTAGTACCGACGATCGGCAGATTACATAATAAACGGTCGTTTAACGGATTAAGCCCACATGAAAATCGAACTACATATTTATCATGACTACACCCAGAGAAATAGAGGTCACCTTGGGTAAGGGGGTGTCCGCAACACTCGCTATTCCGCATGCAGTGGACGAGCCGGATTTTCTTGCCAAAGGGTTCGCTGCTCCGACGCTTAAATGTGCCTTGATTCTCCACGGTCAAGGTGGACATAGAAATTACTGCTACCAGAAGCAGTTGGCCTACCGCTTGGCCAGCGACTTGGGGTACTACTCGTTGCGCATCGACTTCCGTGGCTGCGGATCGTCGGCGGACAACGCTGACGAGAAAGAGGGCAGACGGATCTACCAAGATATCGAAGATATTCGCCATAGCATTGAATTCTTGACCGATGGGACCAAGAACCCGCTTGGATTCGGGCTCACCCTCGACGCCGTGGTGTCGCACTCCAGGGGCTCGGTGGCGGCGTTCTTGTGGCTCAAGGAGGAGAACCTGAAGGTCAGAGCTGGCGACCCCACAGCTGTGAGCGTCCCCAACGTCATCAACTGTGCCGCCCGCTACAACTCGCCTACTGTCTACGACCGTTACAAGCTCCACGACGGCGACTTTGAGAACGGTGTTCCGCAGACCATGCTCAGACACGGCAAGTTCCAGGATGTTATTATCTCCAAGAACGAGCTTGTAGATTTGGCGGTGGCCGATTTGTCGGAGCTCGAGGAGATCTCCACCGACACCTCAGTGTTGAGCATCTACGGGTCGCATGATGCTATGATCCCCATCAACGACAGTGCTTGTTACGCCAACGTTTTGAACCGAGGCCCGTTAACCCACGAACTTTTATTGGTGGAGCACGCCGACCATAACTTTATTGGAACCTACGAAATCGAGGATGAGGACGATGCGGCGCTTCACAACCCCAAGAATCTCCCTTTGAAGGGTAAGAATGTCAACTTCAACCCGGTGGTCGTCAACAAAATTGTGGACTATTTGAGTCCTGACAACCAAGCCCGGAGATTTTACGCTGCTAGCAAGTACGTTGGCCACACCACCAGATGGAAGACGGTGGACGGCGTCAGCAACTTTAGAGACATCGGGGGCTGGAGACTTCTCCACCCTACTTTCCCCCAATCGGCCGCTCCACACATCGACTACTACTTCAAGCCAAACTTGGTTTACAGAAGCGCTATCTTCTCCAATGTGACCGAGCAGGGCTTGCGGACTATGCAGAAGCTTGGTATCACCACCGTTTTTGATCTCCGGTCCGAAAGCGAGTGCAAAAGAGATAGCATTCCCCAGGGCCTTGAGAAGTACGGAATCACCAGAGTCTCCGTTCCGCTTTACGGACAGGCCGATTACTCGCCCCAGACCTTGGCTACCCGGTACTCCAATCTCATGACCAGTTGGAGCACCTTCATCACGGTTTACGAAGAAATGTTGAAATCTGGGGTAGGCGCTTTCAAGACGATTTTTGAGTTTATTCGTGACAACGCAGACACACCCTTCATGGTCCACTGTACTGCTGGCAAAGACAGAACTGGGGTGATCTGCATGTTGATACTTCTCTTGGGGGGATTGGACCCCATCACGGTCGCCAGAGAGTATGAGCTTACGAGCGAGGGCTTAAAGCCAGAGCATAAAAGCATCAAGAAGGTTTTCCGCGGCACCATGGATAAGATGAGAGCCAAGGTGGGTGACGGAATCGAGGCCCGGCTTGCCAAGGGCCGTGAAGGCTGGACTTTGGACAAAGACGGGTTTGCCAGTCTTATCTCGTCCCGAAGCGACGCCATGTTGCAAACCATTGACAGGTTCAACATCATGTACGGAGGAGTCGTGCTGTACATGGAGAACCAGCTAGGATTCTCCAAGGATGATGTATTGAAGATCTACAATAACCTAGTTACTCGGGACCACGTCGACAATTTCCTGGGCCATTCAATCAATGAATGGTCACACGTCAAGCGGTTCAGACCCAACTTGTGATCACATGATGGGTAGGGGTCTGGTGGAGAAGATCATTTTGCGTCTCACGATGTCTACCATTTCCACGTCGTTGGAGTCGTCGGTAGCGACTTTTAATACGCCCAAGGGCGGATCCAACTCGACGAATTTGCCAAGAAGCCGCTGCGTTTGGCCGATAAATAGAGTAACCTTGGATTTGTCCTGTTCGTCGAACTGTAGCCTGCCAAATTTCACGGCATCGTAAATTTCATCGACCTTGATGTAGTTTTCGTCGGCTCCCTCCGGCTTAGCCGACGGGAGATTGAGCACGCCCTGGATCTCGAGCAACGACAACCCGAACGGCGTGCTGACGACGTCGCCGTGGTCCTTGTTGGCGAGTAGCGGGGCCACTTTCCGGTAATCGACCGGAGCAGAGGGCATAAAAATGAGAGCGCGAGTAAAGTTTAAGCGTAAAAATGAGCCTCAACGACGAAACCAGGAACCATCACTACCGTATCGGTCGAGATCGACAGTACATGCAATAGCATGGTACCACATTTATTGGATAACAAGACGGAGGAACCTTAAAAGCACTAAAAATAACTTGTGAACTTAAGAACAATAGCTACGAGTGTTTTGATAAGGTGCCATAACGGCTTACGAACGGACGAGTCCAATATAAGCTTCTTTGGCAAGTTTAAGTCACACCGTTTGAATGGCCTTTGACGTTTTTGGCAACCTCTGAAAGTCATTTCCTAATTAGGAAGGGAGATTAAAAGTTTGGATGTCTACTTGCCTATTTAGGAAGGAGGCCAATATGCCATTTATATACCATAACTTGCTGTTTCACAGGCCAAATTCTCATGTTGTCCATAGATCAGCTTACTGGTAAGAGTGCGATCAACGGTGTCATGCAGTTGTTGCGATACCAATCCGACTATCCGGCCCTTGGCACAGGCCAACAAGTGCTCGCTCTTCAAGGTCATAACCTTCTTGGCCCCAAGCTTCCACCTATATTTATTGAATACCAAGTGATTTGGCAAACAAACATCTTTGGAAATTATCCGTTCCCAAAAGACGTGGCTCCGAGTGCCGTTTTCGTGGCAGTTTTTGCAATTTTGGCATTGGTTCATATTGTCATTTTCGTCGTTAATTTGCTGAGAGGTCATCATTTCTGGATCACCGTGAGTTATATCTTCTACTGCTTGATGAAAGTGGTGGGCTTTGCTTGTAGAATTCAGTGGTCCAAAGATTTAAGTGTCACTGCAGTTGGGTTAGTCAGCGAAGTCTTGTTAATCGTGCCCAGTATTTTATTGATTTCCATCAACTTAATCTTGGCTCAAAGAATCTTCACATGGAGACACCCAGTTGGTGGTTCCAGAAGCTTGTTTTGGAATACGATGATCGCTTTCTATGTTGTTGTGGCGGGAATCGTTGGAATGACAATCATGGCCGCTTTCGTCCCATACATCCATCTTTTATCGGAGCCTAATTATGCCAAGTTCAGAAAGGTCTCCAAATGTTCCAGTGTTTTGGTGGTGTTGTACACTTTTACTGCTATGATTTTGACTGGGTTGGCTTATTTTTTCAAACCCACCAGAGATGACGAAAACTTGTACACCTACCAACCATGGTGGATTGACAGCTTTCATCCATTCTACTTCGTGAAGAAGAATGCATGTAGAGATGCAGCCGAGACTTTCATGAAGCGTAACCATAACCACAGACATGCCATCAGAGTCATCGCCGCCACTCACCATCATTATAATATGGTGGAAGGACTCACCAACCAAAGAGGTGACTTGACCCACAACGGGTCCCTTTGGATCTTGAGTATTTCCACCTTGGTGCTTTTCGTGGGAGCTCTTTGCAGATGTATTGTTGTGTTCCAAGATCGTTACCAAATGGACAGCTCTGGCTTATGTGATCCCATTGCAATGTACATAATCTGGGGTGCTGCTGAAGCATTGGTGATTCTTATGTACGCCCTTGGAAGAGTGGATTTGAGATTCTACAGGCCCGACAGGTTGCCAGCTAAGGTCAGGTCTATCATCACAGCGGAACAATCACCAAGACACAGTGAAGACCTGACTGATGGCGAACTTCCGGAAATGTCAGAAGTCAGCGCAACTGAAGCGTCTAGTCACAGTTTTGTTTCTACCACAAGAGCGCCTCCCGACTATAAATACGAATCGGATGATGACAACGGGTCTGAGTTTCACTTTTAGCCTTCTTGGGATTATAGGTTTGATGGGTCGTCCTTAAAACCCAACTGAAAAGAAATCGGACTTGAAAGAATAATATAATTTCCTAATCGGGCAATTGGGGGTTGTCCCTCTTACCCAATACGGTAATTCGGTTAATGCCATCAGTACCCCAACCGTTGAGTTAGCATACACCAATACTGACAGCCGATGTTATCCCCGTCAACCTAATGTCTATATGTACTTCTATATACCAAAATCGAATACCCCCACTCTTAGTCCGTTGACAATAAACTTAGATGGTTGTTTTGCTTTTTCGGTTTGCACATGTTTACTACTTTTGGGCATATGTCTAAGTTTAAATTATAAACCATTAGTTATATATATATTCCTCCCTGTTACTTCCCGAAGTGACAAATTGTTCTTTCGAGATCGCCTATAGAATACTGTTCCTGCCATCATGATGTTCTCCGACCCCAATATCGAATATGGTCATACGTACCTAAAGCCATCGCAGACCTCTTATAGTATTCTTGGGTTGTTGATGGCATTTAATAATGCCGGTCCCGATGTTACTGGTCCCCTTGGTATGGCTATCTTTTCCTTCAATGTTGTGGGTAACAGGCTTCCTTCCAATCTCATGGGTGCCTTTCGTTACTCGGTTAACAATGTGTTTGGAAATTATCCTGTGCCCAGTGATTTTGCTCCTTCGATCGTATTTGCAGTTGTCTTCTTCGTTCTTGGATTTATACACTTGGCTCTCTTTTGCTTCAACTTACTGAGAGGACATTATTTCTATGGTTCGCTTTTATGGTTCATGTATGGAATGGGAAAAGGAATCGGTTTCAGTTTAAGAGCCCAATGGAGTCATAGGATCGAGATGATCAACTTGGGAATTACTAGTGAGATCTTCTTGGTCATCTCATCGGTCGCATTAGCAACGATCAATTTAATTTTGGCCCAAAGACTTTTCACATGGAGACATCCCGTAGGTGGATCAAGAAAACTTTTCGACAATATTTTCCTTGTTCAATATTTCCTTGTTATCTTGGTGGTGGTGTTAACCATTGTTGCCTCTTGTGCTTACTATGTTTACTTTTTGAGCTATTATTCGGAAAAGGCATACCAATATATTGTTATGGTGACAGCGGTGTTGATTATTTTTTACACCCTTGCAGCCATGGCATTGGTTTTCTTATCTTATTTCTTCAAGCCAACCAGAAAGGATGAAAACTTATACACTTATCAACCCTGGTGGATTGAAAGTTTCCATCCATTCTACTTTGTCAAGAAAAACGCTGCTCGTGAAGCTGAAGAGACTTTCATGAAACGTAATCACAACCACAGACATGCCGTCAGAGTTATCGCTGCAACCAGACACCACTACAACATGGTTGAAGGCTTGAGTAACGAAAGAGGTGACTTGAAGCACAATACATCCATTATCATTATTTTCATCACCACTCTTCTTACTTTTGTTGAGGCCCTTTTGAGAGCTATTGTTTGTTTCAAGCCTCAGCCAACATGGCATGACTTTGTTCTTGCCAGACCAATTGTTGCATACATGGTTTGGGGTGTCCTTGAAGTGCTTGTCAACCTCTTGTATCTCATTGGAAGAGTTGATTTGAGATTTTACAGACCAGACAGGTTACCAGCCAAGGTCAGAGCTATTATCACTGCTGAGCAGTCTTACTATGGCTCTGAAAATGAGGATGACGACAGTTCAATGGAATTTTCCACCACTGATGAAGCAGGAGAATACTTCAACTTTAACGAAGAACATTCAAGTGAAAAAGACCTCGAACGCAACACAGAACCACCTGTCTATGAGGATCATGCAAGGAGAGAGAAGGGAGACACTGAGTCCGAATTTCATTTCTAATCCTTCTCCCTTTCAGAGACTTTTTATAAATTATACCACTTGAGTTGACTAACCAGAGCCATGGTTTTATTTTTCAAACCAAGACCTTTTTCATTTTAATGGGAAATCTACTCTTAAAATATTAGAGTATTTCCTATCTTGGCAAATTGTCTGGCACATCAACTCATATATTTTGCGCTCGTTTTGCACTGGAGTGGGGAGTGAAGTTTAAAGCATGGCACTCTTGAGGATATGCATGCTTTCTAGTGAAGCCATGAATCATCACAGCTTCGGGTGGTTTGAAAATTAATATTGGGAAACATTCAGTTCACACGGATCAAAACGAGTTAGACACGAGGCTGATGATCGGCATACCTTGTAAAATAAGCTTAATAGTTCCACTTCGAACTATAGGCATCAAATAATTAATCTTTTAGAAACAATGATTTTAGTATCGAGTAATGGTATCGGATGTATCTAGCAGGATTTCTGTGGTCCAGACATCTTTGCTGTATTGACTCTGAGAAACTGACGTCTTCAGGGGTTTATTGATGTGGTTGCAAATGGCTTATGGATGGCTTAACTGGATAAATCCGGTTTTTTTTTGAATTTAATTGACCAAGCATAATGTTTCCAAGCGACTTTCAAGATTGAGTGGGATTCATGAATGAGTGGGCTTCATCAATGAGTGAGTTTCATCAAGAAACCAGTCAGCATAAAATATGCCAGAAAAGATCAGTGTGGTGTTGAGGCTTGAGGAAATTAACTATTTATAACAGAAGCTTTTAACAATAAGCTATAAGTCCTTATTACTATTTGAGGTAAAGATAAGATAGACTCCTCCGTCTATACTCATCCCCGTCCATATCTCCACCTTCTGTCTATCAACCTAATTTGTTCTGGTATACTGCACCTCATCGAATTGGTGATAGATTTACCAAATTAGTAACATAATACTCCACATCCAAAAATTTCCGTTTTCGGACAACAATTTATCGAACACGCCAAAACCAAGAAACATAATGCCTGAGTATAAACTGAATCTACTTTGTACATTTTTGGTGATATTTGTTGAATTTTCTTATCATAATGGCAACTGATTTGGGACTGGGACAGATCCTTAATTTAATTTACGCCCTTGAAAACGCCCATGTAGGAACTGGTATTCTCAAATTATTGGGAGTAGCCAGAAACTTGCTTGGGCAAGACCTTCCTCCGGTCTTAATTGAATATAGTATCGGGCAGTTGAACACCCTTTTCGGTGGGTATCCAACAAGATGGGATGTGGCCCCGTCGGCCGTATTCACGGCTGTGTTTACCATTATAGCTTTTCTACATCTATTTCTATTCTGTTATAATTGTTCAAGAGGGCATTTCTTCTATATTTCATTCCTTTGGTTTCTTTATGCTGTTGTGAAAGCTTTGGGCTTTGGTTTGAGAGTGGGCTGGTCCCTTGATATCACTAGAGTCCAAATGGGTCTTACTAGTGAAGTGTTTTTGATTATTTCTGCTGTGTTTTTGGTGACCATCAACTTAATTTTAGCTCAAAGATTGTTTACATGGAGACATCCAGTGGGTGGTGACAGAAAGCTTTTCACCAACTTCATGTACGTCTTGTATACGGCCGTGGCTCTTGTGGTGGTGTTGACTATTGTTGCATCGGCAGCTCCATACCTTTACTTTTTGAGTAAGAAATCCTACCGTGGTTACCATATTTGTGTGATGCTTTCAGCAATTCTTATCATCTTGTACTCGTTGACTGCCATCTCCTTGTTATTCTTGTCTTACTTCTTCAAGCCAACCAGAAAGGATGAAAACTTATACACTTATCAGCCCTGGTGGATTGAAAGTTTCCATCCATTTTACTTTGTCAAGAAAAATGCTGCCCGTGATGCCGAAGAAACTTTCATGAAACGTAACCACAACCACAGACATGCCGTCAGAGTTATTGCTGCCACCCACCATCATTATAACATGGTTGAAGGTTTAACCAACCAAAGAGGTACATTGGAGCACAATAAATCCATCATGATTGTCACCATTACCACTGGGCTTGCGTTCATCGAGGCCATTCTTCGGGCTGTTGTCTGTTTTAAGCCTGAGCCTGCCGCCAATGGATTTCCTCTTATTAAGCCCATCGTGGCTTATGTTTGTTGGGGTATTTTGGAGGCTTTAATCAACATCTTGTATTTGGTTGGAAGAGTGGATTTGAGATTCTACAAGCCCGATATTCTCCCTGCTAAGGTCAGATCTATTATCACTGCTGAGCAGTCTTACCACCCATCTGACAATGAAGAATTAGAGGAAGAAGAAGAGGTGGAAGAAGAATACAGCTCATCATTACATTTCAACTCAACAGACCAATCCACCATACCCCCACATTACGAAAAGGACTCTAAGTCCATGGAAAAATACCGGTCGCCTGACAATGATAATGATTCAGAATTCAATTTTTAAAGTCCGAACAACTTTAGATGTATTATGTAAAAAATGCAAAACTTTAATAACCTGAACTACTAGGTTACAGATGTAAGAGCGAATACTGACATGCAGGAACTTGACCTTAAGCCAATAGAATTAGGGCCCAGGCTTATAAACTACTATTGTTGTGGTAAAATCAGATAAGAACAAACCTTATCAAGACTATTTAGGTAATGCGATTAAAGTATAAGGTAGGAATAGCCCTTTCAATTAATGACTATGGTCCTACCTGTAGACTCGGGGTTTGAGAGTTGTGACTCAATACTACCCCAAGGAATGATTCCCCCAGTTACAATAATGGGCTAAACTACAACCAAACCTTAAATGGTTGATTCCGCCCGTACTAAAGCGGAATCTGGTACTCCGCATTTGTGTAAACTAAGGCACTTTTTCAATAAAGTGTGGGACCATTTTGGTTTTGTGACATTGACGGAAAAAGCAGTTTTTGGCCGACGCAATTGATTGCCGAATTAGGATTGGAGGGTCGACATACCGCATTAGGAAGGTCCAACAGCTATAATCTAATCTCTATATAAACTATTCAGCATCCATTTTTTCACTATAATTTTCAAGATGGCTCCAAAGCAACATCCTTTCGACTCGGTTCGTGACTACGAAATCAGAGCTGCCTCCAAGTTGGTCAAAGACTCTCACGGTGCCTCCGAGAAGCTTCATTTTGTCCAGATCGACAAATGTGACCCTCCAAAGAAGTCGATGATTAAATATTTGGAAGCTGAACAACACGGCTTGCCTCTTCCAAACATCCCAAGAGTTCTTTACGCTTACTACTACGTCAACGAGACTGTTTTCCACAAGGCTTTGGTCAACGTCACCGTTGGACATGTTATCACCAAGACTGCCTTGCCAAAGGGTGTCATTGGCCCGGTTCTTCCCCAAGACATGGTGGAGATCGAGGAGGTCTGCAATCAACATCCAATTGTCATGGCTGAAATTGAGAAGTTGAAGTTGCCTAAGGGCTACACCGTTAGAAACGATCCATGGATCTATGCTACCGATGATGCCAATGAGACCAGACCTTTGATCCAATGTTTCATGTACGTTTTGGCTGGAAACGGACACACCGAGTCCAACCACTACTCGCTCCCATTGAAGTTCTCGCCAGTGTTCGAGGCTTTCACTGGTAAATTCGTCAGAATGGACTACTTGCCAGGTGGATACGATGCTACTATCACCCCAACCACCAAATGGCCTGAAGTTCCATGTGTCGAGTACCACCCCGACTTGAACGGCGAGACCAACTACCGTGACGTCAAGCCATTGCTCATCTCGCAGCCAGATGGTCCATCTTTCTCCGTTGAAGGCTCCAGAGTCCAATGGCAAGGATGGGACTTCAGAGTGGCCTACTCTGCCAGAGAAGGTTTCGCTATCTACGACGCTAAGTTCAAGGGTAGACAGACTTTCTACAGAATCTCTTTGTCCGAGATGACTGTGCCATACGGTGACCCAAGAGCCCCATACCACAGAAAACAAGCTTTCGACTTGGGTGACTGTGGATTCGGTGTCAACGGTAACCACTTGAACTTGGGTTGCGACTGTTTGGGAGTCATCAAGTACTTTGACGGTCTTGGATGTGACGCCAATGGTGAACCATACATCATTCCAAACACCATCTGTATGCACGAACAGGACAATGGTTTGTTGTACAAGCACGTCAACTACAGAACCAACAACGCTGTTGTTGCTCGTCGTCGTGAGTTCATTGTGCAGACCATTGCTACCGTGGCCAACTACGAGTACATTGTCAACCTCAAGTTTGTCACCGATGGATCCATCGACATTGAAGTCAGAGCCACCGGTATCTTGTCCACCATGCCAATCGACGAGAACGTCACCGTTCCATGGGGTACCATTGTGGGACCAAACGTCATGGCTGCTTACCATCAACACATTTTGTCTTTCCGTATTGACCCATGTATTGATGGCCACAGCAACACCGTTGTTTACGACGATGTGGTCAAGTTGCCAAGAGACAAGTTGAACCCTCACGGAGTTGGTTTCGTCACTGACAGAAAGTACGTTGAGAAGGCCGGTCACATCGACCAATCGCCATTCACCAACAGAACCTACAAGATCATCAACGAGAATGTCATCAACCCCGTCTCCAAGGGCCCAGTTGGTTACAAGATCAACATGCCTGCTAAGCAGATGATCTTGGCTGACGAAGACTCGTTCAACGTCAAGAGAGCCAAGTTCGCTACTGAACAAGTGTTTGTTACTAAATACGGTGACGAAACTTTGTGGGCTGCCGGTGAATTCACCAACCAATCTCAAACTGATACTGGATTAGCAGTTTGGGCCAACAACGTCGACCCCGTCAGAAACGACGACATTGTTGTCTGGGCCACTATGGGCTTCACTCACGTTCCAAGAGTCGAAGACTTCCCAGTCATGCCTGTCGAAATCCACAACATCCACTTGCAACCCGCCAACTTCTTCGACAAGAACCCTGCCTTGGACCTTCCTCAGGCCAACAACAAGTTCAACAAGTCGATCTTGGCCCCAAGCTCCACCAGCGGTGAAGAAAAAGCCTGTTGTAAGAATAAGATTTAATAGAGAGTTATATAGGATAATTTTATGAGATTTGCACCCAAACCTTATCGTAATCATTCGCACGACTCTGCGCTTAAGTGAAAAAATTCTGGCTCATCGCATTAATCATGAGAGTCTACCAGTGTCATTTTTGCTCGTCCCCGGTGTACCCGCTCCATGGGATCATGTTCGTGAGAAACGACGCCAAGGAGTTCCGGTTCTGTCGGTCCAAGTGTCACAAGGCCTTTAAACAGCGTCGTAACCCTCGGAAATTGAGATGGACCAAGGCCTTCAGAAAAGCCGCCGGCAAGGAATTGGTGGTGGACTCCACCTTGACGTTCGCCGCCCGCAGAAACGTCCCCGTCAGATACAACCGGGACTTGGTGGCCACCACCTTGACGGCCATGGCCCGGGTCGAAGAGATCAGACAGAAGAGAGAGCGGGCCTTCTACAAGAACAGAATGAGAGGCAACAAGGAGAGACAGTTGGCCGCCGACCGCAAGTTGGTCGCCGAGAACCCGCAGTTGCTCAAGATGAGAGAGGTCGAGCTCAGAAGAAAGGAGGAGAAGAGAGCCGCCAAGAGCGCCGCCATGGACGTCGAGTCCGAGCAGGAGGCCGACTCCGACGACATGATGGTCAGCGAGTCCGAGTCCGAGGACGAGAGTGTCAAGCAGAAGGTCTTGTTGAAGAACAAGCCCAAGAGAAAGGTAAGAAATTAGCATGGTCTGTAAATTATAATACATATGGATACGGAATGGCGCTACAAGCACATAAAATGGAACTACGACCGCACCCGCGTGATGGCGGGCCAGTACGGCGCCTGGTGGTACGTCGACTCAGGCTCTGGCGGTGCCTGGGGCTGCTCGGCCGGCGTGTGAGCCGCTTTTCGCTGGCCCTCGAGCAAAAGCGCCACCGTTTTGGTGTGGGTCTCCGAGTGGATGCGCGCGTTCTGCCAGCGCTTGGCGTCGTGGTCGTCGGTGCTGCGCAGACGCTTGCGGGGCGAAGGGTCGGGCGTTATCATCGCGTCGGATGGCTGAATTGACTGAAAAATGGCTGAACGGCGTAAAAATGGGCGGAAGGCGTAAAATGTGAGCTGAAAAGGCGGAAGCTAGTGACGCTGAACGTAGCGACTGTAGCGTATGCAATGTGCGGACGTGATCAATAAGTCAGATACCAGCCTGCAGTAATCTGGCGTTCAAGCGTGAAATATCGCGATGAAGTCGAAGCTCATCGGGAAGCACATCAAGCACAGCGCAAATGTGGAGCTCCAGACGCAGGTCGAGCGCGAGACTACGTTCCTCGTGAAGCTGGGCACGCCCTACGTGTCGGGGCTCAAGCGGATCTCGAAGATCCTCGACAAGTTCAACAAAACCGTCACCACCAACCGCAAATTCCAGGCCGGAGAGTATAAAAACGTCAAGTACGTGCGGGTGCTTGGCATGGGGCGAGCGATCGAGAAGACGGTGGCCATGGGCTTGAGCTTCCGCACCGACCGCCATTTCAAGGTTGACGTCTTGACTGGAACCAAAGAAGTGCTCGATGAGTTCCAGCCGCTCGAGGACGTAAAAGACAGTGTGGAGGACACAGAGTACCAGCGCCGACACGTCAGCTACGTCGAGCTCCGCATCTGGTTGAAGAGAGATTAATATATAGATAATGCATAGATATTGGTGACAGTCGTATCGAGGTCTCATGAGGTATTAAGGTCCAAGATCCGGCCAGGATCGAGGCAGGATCAGGCCAAGAAGAAGCTGGATCAGGCCAAGAAGAAGCTGGATCAGGAAGTGTGCAGAAGCTCAGCCATCTTCGCCAAACACTTCTCCTTTATATACAAAAGGTCCACTACATGCCGCTCGACCTTGGCACTCTTCCTGATTTTTTTGCCGGACGTCTCAAACTGCTCCCGCGTCTGCTGAGCGGTGGCCTCGTCGAGCTCGACTTCAAAGAGCTCCTCGCCTTTCTTGACGATCTCCATGCACTTTACGTAGTCTCTGTTGTAGTAGGCCTTCTCGCAGGCGTGAAGAATTTTGACTCGGTCGGTCTTCTTGGTCTTGTCGAGGTCGAGGTCGTCGTAGAGCCAGTCGGCGGTGTTGAGGAGCGGCCCCGACTGCTCGAACTGGGCTTTCTGCTGCAAAAACTGGTCTTCACTCTGGCCCTTGCGGACCTTTTTGGCCTTGGGGCCGGGCGCCGGGCCCGAAGCAGCAGGCGCAGCGGATGGCGGGCCTGCAGTCGTGGCGAGTGGGGCAATCGGGTCGGGCATAATATTATGCGATGACTAAATCAAGCGCAGACCGATGGAAATTTCACTATGACTCGCCAGCCTATTAGCATCACCACCAAGGAACAGGCACAGCAGCTCGTGGATCAGTTCGACAACTTCCTCTTCGACTGCGACGGCGTGGTGTGGCTCGACGAGGAGTTGATCCCCGGCATGAAGGAGGCCATCGACTATTTGACAGGCCAGGGCAAGAAAGTAGCTTTCATCACTAACAACTCGTCCAAGTCCCGCGAGGAGTACGTGGCGAAGTTCCAGCGCATGGGCTTCGAGGGCATCGGCAAGGACATCATCTACCCCACCTGCTATGCCGCCGCATCCCATCTTTCGGAGACTCTCCGAGTGCCCAAAGGGTCCAAGATCTGGGTTTTGGGCGACTACGGGATTGAGGAGGAATTGCGGGAACAGGGCTACGTGCCGGTAGGAGGCTCCGACTCCCGCCTCGACACCGAGTTCGACCCCAACCACGAGCTCTTGAACGTGGACCCAGACGTCAAAGCGGTGGTGGTGGGCTCCACCAAGCATTTCAACTATATGAGAATCGCCCTGACGTTGCAGTACTTGCTCCACGATGACAAGGCGCTCCCGTTCATCGGCACCAACATCGACCGCAGCTACCCTGGCCCCAGAGGGCTCATTTTGCCAGCGGGCGGCAGCGTGGTCAATTTCATGGAGTACACCGCTCATCGAGAATTCATCAATGTGGGAAAGCCCAGCACGCTTTTCCTCCACACGGTGTTGGGCCACCAGCGCTTCGAGCCCGCCAGGACGTTGATGGTCGGCGACACCCTCTACACCGACATCAAGTTCGGCAACGACGGCGGGCTCGGCGGCGCCCAGGGCGGCTCGCTCTTGGTGCTCACCGGCGGCACCCGCCCCCAGGACTTCGCCAGCTTCATGGCCAACCAGGAGAAGGACGTGTCGTTGGTGCCGGCGTACGTGATGCCCGGCTTCGCAGACCTCACCCGGCTTTTACAGTAGATTAGACTATATACGATAACGGCGACTATCGCGAACTATGCTTAACTTCTCCGGACAGACCCGCAAACGGGTGGTCAATTTGGGCGACCGGAGGTCCAATCTCACCTCGCGCAACTTCTTGGAGCACAACCGACAGCAGCGCTTGGAGCGAGACCAACAGCGGGCCAAAGAGAAGGCCTGTGCGCTACTTAAACGCAATATCGTCAAATACCTCGCCGCCAGAAGAGCCGCCGACGCCCAGCTCGAGCAGTGGGTCCAGGCGCCGCCCTCCTCGCCCCACGATTACCACCGCTGGGTGGTGCAGTTGTACGTGTTGGCCAAATGGAGTTTTCCATTCTTACAAATCACCCATTTGCAGCAAATCGCCGCCTACACCAGGCAAATAATACCGCAATGGCCTGCCGCGCCGTTCACCAACCTGCTTCTCGTCAAGGCGCTTCTGCGCGTGTTGCGCGTGTCCGCCAATGACCCCCAAGTCGTCGGCGATGTGTTGATCTGTTTGGAGCATGTAGTGTCGCAGCCCAGCAAGAGCTACGTCGGCCTTCTTGAGTTGTTGATCCCAGTGGCGGCGTCTGATGACGAACAGACGGCGCAGCGGGCCCGCAAGGTCATCTTTGCCGTCAATATCAAGGACTCGGTCGACTCGTTTGTCCGGTTTCTCGCCTCGACCGCTATCAACGACCCCCTGCATTACCGGCTCATGCGCGAGGCGCTCTCGCATGACGCCATTCCTGGCATCATCCACACGCTCTCCAATCGGCAGAAGCTCGCGGTTCTCTTGAACTTTCTCGACGTCCATGGGTCTCTCGAATTTGTCTACGAGGACTTCTACGTCTTGAACCACATCTTGTCGGCAATCACGTTCTCCACCGGCGCCCGGTACGACGATGATGACGAGGACGAGTCGCGCAGCAACTACTTGCTCGTGTCGCTGGACGAGGAACAGAAACTAAACCGTCTCTATTCGAGCGCCTGCATTCACCAGCTCTTGTCTCTTTTTCGTAGCGACGACAACGCACCCTCCCATATTGCCATTGTGTTGCTCTCATCGCTCTTCCACCTCGTGCCGTCTCTGAAAACCAAGCTCTCGATGTCGATAACCATTTCGCCAGGCGCATTCAAGTGGTTCTACAGCCAGTTAAAGTCGGACCCGCTCTACCAGGCGTTCGAGGATATCGGCACTGAGTCAGGGTACGTACTTTTCTCCGACATCAAGGCGCTCTACGCCGATATCTTGCCGCATCAAGTGACCAGCTTCTGGAAAACCCTCTATACGTTCCAGGAAGTGTACTCGTACTGGCTCATTGTGTCGAACGACTTGGAAACGTTTTGCGACGACAAGTTGACGCTCGAGGAAGTCAAGAGCTTTCTATCATTCTCAAAGACTCTTTGTCTCACGTTGATATTTAACAGTGGCCACGCCAAACAGATCTACGAAGATTTCGATCAGCTAAAAGACATTTCCATCGCGTTGCTCAACCAGCTATACAGGAAGAACGCCCGGTTGAAGTTCATCTCTTCCGATCTCTGGAAAACCAACGTCATGAATATCAATATAGAGACGTTGACCCAGATTTTGGCGGAGGAGGAGGAGAGACTTCACGAAAGAGAACAGAACGACGACTCCGACGACCCCATGTCCGACATCAAACCCATGAAGAAGACCAAGGTGTCGCAGGATGTTAGCGCTAAGCTCGAGGTGTTGAACAAGTTGCCGTTCTTTGTGGAGTTTGACGTTCGGGTTAAAATCTTTCAAAGTCTTATCGACTTGGACAAACTGAGATTGCATGCGGATCTGGGCCTATGGACCGAACGAGTTCGCTTGGAGGCCAAAATAAGACGAGAACATGTCCTCGAAGATGCGTTCCACAGTTTCAGTAAATTGGGGCTGGGACTTAAGAACCGACTCAGCGTGACGTTTTTCAACAAGCACAACGAGGAAGAAGTGGGTATCGACGGCGGGGGAATCACCAAGGAGTTCTTAAGCAGCGTTGTTGCTAGTGGGTTCACGCCTGACACGGGGTTGTTCAAAGAGACCCCGAGCGGCAATGCCATTTATCCCAACGAAGATATCTACTTCCAGTACGCCAGGAAAATCGACTTGGACACCCAGATGAAGAAGCTCCAGTACTTGCGGTTCTTGGGCAGTGTGGTAGGCAAGTGTCTCTACGAGAAGGTGTTGATTGACTACTCGTTTGCGCCGTTCTTCCTCAGCAAATGGTGCAATGCCACGCAGGTGTTGAAAAACTCCATCAACGACTTGGGCGCCTTGGACGAGGAGTTGCTTGGGAACTTGATGAAGCTCACCAAGATGTCCGACAAGGAGATCAGTGCGTTGGACTTGACATTCACTGTAGACCAAGTGGTCAACGATGGGACGCACGAGTTCGAGTTGGTGGAAGGCGGCGCCCAAGTCAAGGTCACCGCTGCCAACGTGCTCAACTACATCCACCGCATGTCGAACTTCAAGCTCAATGTCTCGCTCCATCTCCAGACGAAGTACTTCCTCGAGGGCCTTTTTACGATTATCTCTGCCGAGTGGCTCAAGTTGTTCGATGCCTACGAATTGCAGATGCTCATTTCAGGGTCGACGAACAAGATAGACGTTGAGGACTGGAAGAGCAGCGTGGTCTACGGAAACTACTTTGACGACGACAAAACCATTCTCCTTTTCTGGGAGGTGGTGGAAGAGTTCTCGGCGGAAGACAGAAGCAAATTGTTGAAGTATGTTACGTCATCGTCTAAGCCGCCGCTTTTGGGATTTGGGTCGCTTAACCCGAAATTCGGCATCAATAACGCCGGAATGTCCATTGATCGGCTCCCCACGGCTTCGACGTGCGTCAACCTCCTCAAGCTACCAGACTACGGCGACAAAAAATTGATCAGAGACAAAATTCTCTACGCGATTAACGTGGATGCAGGTTTCGACTTGTCATGAAATTTCACTGAACGTCATTCGATAGTTAATGCATATTGTACGATGTTTGTTTAGGGGCCAATTGGCTCGAGCAGCGGCTCCCCGAACGCTGATTTCCACCAGCTGTTTGGTCAGCAGGCCGTGGTGTGCGGCCCAGAGAACTTTTCACTCTACCCCAGCTCGGAGTATAAATCCGCTTCTACCTTTCGATGTTTTGGAGGAGGTCCAGAACGAAGACTTGGAAAACGACAACGAGAAGTTGCGCAAGCAGAAGAAGACGCTTAAGAAGAAGCTCCGGCTGAAGGAGAAGAAAGAGCAGGTGTTTGTCACTGAAAATGACTCTATCCCAGCAGACAAAACGGTTTCGCCGCAGGTTCAGACTCTCCAGGTGGAGAAGACAGCGTCTGCGTCGGTGAACTACGAGCCTACATCACGGCTGCACGCAGACCCTGCCAATCCGGACTCCCAATCGGCCCAAAGACCGGCACAGAATATGGCATCTGGCTCAGGAAATGGCAACGGAAATCAGCCGCCCAAGGAGGAGAAAAAAGACGAAGAGGAAGAAGAAGAGGAAGACGAGGAGCACGAGCCTCGCTACAAGGCGGCTGCTCGTCGACTCGGCAGTTTTCTTTTCAAGTGTCTCGAGACCATTGGCATTACGTTTTCTTCGGTCGCCATTTTGGGCGTGGCAGGTATTCTCTACCACAAGTTCTACCACGACCACGTGCTCGATAAGATCGACATGGCGTTTGACAAGGGCGACCCGGCGTACCAGTTGACGATCCATAAACGAACAAATAAGCATATCGAAGGGGACGCCTGCATCGACCACGACTTGAGCGAGTTCTGGGTCGAGAGACCGCAGCAGAAGTTGTTGGACGACATTGTTAGCGGCAAGATCGTGGGGCGGTACTTTCTCCTTGTGGGCGAGAAAGGCACTGGTAAAACGTCGTTGCTTCTTGAGTCGATGAAGAAGGTCGAGGGTCTCAATGTGGCGATTTTCGACGCCCACGCCGACCCGGAGATCTTCAGGATCAGGCTCGGCCGCGCCTTGAACTACACCTTCAACGAAGACTACATCGGGTCGTTGTTCAGCATTAAAGGTCCGCGGGACACCACAGCATTACTAGACATCGAAAGAGCATTCAACAAGCTCGAGGAGTTGGCCATACGGCGTGTGGCCAAGACCGGCAACCGCCCCTTGGTGATGATCATCAACAACTCGCATTTGATCAAGGAGAACGAGGAGGGCATCAAGCTCATAGAGTTGTTACAGCAAAAAGCAGAGAGTTTGAGTGGGTCAGGGTTGATGACAATCATCTTCAACTCCGACGACTACTGGGTATACGAGAAGCTCAAGAAGCTCGGAACCCGGCTCGAGCTTGTCAACGTAAGAGATTTCAGTAGAGCAGAAACCATCAATGCGCTTAGGTTCACGAGAGAAAGACACTTTCCTAGTTCCATCCACCCGCATTTGAAGGTCACCGAGGACCAGTGCCACCAGGTCTACGACTTGATCGGCGGCAGACCCCAGCATATTTCCCAGGTCGCCAGACACAAGGATATTTTCAAAGCGTGCCATGAAATCATCGACCGGGAGAAAACGTGGTTCTTGAACCAGTGTGGCTTGCTCGGGTTCCTGATGGACGACGACGTGATGGAGAACGGAAAGTTCAGCACCGGGGCCATGTTGCTTATGAAGGAATTTGTGGAGATGGATAGGTCAAGACTGAATACGTTAATTCTTCACAAGCATCCCGACATTAAAGACAGCAGAAAAGATCACGACTTGCCCGAACTACCACTCTGGAGGGCGCGACAGGTTATGACCCGCCCAGACTACATTCAAGAGTATGATAACCTTAATATTTTCACGATCGATTCGGATTCCAGGGTCCGAGCAGATTCGGTGCCCATGATGAGAGCGTTCCACGAAATCGCCTCGCAACCCAAATTCGACGACCTTCTCGACGATAGCATTGAGCGGGTGGCCGACATTGAGTCGTTGGGGAGAACCCGAGAAATTGTGCTCAAAGACCTTAATCTTAAATCTACCTATAAGGTTAAGCACAACGAGAAAGAGAAATTATATGAAATGGTGTTGGAAAAATCTCGCAAGCAGAAACTCAAAGACGGCGACGAGGATGGCGACGAAGAGGCAGGGGACTACTTTTTAGAAGAGGTGCATAGAACCGGAAATCATCGGTGGGCCAAACGCATGCACCGCTATAAGGGCTTAGAAGAAAAGTCCGTAAAGTCCGACGAATAGAAAGCGTAATTCCGACAGTGGTCGTTCCAGAAGAAGATTTGCGGAGCGGTTGGAGAAGGCATCTGAAAACGGTTAAATATTGCAAAAATCGACCCGACAGAAGGAGTTTTGGCGGTGTTTCTTCGGGCAACAGGCATCCGCGAGCGAGCTGCAAGGTCCGATACCACAGCCTACATGGTGTGTGAGATTTCCGGCAAAAACTGCCTTCTAAAATGGGGAATCACTTCCTCGGCTAAAGATTTGTCATGTGCGACATTTCCCCATATTTAAATACTGGAGTTCGCTTCAGACCCTATCAGCGTTATGTCGTTCAAATTAGAGAAAAAAGTCATCGAAGGCCACTCCCCCCGGTTCAATGGTTCCACTGTTCGGGTCGATGATCAAATCAAGCTCGTCTACAACAAATATTCCAATACGGCCCCCATTGATGCCAACAAGATAAGGTTCAATATCATTTTCAACCATGGTACCGGCTTGAACAAGATGCTGTGGCACTACCTCATTGTCAAGTTGTACGAATTGTCGGCCAAGGCCCCCAATTGGTATCTCGGCTCGGTGATTGCCTGGGATATCTTTTCCCACGGAGACTCGGCCCTTTTGAACGCCGGCAAAATCGGCTGGACTTACGGCTGGACCGATAGTGCCAAGGACGTGTCCAAGATCTTGGACCACGAGCGGGCCACCAACAACGATTTCCTCAACAACCGGTTGAACAAGACCATCACCGTAGGCCACTCGTTGGGCGGATACACCGCTCTTTTGTGTGGATACGCCATCCCCGAGTACTTCGACACCGTCGTGCCCATCGAGGCTGCCTGGTATAAGGAGGCCAAGATGAGCGCCCGGATGTTCAAGCGGTTCAAGAACCTTGCTGGTTTCATCTTGGACACCTTCGACTCTTACGAAGACTTCAAAGAGTACTACACCGAGATGTCGTACTACAAGACCATGGTGCCCGAGGTGATGGACGACTTCTTGCAGGACGAGTACTACACTGTCAAGGACGCTGAGACTGGCGAGATCAAATACAAGTCCAAGGCCAGCAGAATCGCCCAGGTCGTCACCTACCTCTCGGCATACTTTGCCTGTGACAGATGCATGGCGTTCCTTCCGTTCATCGATTCCAAGGTGTGCTTCATCACCGGTAAAGACGCCGTGTGGAACCCACCACAGTCGATCACCTACTTCAGAGACCACGTTAAGCCCTCGTCGCTTCTCGAAATGCATGACGTGCCCGGTGCCTCGCACTTGGCTGCCGGCGACAAGCCCGACGACGTGGTGGACATTCTCTACAACGTGATCCAGAAGAGAGCCGATGCTGCCATCGAAAACAAGGACTACTTCCCTGAAATCTTGTACAAGGGCAACTCCCAGAAGATTGCCGAGGAGGGTTACGAAAAGATGCTCAACACCTATATAGAAGAGGCGGTTTCGTTCCAGAAGGTGCCCACCGAAACCAAGCTTTAGCGTATTTAATCTCACGTGAGAATATATATTTTCATTATCGCAGCTCATCGCTGAAAATTTAAGATGTCTATCAGGGAGAAACTTCCGGTGCTTGCTTACATCCACAAATGCTTGTCGAACTACCCCGAGTTGGACAAGACTCGCAAGACGTTGGAGAAGCAGTTGAAGGAGCTTGACCTCACATTGCCCAAAATTGATATTTTGAGCGGCGATGAGGACAGCCACAGCAGCGCGGACAGCGAAGAGAGCGGCAGTGACGCCGACAGCGAGTCTGCCGACTCCGACTCTGAGAGTGGTTCCGAGAGCGGCTCAGACAGCGACTCCAGCGACTCAGAGAGCGGCTCGAGTGACTGCGAGTCAGAAGCTGAAAATGAGAAAGCATCGGAGTCCGCCTCAGACGACAGCAGCGCCGAAGAGGTCTCTAAGGAAGACTCTAAAGAAGAGTCTAAGGATAGCGGTTCCAGTGACTCCAGCTCTAGCGACTCTGACTCTGACTCTAGCGACTCCAGCTCTTCCAGCGACTCCGACAGCGATTCGGACAAGAAAGACTCTGGCAGCGACTCTGGCAGCAGCTCGAGCTCCAGCTCGAGCGCTAGCAGCGACTCCGAC
>JAQRFW010000023.1:28931-78412 GCA_039762375.1 Keqinozyma sinolaborantium | reverse complement strand
GCCCCCCGGGCCGCCCGCCCCGCCCGCGCCCCCGCTCTCCCAGCGACTCCGACTCTAGTTCAGACTCTGACTCTAGCTCCAGCTCCAGCTCAGACTCTGATTCCAGCTCGGACGCCAGCTCAGACTCCGACTCCGACTCCGGCTCGTCTGAGTCCGCCCCCGCCAAGCGCAAGAACTCATCATCCAGCATCTCCGCCAAGAGACCCAAATTGGAGTCTCCGCCATCGTCATCCACCGAGTCGATTCAGTCGTCGCCCAACGGGATCCCCGCCGAAGAGGACGAGTTGAAGCCCGGCCAGAGAAAGCACTTCTCCAGAATAGACCGGTCTAAGGTGTCGTTCCAAGACCACGCCTTGCAGGACAACACCTACAAGGGCGCTGCAGGCACCTGGGGCGAGATGGCCAACGAAAAATTGCTTCAGGTGAGAGGCAAGAATTTCACCAAAAACAAAAACAAGATGAAGAAGGGCGCCTACAGAGGCGGATCCATTACGTTTGCCTCGGGATCCTACAAGTTCACCGATTAGAATATTTAATGTTAATGTATAAAGAAGCCAGTGCGAATTATTAATCTATGTCTCGTCGCAGTAACACCGTCAACTACGCCGATTTGGACAACGGCAACTTCTCCGGGGACGACTACTCTGACGAGGACAGAGAGTACTCGTTCGGCAAGAAGAAAAAGCGGGTGGCCAACCCGGATCGAGCTGACAAAAAGCGCAGAGTCGATAATGCCATCACCGCCATCAACCGCAACATCTCCAAGCAGGAGTTCTCCGACGACGACATGGTCGAGCTCACGCCCGAGATCCCCAAGGACTACGTGCCGGATGCGGTGTCCAAGACCTTTGGCACCTCGGACTTTTCCTACTTGAAGTTGAAGCCGGACCATTTCTCTCGTCCCATCTGGATCTCGCCCAAGGACCTCCGCATCATCTTGGAGTCGTTCTCGCCGTTGGCCGAGCAGGCCCAGGACTTCTTGATCACCATTGCCGAGCCGGTGTCCCGTCCGTCGCACATCCACGAGTATAAAATCACGCCGCCGTCGCTTTACGCCGCTGTTTCGGTCGGCTTGGAGACCGACGACATCATCCAGGTCTTGAACCGGTTGTGCAAGGTGCCGGTGGCCGAGCTGGTCTTCAACTTCATTCGTAGCGCCACCTTGTCCTACGGTAAGGTCAAGTTGGTGTTGAAAAATAACCGGTACTTTGTCGAGAGCACCCAGGCCGACATCTTGCAGATGCTCTTGAAGGACCCGGTCATTGGTCCGTTGCGGATCAACTCAGAGAGCACCGTCACCAGTAACGGCTTGGTGCAGTCGATGGCCCCGGTGCAGGGCGACTTGATCATCCCCGGCACCAAGAAGCCCGACGGCACCACCGAGGAAAAACAGGCCGAGGACATCTTTGCGTCGGTGGTGGGCGCCAAGGAGGACGAGGACGACGACGATCTCGACACGGTCCACTCGTTCGAGATCGCCAACGAGTCGGTCGAAATCGTCAAAAAACGGTGTACGGAGATCGAGTACCCCGTGTTGGAAGAGTACGATTTCCGGATTGACGCCCGTAATCCTGATCTCGACATCGACCTCAAGCCATCCACCCAGATCAGACCGTACCAGGAAAAGTCGTTGTCGAAAATGTTCGGGAACGGCCGTGCCAGATCTGGCATCATCGTTTTGCCCTGTGGTGCCGGCAAAACGTTGGTGGGCATCACCGCTGCATGCACCATCCGGAAGTCGGTCATAGTGTTGTGCACCTCGTCGGTGTCGGTGATGCAATGGAGACAGCAGTTTTTACAATGGAGTACGATCCAACCGGAGAGTGTGGCCGTGTTCACCTCCGAAAACAAGGAGATGTTCTCGACCGATGCCGGGTTGGTGGTCTCGACCTACTCGATGGTGGCCAACACCAGAAATAGATCGCACGACTCTCAAAAGGTCATGGATTTCTTGACTTCCAGAGAATGGGGTTTCATCATCTTGGACGAGGTCCATGTGGTCCCGGCTGCCATGTTCAGAAGAGTCGTCACCACCATCGCAGCACACTCCAAGCTCGGGTTGACCGCCACCTTGGTCCGTGAAGATGACAAAATCTACGATTTGAATTTCTTGATCGGACCAAAGCTTTACGAAGCCAACTGGATGGACTTGGCCCAGAAGGGACACATTGCCAACGTGCAGTGCGCAGAGGTCTGGTGTCCAATGACGGCCGAATTCTACCAGGAGTACTTGCGAGAAACATCCAGAAAAAAGATGCTTCTCTACATTATGAACCCCACCAAGTTCCAGGCGTGCCAGTTCTTGATCCACTATCATGAAAATAGAGGTGACAAGATCATCGTGTTCAGCGACAATGTCTATGCGTTGCAAGAATACGCCTTGAAGTTGGGAAAGCCCTTCATTTACGGTTCGACTCCCCAACAGGAACGTATGAAGATTTTGCAGAATTTCCAGCACAACGACCAGGTCAACACCATCTTTCTCTCCAAGGTGGGTGACACCTCGATCGACTTGCCGGAAGCCACATGTTTGATCCAGATATCGTCGCATTATGGTTCGCGTAGACAAGAGGCCCAGAGATTGGGCCGGATCTTGAGAGCCAAAAGAAGAAACGACGAGGGATTCAACGCCTTCTTCTACTCGCTCGTGTCGAAAGATACCCAGGAGATGTACTACTCCACCAAGAGACAAGCGTTTTTGGTGGACCAGGGCTATGCGTTCAAGGTGATCACCCATTTGCATGGTATGGAACAGCTCCCCGACTTGGCGTACTCCACGCCTAAGGAAAGAAGAGAGCTTCTCCAGGAGGTGTTGTTGAAGAACGAAGATGCGGCCGGGTTGGAAGTGGGAGACGATGCTGACACGACGTTTGCCAGACAGTCCAAGACGGAAAGCCAGGCCGTCAAGAGCGCTGGATCATTGGCCGGTCTCGCCGGTGGAGAAGACATGGCATATGTGGAGTACAGCAAGAACAAGAATAAGGAGATTCGGGAACACCACCCATTGATCCAGAAAATGTACTATAAGAAGAAACGTTAATTTAAGTCATATACATAATAATACATAGCAAGCCCGGTCTATTGGCTCACAAAGTCGCCGAACTCCTCATCGTCACTGTCGTTATTGTCCAAGCCCAACTGGCTCAGTCGAGCTGTAAGTTCAAGCATGCTTAGTTCATACTGGTATTGCTCCACGTAGCTTCCATACAGTCTTTTGTACAGATTGATCACCTCTAGAAAGTTATATGCATCGAGTTTGTCGTCGAACCGCAAGCCTAATGCGATTTGAATGAATGTCTTGTCGTCGGAGGGATACTTACTGCCGCAGTATCCGGTTCCTGGTAATTGGGCAATGATCTTGAAGAGAAGCGGGTTATCCGTGGGCTCGATGGTCTCGGGTCTGTTGTCGTCATTGAGGTCGTCTTTAGGGTTGTACCATACTTCGGCCCATGGGTCTTCGCCGTGCGGCCTTTCGTTATATAATTCCAATTTGAGCCGGATCCGATCCAGAGGAAGCACCGGCTTGTACCCGTCGGTCCCATCCTGGGGCGTGCCCAACGACTCCGGGTACGTTTCCTGCTCTATGAATCTTATAGAGCCGTGCCAAACGAGATTGGAGTCGCTCATGTTGCAGTTTCGGAGCGATAATTCGCCAGGGGGGATTTTGAACGCCTTGACGTCCTGACACACGAAGATCTGCGAGCACACGGTCTCGGGGTCCGCGGCCCACGGCGCCACCGGGGCACCAATGGCAATTGGGGTGTCGCTTCTGGTTGTCATAGTCTCAAGATTCGCACCGTGAAAATTTTGACCGATTTTTCACCAGTGCCTACAGTCTATTGCTCCAACCGCCATGTTCATAACGAGATTCGTGGGTGTGAACTCGATCAGACACTTCAGCCGGTCGGCCCCCGTGTGCAACTCGAATTTCGACCAGCTCCTCAAGTCCATGAGCCGGGGCGAAAAGAAAAAGGAAAAGTCCGGGCTCTCAGAGGTTGACACTCTCCTCTCCAACATCGCCGAGTCGCAGAGCTCCGACATCTTCAGCAACGCCGACGACGACATCTTCGGGTCGTCGCAGGTGCATCCCCGTGACGTGGCCAAAAACGTCCGGATCGTAGGTCCCAACGCCGGCAGAGTCATCGACGTCCAGGCCGGTAACGTGGCGTACGGGTTGGGCGGCATCAACGCCTTAATCAGAAACAACAAAATCAGATACCTCCAGAGAGTGCAGTCCAGACACATTCCTCCTGCCAAATATAGAAAACAGTTGAAGAGAGAGTGGTGGAGACGGAAGTTCTCTGAGGGCTTCAGAGACCTCATGGCCCAGGTCAGAGACGCAAAGAGAAGAGGCTACTAATGTACATAGAATAAACATATCGACCATGAATTGTGTTGGCTCTGTAAGGCTACCGGCGTAGCCCAAACCGGCTTCCTGCCTAGCGAAAATTTCACCGATCTTCATCAACAGTGAGATAAGAGTAATTTTTCATTCTCCAATCATATTCTTACCAAAGTAATCTGATTCGGAGTGGCACCGACATCGTCGTAAACAGTGCCCCACACCCATCCCCACCGCCCATTGAGTTGCACCGCTAAACTCAAATTTGTTCCGGACGGCTGAACCTCCACGTGAGATCTTATCGATGTCTTTGCAGTCCGTGCCCACACCGCCCGACAGGGGCATTCCCGCCATCACCGGCCAGATGGACCATTCCAAGGCCATCCACGTATTCCCTGAGCTGCTCAAACCGTGGAAATCCACCGTGCTTGCCTATGGAGCTTCGTTCATTTCCACCACTATTGGTTTTCCAATGGATACCGTGAAAACCAGAATGCAGACCCACAAGCAGTTCACCAGCTACTTCGACTGCGCCGCCAAGACGTTCAAGCACGAAGGCACCAGGGGCTTTTTTCGAGGAATCTGGGCGCCGTTGGTCAGTACCTCTTTTTCCAAGTCTCTCAGTGTGTCTATCTTCACTCAGATAAAACCTTATTGCTACCAGGGTCTCTTTGGCAACAGCGACAGTGACGTCCACCCGGTGTTCCGCAACATCCCTGTGTGCTTTTTGCTGGGATTCATTGCCGGCGGAGGTGTGTCTTTGTTCGCTACACCGTTTGAATTCACCAAAGTGTTTGCCCAGATCCTGAAGATTGTAGAAAAGGACTCCAACCACAAGACATTGTCGAGCTCGTCCACGGTCGCCACGTTCAAGAAGATCATCAAGTACGAGGGTGTTTCGGGACTATACTCCGGATTTAAGTATCATTTCTTGAGAGACTCGCTCTCGTCTGGTATCTACTACACGATCTATGAATCGTTCAAATATTCTATTAACACTCTCATCAACTCCGACGCCAGCGTCAACTCTCCGGTCGCCATTGTCATGGCGGGCGGGCTTTCGGGAATCACTTGCTGGGCTCTTGTTTTTCCAATTGACACTGCAAAATCATTGATTCAGAAATCGGTGGTCAAGAACATCTTCAGAAAACGAGATGGCCTCCCACCAAAACCAGTGGCGGCTCCTACCTTGAGTTTCGAGAAGAAGATGTATAGAGGGTTGGGGATCTCGGTCACCCGATCGTTCATCGTTAATATGGTCTTCTTCAGCACCTTCGAGTTTCTCATGGGCCACATTGCCTAATCATATCCTATTTATTATCATAGACTTGTAAATATTATGCATTGATTATTTATATTACATTAGCGCCGCTTGCTTCTTCCTCTAGGCTCATCTTCGTCTGCGGGCTTGCCTCCACTGGGTTTTCTTTTACCCCTTCTTGGTTTTTTAGTTGGCACTTTTTCTTCTTCGCCAACTTCTTCGCCGACTTCTTCGGTCTTGTTTCTGTTTCTTTTGACCCTTTGACTGATGGGCAAGTCGTCAACTAGGATCTCGTTCATGCTAATTTTGAGCGGTGACTTGGATCTTGTTCTGGCCGATGGATAACCTCCTGCTTCTTCCAGCAATTTAGCGCTGGGTTTCCGGCTACCTGGCTGACTGAACGTGATCTTCACCGACGTTTCTGACAATCTTCTTACTGAAGCTTCTGGGGCGGACACAGTACGGGACTTCTTTCGAGGCGAACCAGGAACATTCTCAGTGTCATTAGTTGGATCTGTTCCAAACTTGTGGCCGTTCCGAAGCGAGTGAGTGGGCTCGAGTTCCTCAAGTTCGTTTGGTTCAATGTCTAAGCCTAGCACTCTCACCGGGCGTCTCTGCTTCGGAAGAGGTTGGGTCTGTATTTCACCTGTCTCCAGTTGAGAAACGTCTCCGGCTGTTTCTTTAATTTCTTCCGTTACAGCGTCTTCCGCTACAGCGTCTTCCGCTACAGCATCTTCCGTTACAGCGTCTTCCGTTACAGCGTCTTCCGTCACAGCATCTTTTTTCTGTTCGACGATCTCATCTTCCGACGGAATCTCGATCGTTATCTCCTCCTTCTCTGGTTCAACATTATCAGCATCTTCTTTGACAGTTTCGGATACATAAATTGGAGTCTGAATGTCATCTCCAGCTTCGGTTACTTCCTCTGTCTCGATCTCATTTACTTCCAACTGCTCTCCGGTAGGACCTTCCTTTTCATTGTCGAGTATCTCCGTAGGCGCATCACTGTCAATTTCCGAAGGGTCTGCATCGGCTGCAGGCTGATCAGGTTCTTCTATAACAATCTGTGGTGCCTCCTGGGTTTCTTCGACATACTCGTGCTTGTTCTCGGCCTTGGAAGAGCCTCTGAACAAAGAAGGAATCCAGCTTAACCAAGTTCTTTGCTTCTTTTGGTTGGGAACTTCATCACTCTCATTAGAAACCTCCACGAAAGGCCTCTTATTCGAGTTGGATTCTGTCGTCCGTGGCTCATCCTCTTTGTCTTCTGGAACGTGCTCTTCTGGAAGGTCCTCTACTGGAATGGCGGCCTCTGCTTCTTCTTCTGGAAGGTCCTTTTCTGGCAATATCTGTTCTGGCTCCTCTTCTGGAAGGCTCTCTTCTGGCAATATATGCTCTGGCTCCTCTTCTGGTAAGACCTCTTCCACGACCTCGCTCTCTATTTCCCGAGAGATAGTTTCAGTGCCGGGGGCAACTTCTGCCAAATCGACATCTACAGGCTCATTTGCCTCGTAGACCACAGTCACTTCACTTTCCACAACCTCTTCATTGATTTCACCATCAACCACTTCATAGTTAACTGTAGTGCTGTTGACCACGACATTCTCTTCTGGAAGGTCGATCACAGGATCTTCCTCCTCGTGCTCTTCAGGAGGATACTCATCATTTTCTGCTATCTCCACCACTTGTATACCTTCCGGCTCAACAGAAGCAGCAGGTTCTTCGATAGAGGTTGGATGCACGCTAGCTTCTCCAGTCTCATCCTCAGAGGAGCTCTCAACGATGTCCAATTGATACACTTCAGGAGAAGCAAGGATGACATCGCCATTTTCAACCGAGACCTCGATTGGAGGCTCGATTTCAATGGTTGGATGAATTATATCATTATCGTCAATTTCCACTTCAACATCATCTGCATACTCGAGAAACCGCACTGTAGTATCTGTAGGCTCTTCCACTTCCGGCTGTTCTGAGGTCTCATCATCGCTGACTTGCTCGTCATCAGGCAAGGGCTGGAGTGTGGGTTTCACGGGGTGGTCAACAATCTCCTCAAAGGAAGGAGCGACTTCTTCATTTGCTTCTTCATTTTCTGTGATCTCAGGTTCTTGGTCGGGCTCTGGGCCCGATTCAGAATCCTGTTGTTCTGCAGGTTCTGCTTCTCCAGCTTCCTCCTCAGCAGACTCTTCCGAAGCAATAACAATCGATTCCTGCGGCTGCTCGCCAGAAGAATCTTGCTGGGCTTCCTCGTTCACGGTATCTTCAGGCTGCTCGACAATGTCGTCAAGCTCTGGAGCTTGCTGGAACGGTTCATCAAGTCCCTCAAGGTCAGCACCAACAGTCGATTCTGCCAATGTGGACGTGTGCAATTTGGAACTTCCGGCCGTGGGCTCGTTTTGTTCCCTGATGAAAGAATCCAATGTTTTCTGAAAACTCGAAGGCTCAATAGATGATGACTGATTGACAATAGAGATACCTAGTCCCGGAGAAAATGGCGTGTGCTCGTCGACTTTCAAGTCAAAGTCTGGGGTCCGTTCCTTCGCCAGAAGGCCTTCCAAAACCGTTTCAGTGCCGGGGTAAGTATCGTCTAGTAAATCCACTGCCTTTGACACCATTTGGCTAAGATCTTCTGGAACAGGAAACGTGGTGTCTGGTTCCATTGTTTCTTCAATATCGTCTAGTAAAGGTTTCGATACTGAATAAGGTTCAGTCTGTTCTTCAATCGAATCTTCGGTATAGTTCACGGTGGTGTCATTGATAGCCTGCAAATCTGGCTTTTCAATGTCAGCAAGGTCTGTGTCTTCGAGAACCATACTGCTTTCGTCGATTCCTTGAGTGTCATCATTTTGTGGAAGTGCAATAACTTCGGGTACTGGAATGTCGTCAAGAATCGAAGCCGGTTCTTGGTTTTGAGCGTCATCTGAAGGTTCAGCGGTGTCTGCAGGCAAGTCTTCGCCGTCCATATCAATATCAATGTTGGTTTGGTCAACATACGAAGAGTTAATCTGCTCAAGAGATGGTGGGGCGATTTCGATTTCTGTGACTGCAGGAAGCTCGGACTCTCTATCAGGCGAGTCAAGCGATTCCTGGGGTGGAAGCAGAACTTCATCAACCTCCATTGGAGAAGTAAGCTCTGGTTCAGCTTCTGGCTCTTCCAAGATTGAAGTTTCTGGCTCTTCCAATATTGAAAATTCAGGTTCTTCCAATACTGGAGCTACAGGTTCTTCCAACAATGCAACTTCTGACTTTTCCAACAAGATAGCCTCAGGCTCCTCCGCTTGTTCAGGCTCCTCCGCTTGTTCAGGCTCCTCCGCTTGTTCAGGCTCCTCCGCTTGTTCAGGCTCAGGCTCCTCAGCTTGTTCAGGCTCAGGCTCTTCCGATTGTTCAGGCTCAGGCTCTTCCGATTGTTCAAGTTCAGGTTCCTCCAATTGTTCAGGTTCAGGTTCTTCTGACTGTTCAGGTATTTCAACCAATGGTCCCTGGACTTCAGTGGCATTGTCATCCGTATCATCTTCACTCATGGACACCTCCACAATAGTGAACGAGTCGTCCAGATCCACTCCAACCTCCTCGAGAGAGGGAAGAGCAGGCTCAGCCATACTTTCACTGTTGAGGTCGATTCTGCGATAGATGGGGAGACCTTTGGAGGCCCGGATCTCATCTTCGAGCTGGTCTGCAACGTTCAATCGTATGTGGTACTTCTCTTCTGTCTGCTTGAGTTTTTCGAGGACGGTTTCAGGGTCTTCTTCCTGAACAGTCCGGAACATCGGCACGCCGTCAAAAGAATCGTCCGATTCGTTGTCTGGGAACTGCAATTGCGAAGCATCATCTATTGCCTCTGCTTCGTTATGATCTGGGCTAGCCACCTGTATGGGCTCTGCAGTTTCAGCAAAGCTTTCATCGACAGTCTCAGCAGGTACTTCATCGATAGTCTCGGCAGAGTCTTCTTGGTGGTCTGAGTCAGAAAGTACTTGGGATATTTGATCTTCTGCAGGTTGAGCGACATGAACCTCTTCCTCGATCTGTTCAAACTCAGAGATGTGGTCGGAGTTTTGAAGATCATCGATCATAGTTGGATCTTCAAGCTCGTCTTCAACGTCGTCTTCAACGTCTCGAATTTCAGATTCTTCAAGGTTCTCTATATCTTCTTCAAGGTCTTGAATATCGTCTTGAAAATCCTGAACGTCATCCTCAACTTGAATGTCTTGTTGCTCGTCCGGATTCTCCTGGCCTTCTTGGCCAAGAGCAACCGCAGCTAGCTGCAGAAGGTCCTGCAGGTTCATGAAGTCAAGCTGGTTATCGAGCGGGTTCATGAAATTGGTATCGAGCTCTTTATATACATCTTCGGTGAGCTTTCTGACATGGTCTGGAATGGTTTCGTCATGAACCGAGAAAAAGTTTGTGTCTTCCTCGTAGTCGGAGCCTTCATGAGGCAGTTCTTCAAGGTTTTGGGGTTCGTAGTCATTATAGTTGTCGGCGATCTCATCTTCGGGTTGATCTTGACCGTCAGAGTACTGTTCCAGGCCCGAATACTCGTTGGCTTCGTCCTGTTCGCTGACATCGTCATTTTCGCTGGCCTCCTGGTCCTCCTCGGAATCGAGCACTACGACCGCATCGTCCTCGTTGCCTGAGTTGGCCAAATTTTCGTCGTAGACGGAGCTGCTGACATCCTGCTCTTCATCGTGGATGTAAGAACGTCCGATGCTATCGGCGAGTCTGGGTCGTCCGTTCTTGAAGAGTAACGGTGACTTTCCCGCCACACGAGGTCGTTCAGCCGCTACTTCAGGGTCTATATCGGCGCTGTAGTCTGGCACGTCCTCGCGGTCCTCTTCAGATTCTTGTGCTTCTTCGGGCATCTCCACCTCGTCTTCGTAGTCGTCCTCGTAGCCGTCTTCGTACTGTTCTAGCTCTTCTTCCTCTTCAAGCTCTTCCTCTGGCTCCGTCGAGAGCACCTCGACCACGTCGTCGTCGCTGAGCACCTCGGAGACCTCTGACCCAGCCTGTTCGGACGCAATACTAGGCTCCGATGGTGCCTGGGGCGGTCCATTCTCGAGTTGTTTGAACTGGTCGTCAAAAATGTGACTGCGGAGCTCTTGCCGGCGCTTCTCGAGGTCGAACTGCAGGCTCAACCCCCTGGCCTCCGTGGCCTGTGCCGTGAGAGTGCGGGTGACCCTGTGCTTCAATCCGTCTATCCAATTCACCAAATCGGACGATTGTTTCTCGATCGATTTATCAACTGAGACCAATTGGTTGTTTTGGCCCACAAAAAGCTGCGATTGCGAGGCCGCTTCCGAGTCGTCGCTATCCTGCGTCGACACATTGGGCTTGAGCCCGATGCTGGGTCGGGCCTTGAACGGATTAGGGTACTTTGCTTTCCCCATAGAGTGTTTTGAAGGTGTCGCGATGGAAATGCGACTCAACAGCTACGACATTTTCTGTGCAGGCTCGATGGTGTAGATGTATGATCCGTAGTATTAGAAGATGATGTAGCCATTGGGCCAAAACCGGAATTGGTAGCTCAGTAGTTGACACTTCATTATCGCAGTAGTAGTTCTTGTAGCAGTGATTCACTGTAGTAATTTCGAAATAAACTTCACATTCTTGAATCTGGCAAGGCACAATCACCAACAGCTACAAACCTACAGCCAAGCACCTGGAATTCGGGGTTCTCCTTGGTTCTCTTGGGGTACTCCAAATGTCCCAACCATATTTTGTGCCTCGGTATACCACCGAAGATATCCGAACATCAAAAAAGATCAGCGAAGAGGAAGATCTTATAATCTGTCGATGCGCCGCCCACTATGTAGTACTCCACAACGTTAACAGTTGAACCCATGTATTAACTTTATCCATAGCCGAATATAATTTTTAGAGTCGGTAATCTTAATGGTTACTCGGATTGCAGCGAGTGCATACCAACTGTAAAACCCTAACGAAAAAGGTCACGATTCCTGACCACTGCCTTTATTTCTGAATTAAGTTAAAATCCATGTACAGAACATTGGGGCTCAGACGCCGAAAAACTTTAAACCTGCTTAAATCCAGTACTCTGAATTATTCGACATGATGCAGTCTGCAATTCAAGTGTTCCTGGAACCGAAAAATGGGGTCAGATGGCAATACGTAATGCTGCTTTTTTACGACCGTACTCTATTTATTTTGCTAACCTTTAGATTAGCTTTACCCACCAGATGAACGAAAACGACAGTAAAATACATCAACAACGTCTCAAACGTAGGGCTGCAAAATATAATGGGATCAATGGATACATGCATCTTGAAGCCAGCACGGTGTTTACCCAAGAATGACGTAGTTTCAGGAGTGTCAAACGGAATTAGCCATTGTTTCAGCTAACTTCAAATGATTTGAGCCTGCATGGCATTGCATTACATGAGAACAACGTCGAACCGTTTGGAAGGGAACAGCCCCAAATCAACCAGCCATTACCAATTGAATGACCTAGTATTTGAACAATTTGACAACTGAACAAAATGGTTGAGTGGTGGTGGTACATCAATCAATAGAACCAAATAACCTCGGGATTATTTTCAAGTCATACAATTACGAAAGTTTGGTAGTCAGAAGTACATCCGAAAAGCTTCTAAATTTAGCAGTTTCTCGCCAAGTTCACTTTGAATTTGGCCACGGCGTATTTAGTGATGATAGATGATCTGAGAGAACAGAGAACAAGAAAAGTTTTTTTGGATTTGGCTACAAACCGTTTCATCTAAATTGGGCCACTATTAGCCCTGATTCAACGCAAATCTTGGTCTAAGGCAATATGGCACAGACGTTAAGATTTAGCAAATTTAATTCTAAAACCAGAGTCCCAAGGAACAAAGTGGGTGGAACTAATTAACCACGGAACCTACAAAATACTAATGAACCCTTCGAGGAGAAAAAAAAAACCTCAATATGCACTGCAGGTTACAATATAAGGCACCAGCCAACTGTGAAATAGGATAGGCAAAAATAGTGTATGCACTAAAACAACAGTATTTCAGATTAACTGGTTTGATCCATAAAATATCAGAGGTGGTGTTACTTGTGACCCTTTACGCAAATATAAAGTTAAAGTTCAAATAGGTCGAAGAAGAACATGTGTAGGCATTGAGAATAGTGAATTCTGGAAACAATAGGGTTGCAGGTTGGGATGTGACTACTCCTGCATTAGAAAATAGCATTAGTAGAGTTTAATTCCAACTATAGGAACAGAAATCACCTCGTGTGCTTCACTCAGTAATGTAAGGGTATGGGACAATTCCCATGGGCGACACCTTGGGGCTAACCTGTAATTGGGCAACCTGCAAACGACCACATCAGTGACTCCATAATGTTTACGTTTCTGCAGAATGGCTGGACGTTTCCTAAAATGGACACATCATCGACCTTCTGCCTGCAAGGTTTTTTTCACGAAATTTCTATTTTTCACCGATGACATAAGCTTTTCTCACAGAAAAGCCAGGGAACAGGTTCACAATCCCACCTCAATTAAGGTTGTGAAAAAGAAATATAGTCATGTTACTAGTGGAGAGCCACCCAAGATTACGGTAAACCTACTACAAAATTAAGGACCCACAAGTTAAGGTTTAATTCTATAAATAATTTATTAAATGGTTATTCAAAAATAAAAAGATCAGTTTCATCTGAAATTTCTTTTTTATTTTTTAGCCAAGTAGCTGTTCATTTTGCAAGTGTATAAATATCCCCCTCTGGCCCTGTCATCTATTCATCGCATTCCACAATTCTAATGACTGCTTCTGACATTGATCCAGAATCCCAACCTGTTGTTGAGACTTACGAGCCAAAAGCTCCAGTTTCTGCTTCTCCTGCTAAAAACCACTTGATCGCTTTCTTGGGTGAATTCTTTGGTACCTTCATTTTCTTATGGACTGCCTTTGTCATTGCCCAAATTGCTAACCAAGACCCTACTATCCCAGAGGTGGGCTCCAACCCCGGCCAATTGATCATGATCTCCATTGGTTTCGGCTTCGGTGTGTTGGTCGCAGTGTTCATGTTCTTCAGGGTATCTGGAGGTAACTTGAACCCTGCCGTAACCTTAACCTTGGTGTTGGCACAGGCGGTTCCTCCTATCAGAGGCGCCATCATGATGTTGGCCCAGATGCTTGGTGGTATGGCTGCTGCCGGTGCTGCTTCCGCCATGACCCCAGGTCCAATTGCTTTCACCAACGGTTTGGGTGGAGGCTGCTCCAAGGCCAGAGGTGTTTTCCTCGAGGCCTTTGGTACCACCTTGTTGTGTTTGACTGTGCTCTTGATGGCTGTTGAGAAGCACAGAGCTACTTTCATGGCCCCATTCGTCATTGGTATGTCGTTGTTCTTGGGACACTTGATTTGCGTCTACTACACTGGTGCTGGATTGAACCCAGCCAGAACCTTTGGTCCATGTGTGGCTGCCAGATCGTTCCCTAACTACCACTGGATCTACTGGGTCGGCCCATTCTTGGGTTCCGCCATTGCATTCGGTATCTGGAAAATCTTCAAGATTTTGGACTACACCACTTGTAACCCAGGCCAAGATGCTGACCAAGAGTAAACGAATTACATAGTATGTCACCCCAAAACTAATAATTAATATAACTAGAATTGCCCAATGTAGAATACCAGCGACCTTCTTATTGCCGAAGGGGTGACCAAGTGGGTATAGTGCTTGCATGCTCAGCTCATCCCTACAAATTGCCCTATTAGACCAAATCGTAAATTTAAGTTTGAAACCGCACGCATAATCCTGCTTTGGGCGTATTCTGTCAAATTATGGAAACTGCAAAAGGGTCATGGGTCATGGAAACTCCAACATCAGCGGGCAATTGACTCTGGCAAGTGGAGAACCCTGCCCGGATATTTCTTATGCACCACACCCCTTCCATTGATCGTTCAAGGGGTGATCCTGCCCCAACAGCCAGCACTCATAACCTGAGCCATTTTTTTATTGTTCGATGCGCTTGACCAGATATTGTTTCAAATTGGCCCACTTGGGAAATCTAATGAACCCGCATTTGAGCTTAATTACCATTCGGGATGTGGTATTTTTTTTTGTTTACTTTAGCTTGCAAAACTCCAGATTAAGGGCCCAAGCCGTTTGTATTTAGCCACTAGTTAGACGAGTACCTGCTCCTGGCTAGACGAGTATCTGTTACTGGCTGCAATTGTTTATTGAAATATACTAATTGGGTCGGCTTGTGGACCAAACGTCCCGTTGTAGAAATACCCAATTGGTAGCACCTCGAAGAGAGAGTGAATAGGCACCGAAAATATATCCGGGTACATCTCGTACATGGGCTCCACACCGGTGTCCCGCCATTTCCCGTGTTTTTGTCTTCTCACCATTTGAATCGACCGGTCTCTGTCAACAGAAACCGCATCGGAGCGAGGAAAGTGGGAGAGACAGAGCTTGGAGTCGGGCTTCTTGCCAAACCGGTAGCTCTTGTCCAACACGAGGAAACAGTACTCACAATTGCATTCACAGAATGGCTGTTTGAATTTCTTCTCGAAGAGCTCATTGGTGTAGCCGCAAGCTTCAAGAAGGCGAATTTCCTCCGTAGCATCGTAGTTGACCAACCTGTTGAGCTTCTTCATGCACAGCTTGAAATATCTGGGCTGGTTCAACCGGAAAGTTCTCCAAACAAACTCAACGTCAAAAGTCGGCGTAAGAAGCTGGTCGGTGTCCTTGTATAATGTAAGGTACTGCTCGTACTTTTCACGAGAGCTCATAATATGGTTGAGAACATGTCTCGTGCCGAAGTGCTCATCGTAGTCTAAAAATGTGTCTAGAAATACCGCCGACACCATGTACATGCCGACCAAATCACGGTGGATCTGGAGCACACTTCTCTGCGGTATCGTCGCATGCACCAAGTTGCTGAGCACGTACTCCCGAATTACAAGTTTTGTGTCTGGAGGGACGTTCTGGAACACTTCGTGGACTTGTGCCTCAATTGGCACCGACTGGTATTTCATGTTGGAGATCTGGCCCCGGAGGACCCCCATTTGCATCATGCCGAACTCACTCTGCTCGTCAAAGTGGAGCCTGGTGAGGTCGAGGTCGAACGTGGCAAGGAACCTCGAATCGCCGGGATTCATGGCATCTTTGTAGATCTGGCGAAGAATTAAATTGTTGTGGTCTACGAACGGCTGGAACCCGCAGGAACAGGCGTTGGCGTTAGCCCGAAACTTGGCGTCGGTGAACCCTGTGTGGTCTGGCGCCGTCAACTTGGCGTTGGTGAGATGGTCTCCACAACTTGGGCAGTAGACTGGCAAAGTAGCAGCGTATGGGTTGAAAGACTGGGGGATCTCGTACTCGAGCGGCTCGTCGATCTTGTTGCGCTGGTAGTAGCGGTGGATCAAGTCGATATACGAAGTCCTCTGGGCGTCATTGGGCCGGTACTGGTACAGCTTGTTGTCAATGTAGGCTGCGATTCTGATAAGAGGAAATGGGTACTCGAGAAATTGGCCAAATCCGCCGGCCTTGAACTCGTGCAACGACGACCGAGGCCGCGAGAACAAGGCGTACCAGGTGATCAACACATCCATCGGCGGGTACACGGTGTTCATAAATTCGACGAGCCCTTTTCCAGAGCTGAACTCTTCTCTCAACGCACTGACAAAAATAATGAATCGTCTGGCCCCGAGCGTCAAGATGCACTGCTGGTAGTTCTGTTTGAGCTCGATGAGTCCCTCGGAGTCCACGCCGTCGTAGTCGCCAAATCCGCTGAGAAATTTGTCCATGGCCTGGATCAACATGAAGTGAGCAGAAATCTCATTGTGGGTGTCCTCTAGCTCCGTCTTCTCGACGAAGGTGTCTTCGTACGACGGCGGGAGCTCCTTCTCTGGGAGCTGCTTCGATGGGGGCTCCTGCGATGGGTATCCCGGCAATTTTTCTTTCTTATCGAACATGATCTCTGTCTGGGAATGTTCGATTTATATAGTTCTCAATTCTATGGACCGGCACTGAAAATATCACCGACGTCAATTGGCCGAAACAAGGTATATGCAGCCGCACTTAGCTATGTAGTCACGAATTACGAGTTTTAAGCTCATTTATGGCTTTGTCAAGACATGCTTTTTCAGGCACTGCCTCATCACGGATTTAGTTTCTACACAGTAATTAGGTGTATGCTATATTATAGATGACTAGTAGAAGTATATTTCCAAGAGACTTTTGAGTCTGTTCATTCTTCCGATGTTGTTGATTTCTCTGATCTGCAAGTACCTCAAGTCTTTTAATTCTGACTCAAGCAAGAACTCTTTTTCGTGGCCCTTGACGTCTTCTCTTTCACATTTCTCTAACAAGACTTTGTGGTTGGCCTTGAAGTCGTCGATCATTTGTAAGATAGAGGCCATGTTGTAGATGATGGTGTTTTTGAGGAAGTTGTAGGAGTTGAACTGCTTGTATCTAAATGCAAAAAAGGTCTTCAGAGCTGCTCTATCGACACTTCTGGGGATTTCCTGGATCTCTATCACGTTCAACTGGACAAGCTTGTAGAGCTCGTTTCTGACGGTCTTCTCCTTGAGAAGCACCGAGTTGGCAATGGTTTTTTCGTCCAGCAACTTCAAGCTCTTGACACATCTAACAATACGTAACGCATCTGGCCCGATCGTAGCCTTGATGAGTGCCTCGTAGTTGTACTCCTTGACAAAGTCCTTCATCCGATCGAACGGAACGGTGTAGGTGCCGGGCGTTACTTCGGTGATGAAGGGGATGCCGCTGGAGCTGAGAAGCTTGAGGTGGTGCACCAAAAGAGAGCTCGAGTGAGCCGTGGAGTTGTCGGTGTGGTTGACATCGAAGCCATTTCCGTTGGACGTGAAGTCGAAATCGTCACCATCTTCTTCGCCGTTTTCTTGCTTGACTTTGGCCTTCTTGGCCGGTTTTACGTCGTCGAAAGTAAGCACCCTCTTCTTGGAGCTGGTCGGCTCGAGGAAGTTGTGGGTTAGTATACTGTTTCTCAAGTCGACTTCCTTGGGCAAGTGTTTGAGGATGTCAGAGATTTTGAACGTGATGGACTTGTTGTCCACAAGTTTGTTTTCGATGCTATTAATGAAGTTGGCATGTTCTTCCGGGTCGTTGATGATTCCAGTGATGGTGCTGAGATAGTGTTCTGGGTCAGGACTGGACTTCTCTATAATGCTAAGAATGACCGCGTACACTTCGGCGGTGATGATTCCAATTCTCGACTTGCACAAGTTTTTGAAGTGCTTCGTCCGGAGATACTTTTCGAATCTGGTGAAATTGAACCTGAGCTTAAGGTCCCGGTTCAAGAACTTCATGCCGCCCTCGACAACGAACACATCTTTTGGTGGGGTGTCCAAAATACTGGCAAGCTTGGTTTTGGCCTTGTCTTTAACTTCGCTGAGTCTCTTCACCTCACTAAGAGTGGCTGATCTGGGGGTGTTTCTCGACGTTTCCTCGTATACTTTGTGCCACAAGTCTTCTAGCGGACTGAAGTCGTGTGGCTGTAGCACCTTGAGCCACCCGTCGCTGTAAAGTTTGACCAACTTGAGCTCTTTGTTGTGCCTGTCTTCACCTTCGAAGCTCTGCAAAAAATCAGCCACCCGCAAGTGGCCCACCTGCATCAAGTTCTGGATGATCTCGGTGCTCTCGTCGTCGTAGACCTTATTTATATGGCTCAAGATTTCCCCACTGTGGAGCAACGTTAGTATTCCTCTCTCATCGAAAGTATAGTCGACTGATTTGGAGTTGGCTCTTTGCCAGTACTTCATGCAGTTGAGCTGGATCAATGACACTAGCGTGGACTTCACCAACTTCAAGGGAACATTGGATCGGGTGCTGATTTCTTTGGCGCTCAACCGGCCATGAGAGATCAAAGTCGATATAATCATGGCTGCCACTTCGCCTAAGTGGTTTTTCGCCACCATACTCAAAAGAAAGGACATAGGAGATTGGCTTTTGGCCGCCTCCAAAGTTCCAATCATTTTTGTGGTGTTTTGGTCGGAATATACAACAAATCAATCGGAGATGTGTCTTGAAATGAAAATTTTTTGGTGATAATTTCGCGATTACTCTTGTTTAAAGAATGTCTTCTTTGAAGCAGTGCTTGAAGTTGGCCAAGACCGCAATTGACCTGAACGATCCGGAGACGGCTCTTGAGTATGCCAATGATGCCTTGGACTACGAAAACAATAATATTTTTGCCTACTTATTCCAGGGAAAATCGTACCAATTGCTCGAGCAGTACGACAAAGCGGCCCAATCGTTCAAGAAGGCCACCAAGCTCGAGCCCGACAACTTGCTCGCGTGGAAGGGGTACTTCCAGATGGCCAAGTCCACAAAAGACTACCAGTTGTTCTTCGATGTGCTCACCAAATATGTGAAAAGATTGGTGGACCAAGACCAAAGTGTTGCTGAAACCTTGAAAGACGTGAGAAACTACTTGTCCACACACAAGTACAAGTCGAGTACGCCGTTGCATTTAACGTATCTCAAGCATGTGATACCGGGGTCCGAACTATACGATCTTATTGGCAACGGTCTCGGCACCGCTGAGCAGAATCTCAAGACCTTGATCGATATTTCCATGAAACAGGAGGATGAGGCCATTAATAAACTTGCATTCAGAGAGCGGCTCAAGCTCCCCAAAGTTCTCACTCAGGAACAGAAGGCACAACTCAATAGCGTGTTGTGGCCGTCATACAAAAAGTCTTCCATCAGCCAGTATTTCGACAGTTTCTTGAATGTTTGTGACAACGACAAGTTGAGAGTCGAGTACCAGGAACGCTACCTCAAGTACAAGTACGAACTTCTCAAGGTCGCTCCCAACAAGAAGAAATACTTAAACGATGTCAAAGATATGGTGGACTCACTTATATTGATCAACATCCCAAGTTTCTTTGTTTGGAACTTGTATTTCAACTTGCTCGATATTTCTTCGTATAACGAGTTGGAGGTGGACAAGCTCACGTTCTTCGTCAAGACTTTCCCCCTGGAGGGTCTTGGGGTGTTATTGTATGGATTTATCCATTCAGAGATCTCTCCGTTTGAAAGCGCCAAAATCGTCGACAACCTCCAGTTATCTGAAGCCGCAACACCAGAACAGAGCGACGATGACCAGGACCTGGATCTTTTGCATGAGATGGAGGACACCGACTCGGTTCCTACTACTACATTAACCCCCGAACAGGTTTTGGCCTATATGAAACAGGGCTTCGAAACCTGTTCTGATAACATGCTTGCCAACCGGATCATCATCGACTACTACATCCATCTTCGGGAGTTTGTGGAGTGTGCTACCATCTGCCGTAAAGCCATCAAGAACTTGTCGGATGCTCAGAAGGATATCGGCGCTGACTTTGTTCACACCAAGGAAGAGTTTATTTGTTCCTTGGCAGTTATTTATACCCTTCACGAGGCCCCAAAGAACTTTTCTAAGGCCTTGGGGCTCTATGATCGAGTTCTTGAGACAAACAAGACCAACAACCGGGCTCGTATTGGCCGGGGCTTGATCCTTATAGAGAAGGGCGATCTTGAGGCTGCCAAGTCCACGTTGAAGCAGGTGGTGGAAGAAAACGAAAACGACGTTGATGCTTTGATGGAGTACGGTTGGTGTGAGATCCAGTTGGGAAATCATGCTGAAGGCAGAAAATGGCTCAACAAAGTTCTCAGTATTGTCAAAGGACTTGACTTGAGAAGCGGAGAGCTCCGTGCCACTGCACGCTGGAGACTCGCTCAAAGCTTCATCAATGAAAACGAAGAGTCTGCCAACATCAACGAAGCGTATAAGCATCTCATAGAGTCTTTGAAAGACTCCAAGACCCATGCACCCTCGTACACGACCCTTGGTATAATCTACCACGAGTACTACGATGAGCCTGCTAAAGCCCAGAAGTGTTTTTACAAGGCTTTTGAGCTCGATATTGGTGAGGTGAAGTCCGCCAGGTATTTGGTCCAACATTTGGCTGATAAAAACGAATGGGAAATCGCCGAGATCTTGTGCACGAGAGTGGTCGACAACGAAAAGTCTCGGAGGTCATTGACTAAAGAAGACGACAAGTCCTGGCCATACAGGGTCTTGGGATGCTCTGCTTTGAACAGACAAGATGACGGCAAGGCAGTTGAATGGTTCCAAACTGCTTTGCGCATGGCCGCCATGGACTTGGAATGTTGGGTCGGTCTTGGTGAGGCCTACTACAATAGTGGTCGGTTGGACGCTGCCCAAAAAGTGTTTCAGAGAGCCTTGACCATGGACGAAAATTCGTGGGTCATCATCTACATGCTTGGTAAGACCATCTGTGATACGCGTGAATACGAAGAAGGCATTCAATGGTTGAACAAGGCATTGGAGCTCAAGCCCAACGAAGAGTGTATTTTGAACGCCTTGTTCCTGGCCAAATTGGACTACGGTGTGAAACTCATGGATAGTGGCTTTTTTGGCAGAGTGATGCAGACTAACCTCGAGACAATTGAGTTGATCAGAGATGCATGGAAGGTGAATATGCGGTCCCAATCGTTATGGTTGGCACTCAACCAATCCTTAAAAGTATTCTTAAAGATTCAAGACAACTTGGAGAAGTTCCCTATCGACAACTTGATTGAGATCTTCCAAAGCTTCAAGGATCTCGATGGATACAACGATCCGTTCTTGGACGAGGTTGACCAACTTGAGAAGGTCACAGTACAATATGCCATTGACAAATTCAACGAGCAGAAGTACATCGAAAGTATCTCCGCATTCATCATCTTGAGCAGCAAGATTGCCGTGCATGTGTTGCCCAACCAAGGCAGATACATCCGGTCTGTGAACTACTTCAACCTTGGGGTGGCCTTCTATGAAGGGTTCAATCATCTTGAAGAAGTCTCCTACAGAGCCGTTGCCATCAAGTGCTTGAAGAAAGCCATTCAATTGGAAGCTAAAAACCCCAAGTTTTGGGTGGCCCTTGGAAACGCCTATGCGTCGTTCAACCCCCAGATCAGTCAGCATTGTTTCATCAAGGCGATTGCCATCGAGTCCAAGGATGGTGATATCTGGAACAACTTGGCGGTGTTGTATTTGAAGTACGGCGACACCGAATTGGCCCAAAATGCATTTTTGAGGGCCCAGTCTGTTGCTCCTGAGCAGTCTCAATCGTGGCTTGGTAATGCGTTGACGGCCAAGGCCAATGACGATAAAGCGCAGGCGTCCAACTTGTTCACGCATGCGTTCATATTGGCCAACGGAAGATCGCCGCTTGCCCAATTATTGTATGCGCTTTCGGTGGTTAGCAAACGTATTGAAGACTCGAGCAGTGACCCCCGGAACATAGAAGCGGCGCAGGAGTTCAGTGTGGCCAACTTCGCTATTCAAAACTATTTAAAGTTTTACCCCAAGGACATTTTGGGGCTTAAGATTGCATTGACCATTAGTGAGAGATGCAAGAGTTTCAATCTCAGTGTTGAAGTTGGCGAACGGTTATGCGGTCTCTTGGAGGCCAAATACGAAGAGACCGAGACCCAAGCGGTGCTTGAAGATTTTGTTCTCGCCAAGTCCCAGTTGGCCCGAGTGTATCTTGCCAATGAGCAGTACGACCGGGCCATCGAGGAGTCGTTGTTTGCGATCGACGTGGTCGGACCAGAGAACGAGCTCGAAGAGTCTGGTGCAGAAAAGTTGAAGAAGGTGATCTTATCGTGCCGAGTGACCATTGGTCTCAGCTATTTCTTCAAGAACGAGCTTGAGCTGTCGTTGCAGCAGTTGAGAATGATCTTGAGCCAGTACAACCACTCGAAGCGGCTCGTGACGCTCACGGCGCAGATCTTGAATGCGTTCGGCACGGAAGACACCAAGCAGGCAGCGCTAGACCAACTTTTTACGTTTATTGAAGAGAACGGGTCGTCGCTCGTGGTGGTATTGACGCTCGGAGCCATGAGTCTTGCCGACTCGCTCGCAGACTACTTCCCGGCCATCACAGAGGAGTTGTCGCAGTTGTCGCTCGAAGAGATCACCCAAGACTCGTTCAAAGCGGTGCCCCGCCTTTTGGAAGAGATCAACAAATTGGAGGGCGCCAAGCAGACCAAGGTGTGGCAGAAAAACGCCATCTTGTTCCCTCAGGACTACCACGTCTGGAAGCACATCAACGACCGGATGGCTCTAAGTGTGGCGCAGTTGGAGGAGAACAAGTTGGCGGCGCTGGACATGAGCAGTGCATATATAAAGAACGGCAGCTTTCGGCAGCTCCAGCGGGGCGTGGTGTTGTACCCGACCAACGGCGAGGGCTGGGCCAAGTTGCAGTACATGGCGTCCCAGACGCTGTAATACATAATCGTACCGAAATCACGGGACTCTATCGTCACGTGCCGCGCCAGTATTTACTGATCAGATAAGGCCAACCGCAATGTCTGGTACATTATAAGGTCAATACCACATTTTCGCCGGCAAATCCCCCGAACCCCCGTTGCGTCAGCGTGCCCCCACCCCCATTGCGCCCGCTGTATGCCCCATTGCGCCTGATTACACCCCACCATGGTATCACCCACCGCCAACGACAACTTGGACCGGCACCTCGACCCATACGTCAAGAAGCAGAACGCCAAGTTGGTGCAGGTCATCCAGAACTTCTTCCCCAAGGCCGTGCAAGTGATCACGCAGGCCCGGGCCGCCCCCCACGGTGACTCACGCATCAACCGCTGGTTCAATCTTCTCATGCCGTCGTCCGACACCTACAAGGACGAATTGAAGCTCTGGAAGCTGTGCACGGACATCGGCGCCATACCGCCGCTCATCGTCGAGACGTACATCGATCTCCGGCAATTATCGCATCGGACGGCCATCGTGCTAAAAGACGACGCCGACCACGCCTGGACCGTGGCCAAGAGCGGCTCCAAGAAGCAGGAGGTGGTCATCGAGCGGTGGCTCGTGGAGTTCGACCCGCACGAGGTCAGCGGGTCCATCGTCGACGAGTTGCCGCTCATCTACAAGCAGGCCATCATTCTCTTCCGCAGCATCTACACCTTCCTCCGGTTGATGCCCGCCTACAAGTTGAAGCAGAAGCTCGCCAAGGACAAGTCCAACAAAATCATCATCGGGAACAAGGTGTTGGACGGAAAGCAGCCCATCAGCTCGAAGGGCCGCATCGGCCTCTCCAAGCCCATTGTGCCCCACCAGATGCTCACCACCGACTCCCACCTCATCCAGCGGCAGTTCCAGCCCATTCAGACCACTTTGGGCACCTTCAAAGTGTCGATTGCTTATAGAAGACACCACGATTTCTGCGTCCACGACAGCGAAGAGCTCCTTTCGAGTCACTTCATCAACTCCGACAACAGCATCACCCAGGGCTCCACCGAGTCGGTGCGTCTTGACAACCCGGAGTCCGACCTGTTTGACCAGGCTCGCAAGCGCTACAGCAGCGCCTCCATGTCGGTGTCGCCCAACTCCTCCGGCATCAAGGAGAGCTCGCCGTCCGCCAAAAAGCCCGTGAACTCGCCGCCGGTGTCGAAGCCGTCGTTCCAGCCCTTCAAAGTTGGGTCCATCAGCACCTCGCCGCCGCCAGTGCAGTCGTTTGGAGCGTCGTCGCTTGAGAGAAGAATCTCCATCACCAGCAACAAGTCGACGTCCAACGCATCCTTGGCGGCCATGTTAAGAAACCCTCGGGGCAGCAACTCGTCGGCCACCGGCTCGAGCACCATCCCCATCAACAACCCGTCTGTAAATACCACATCTTCATTTCCCCGGTCTATTTCATCATCTCATGGTTCCAACTTGGGCCACGACAACGAGTCATCGCCTGTGCCCGAGAGCCTCGGAAACACGCCTCGCTTTTCGTCGTCGTTTGGGTCCAGGGCCAGTAGAAGGTTCTCCAACACCAGCATCCGCCAGAGTATCCTTCACACTAACAGTGTGAACGACCAGTCGCTTCTTGGCACAAGTGCTGGTCTGGCATCGTCGGTCAACCCGCTCAGCGGGATCTACATCGACGACGACATCTCCGATTTCGTCCGCATGATCGATAGCAAGTCGGATCTCCGGTTCAACTACGCCAACGAGCCCAAGCTGAATGTCGGCTCCAACAGCCAGTTGGAAGTGTTGAACAAGTTCCAGCTGCTTCGGGCCCACCACCAGCACCTTGGTGATAGTGTTAACCAGAGCTTGGTGTTGCAAGCGACACCTCCGCCGGTTATCCCCGCCGCAGGCTCCGGCCACAATAGCAGTCCCAGCAGAACATCCAGCCGCAAGTCTTCTCACTCTATTTATTCTGGGGTCTCTGGGTCTTATGACCCGCCGCTCCCTACGATCTCTTCTCGGCTCGAAAGCCACCAAAAACAGCCGTCGTCGTTATCGGGCCCTAGTAGTGAGCCCAAGAAAGACGTGGTTGGACTTTCTACCACTCCTTCTACTTACAAGAGAAGGTCTATTCGGTACGAGAATGTTTTCGAGGACGACGACGGAGAGGATTTCTTCCTCCAACTGAAGAACCAGAAGCCCGCATCCGCGCCGTTGCCTCCACGCAATGACGAAGACGAAGACGACGATTTGCTATTCACTATGAGTGATATGAATCTCACCAAAAGTTAGTCCGGGGTACATATTCAATACATGTCACGTAAGTCAACTGTAAATCGCAAGTGGTCTGGAAGGTCACCAGGACCAGACGAGGTCAGGCGTGTCCGTTTGGCGGGTTCTACGGCCAAAATGGCTCTCCCGGATACTGTGAGTTCCGAGACATTTAGTCTCACCAAATTGTCTCCACACTCAATGGTGAGTATTTGCATGAAAACCGTCACCGCCGCTGGGCGATATCCTAGCAGTCGGCTTTTCCATATGACGTGTCGAAGGCTCCAGAGCCCGCTCAGTGCATACAACCAAAAAGTCGACGAGGGAAAGCTCAGAGACGATTCTTACCAGCGTGGAATTATAACCAGCTTGTCTATTCTCCATGAAAAATTGAGCGACTACGAGCCGCCCAAGGTCGAGACCCCAGATGTTAAGCTGCTAATGCCCCGCATTGGCTTGAAAAAGGTCTTCAGCAGCTTTCTCGGCAAAAATGGCATAAAAGAGCCCGATCTTAATCGATTGTTAACAGAGGAAAATCCAGTTAGAGGAATTTATTTATATGGAGATGTGGGTTGCGGCAAGACCATGCTTATGGACTTGTTCTACTCGACAATCCCGGCACATTTGCCCAAAAAACGATTACATTTCCACCAATTCATGCAACATTTGCATAAGCGTTCACATCAACTCAAGGTAGAGCACAACCATAACGATTTGGACGTCATCCCATTACTTGCGTCCGAGATCGCCCAGGACTCGACCATTCTTTGTTTCGACGAGTTCCAGGTGACCGACGTGGCCGATGCGATGCTCTTGAGACGGTTGATGTTGATGTTATTGAGCCCCGAGTTTGGAGTGGTGCTTTTTGCAACCTCCAACAGAGCCCCGGACGATTTGTACATGAACGGAATCCAGCGTGAATCTTTTGTTCCGTGCATCCAGGTTATCAAGCGCCAAACTAGAGTTATTTATTTAAATAGTCCTACAGACTATAGAAAAATCCCCAGGCCAGTGTCCCTGGTGTACCACTTCCCCAAGCCAGGCGTGAAGTTTTTCTCCAAGGCGTTCCGGTCGTCGTGTGATGAGCACGTGGAGCAGTGGTACGACTACTTTAACAAGGACAATGACGATAAGGAAGTGGCCCAAGACCACACTCTTGAAGTCTGGGGTAGAAAGTTAAATGTGCCCAAGTCGTCGTACCCGTACGTGGCGCAGTTTACGTTTGACGAGTTGTGTGGCAAGTTGTTGGCAGCGGGGGACTATTTAACGCTAGCCAACTCGTTTCAGTCGTTTATCATCACTGACATTCCGTACTTGAGCACGAATGCTAGAGACGAGGTGAGGCGGTTTATTACATTTTTAGACGCCGTGTACGACGCCCACGGGCGCATCGCGGTGACGGCGGCCGCACCCTTCAAGGACTTGTTTGTGGAGCCAGAAGACTTGAAAGAGGGAAACTACCAGTTGTATAAACGACAAGAGACTACTGGGGTAGAAGAGACATTTGAAGAAGACGAGTTGGTGACCAAACACGGGTTCGACAAGGACATAGCCAAGAAGGCGTCGATGTTTGCCAACGACGAAGAGAAATTTGCCTTTGCCAGGGCCCTATCCAGATTGGCCCAAATGAGCACCACTGATTGGATAGAGAGTGCTAGAGACATTCAGTAGCGACTATTTATTACCTAATAAAGGACTGACCGCCGTAAAACCTCTCCTATACGAAAGGATCACAATCCTTGCATGGTGCATGAAAGGTCCAGATTCAGACAAACAAATATTATTTCATCACCACAAGAAAATACCCCTTGAAGTAATGGGCCAAGTTTAAAGTTTAAAACCTGTAGCTACAACCGATAACAACAAGTGATGAAAGTTGCTGTAGAAGCTTATTTTTGAAAATTTCCTAAAAACGGCATCCTGAAACTGACGGGAAGTAGCCCAAAACAATTTTTTGGCGGAACACCTGTGGTAAATGAACCGAAATTTCTGTCAATCACGTCAAAAACCTTCGCAAATTTGGGAAATCTCGGATTAACCCCCGCGTTAACAGGATTATTCGAACAACAAACAAGTGAGAAAACATTTTCAGAACCATTTATCATTATCGTTGTATCGATTTTCCTGCAAACTCCTTCGTTCTCCTTAAAGTGTCCCGCCACTGCTCCCATCTTGTTGTGCATCAATAACTGGCAAATTCCCCCAGTCTATTTTTAGACCCACGTCCGTTCGTTAAGCCCCTTCCAATTTACCATGGTCCAGAGGCACAGCTCCTCCAACGATAACTATTATGACATTATGATCAGCAATGCCAACAACTCGTCCAACTCGTCGTTGCCGTCGGGAAGCCCCATCATAGGCCAGAAGAAAAAATTCCATTCGAACAGCGGTCCTCGTAGAATCAGTTCCCAGTCGTCATTGCCCACTTTGAACGAGCTGACGGTCACGTCGGCCACCCGCCGCCCCGGCGACTACTACATCCAGAAGTTGAGCACCAGCTCCGTTAATCTCCCCAAGGCCGCCAGACCTCCGTCGGCTGGCGATTCCATCTTGCTGTTGAATTCCACCTACTCCGACGAGATCTGCTCCATCAACTCCAACTTCGACAACGTGCCGGACTCGCGCCTCAGCTCCATGACCTCCAACTCCATACTATCCAACGAGTCTTCCGCGGTGGTTGAGACCATCCAGGAAGATTTGAGCTCGTCCATCTCCACCATCACCTTGAAGGACAGAAAGTTGGACACGTCGCCCCGGCTCACCAAACGCTCCGTCAGCACGGGCCAGCTCCCCAGCGCCAAGCCGGCGCCCTTGAAAACCCGCGCCAACTCCACCACCACCGTCCTCACCAGAACCAAGTCCAAGTACATCTCGCCGCAGGAAATCAAAAAGAGACAGCAGTTACGCAAGAAGGCCTACGACGACAGCTGCAACGAGGACGAGATACTATCGAACGACATCGACTTGGTATTCAACGTGCCGATTCTCGAAAACAAGAGTGAAATCTACTTGGCCCGCAAAAAGTCCATACGTAGAACAGACTTGATCGATGACTCCTCCTACAACAAGCCGTTCCCCTTGCCCGGCAAGTTGGGCAGTTCCGTCTCGTTGTCGTTGAACACGTCGGTTGACGATATTTCCACCAGCACCCCTCATAATACCCAAGATTACAGCTTCGACAGTGAAAACGAAATCACCGACAGTATCACCAACCATTACACGCAAAGATCGTTGTCTTACAGCAAGATGATCAAATCGTCCCGGGAAAATGTCTTGTTGTACAAGCTTCCCAATTACGTTAAGTCCCAGTCTTCTTTGGACGACTTGCAGTTGATGTCCCCTGAAAAATTGAATTTTATAGACCAATCCAGACCCATCAACTTGCCGCCAAAGAACACAGACGACAAGTCCAAGCACAACAAGGAATTCCAGAAGATTTTAAGCGATTACGAGTTGCAATTTAAATCCAAAAACGATTCCATTAAACGCAACAGCGGTGCTGACAGCGACTTGGTGGCTAAATGGGAGAATCTCGTTAACGATGAGGGGTTCAGTATCAAGAAACTTCTCAACAACAAGAATGTGATAAGGAAGTTGAACTGGGATTCTAACTGTCCTTCGAATCTCAGATTCAAATACTTCTGCTTGCTCTTGAACATTGATCAGACCAAGGCAGAAGACCATTTCGTCAAATTGAACTCCATATATGCCAACTTGAACGAATCCATAAAGTCCAACAGAAGCACTCAATTTGACGCCCTTATCTCGCAGACAATTCAGAGACCTTTATATGTGTCAATCTTCAAAACCATGAATATCGACATTGACCAATTCAAGAAAGGCTGTAAGAAGTTGTTATTCTTGAAATCCTTGTCTGATGACGGTTTGGCCAAGCACGAAGAAATCTTCTTGATTCCTTTCTTCTTGATCCTCTTCCCCGATGAATCCTTACCTAATGTGTTGTATTTGTTGACTGAATACAACAGAAAGATCTTCAATGTCGAGTTCATCGAAGAGATTAACAAGGCATTCGGCAAGTGGTCGAGTGGATCTTCCAAGAAAATTGCATACTACTTCAAACAAGTCAATTTGGACGAGTTTGAAAACCTTAATTTCAAGAATTTCTTGGAATTGATCTTACAGTTCAATGACAAGTTACCCTTGAGTCTCTCTGCCCCCTCCACCCCAATCATGGCCCAATCAACCGATTTCCCAACTACCTCAACATCTTGTTCTTTGAGCCTAGTTGAGAGCTTCACCCAGTTATTATTGATCTACTCTATTAATGAAAAGACCAGAGTGGTCAATAACATGAAACTCTTCCAGACGTTTGCCATCATCGTTTTCAAGTACTATCACATCAACTGGAACAGTTTCAGTGAGTTGATCAAATCCAACAAATCCATCAAATTGAATTTCCATTTGGACAGCCTGGTCAACATGAATATGTTCACCGATAAATGGAAAGATGTATATAAAACTTTCTGATGTATATGACTATGCTCAGATGTAATAATAGGCATAGCCAGTCATGAACAACTAATGAATCAATCCCCCATTATGACAACTCATTTCGTCTCATTTATTAGTATTTAATAGTCTAATATTACATTTCGATATCTATTTGATCCGGGTTCTGGTGACTATCAACCAGAGCCGCTTTGACGAAACCGCTGGGGGCTTCATCAAATTTGATGGTTCTCTTGAACCGAAGCATTTCTTTGAATGTACTTTCATCGCCATGGTTCAACTCAAAAGTTTCCCAATTCTGCCAGACTTGATCAACCATCATCATATTTAGTCCCTTGGGATCGAGATTGCTGAATAAGTATTGGTACAAGTATCTGACTCTTTTGAATTGCTTCTGGTCCACTTCAAAGGCGACGAACTTTTCTACCAACCTTATGAAATACCCATTTGAGAAATTCAAAGTGAGTAGGGTCTGGAAGCCTTCACGAAGATCTTCCTTGTTGTTGAGCTCTTCAAGCTTTTCAATCAACTTGTTGGCAATATTGTATGGATTTTGTACTGTTTTCATGTAGTCTTTCAACAATGATAATGACTTTAGTATAAGACCATTAGCAAACTCATACTCTGAATAGAGAATGATGATAGGTTCTAATAGTTTAGGGCTGACATCTGATAAGGCTTTGTCGAATACGTCTCTGATCCTCTCCTTGTCAGCGTTTATCTCAATGAGCTTAGCAAGATAAACGTTATAAAACTCGAAACTTATTTCACCGTTATTGAATGTTCTCAACCCTTTTTCATAAGTACTGAATGCCTCTTCGATATTCTCCTTATCAAGGAAGAAGTTGGCTAAATTAAAGAAATGGATAGGTTTGGCCAACTTCGAGTCGATGAGCTTGTTGTATCCTGACTGGATTTTATCAACGTCGTTGACATAAATCTCCAATGTTTCCAAATAGAACGACCATAAGGCTTCTGACTTGGAAAGCCGAAGATTCATATCGACTGAGGTGTCTTTATAGTTGAAGTAGTTCTCCAGATGCTGGAGTAACACAGACTCTAATAGGCTGATGGCTTCATCTATTCTCTTGTTTTGGAGAAGTAGCTGGGCCCATGCTTTGTAGATACTAATGAGATCTTCTATGGATGCAAACTTGGATTTGACGCTTTTTTCAAAGATCAAACATGCGGTTTTGATATCCTTCCTGTTGGAGTATATCTGAGAATAGGTGATCCACACTTCGCTCAAAGTGTGGTCGGCGGAAGAGTGGCATTTTAAGGGGTTGATAGATGTGATGGCTTGCACGTAGCAAGTGAGAAGCTTGTTCAAGTCCAGCGATACTAGGTCGAACCGCTTGAACCAGGTGTCTAGGTTGTCGGAGTCTTGTCTCAAGAGCATATCGTTCAAGAGGATGGGTCTGTCGTTGATGAGGTTCTCGTAGACGTTCATCGCCTCATCGAGGTCTTCCTCTTTGACCAGATTGAGTTGGTCCTCTTCAAACTTGAGATAGTTCTCGTACAAAGTGTTGAAGTCGTATAGAGATGCACATTCCTTGATACTGGAAACAAAGAGACTGCGCTTAGCAGCCACATCGTCGGTATAGTCGATGAGAAGGAGGTAGAACTTGCTGAGCTGGTCGTTGAACCTTCGTATGCCCTGATTGCACAAGTTGACAAAGAAAACCGGTCTGATACTGACTATCTGGTTCAAGTATCGGAGCCAAATATTGGCAAGACTGTCAGAAGTGATGAGCTCGCTATAGTGGTTGCATATGGTCTGGAACAACTTGTAGGAGGCGGTGATGTCGTAGTCGGATATTCTTGTGAGGATCTCATCGATCGTGGGGTCCTGAGGACTGTTGTCAAACTGAAGGTACTTCAAATATATGGAGACTGAGATTTCGTTATCGAGTAGCTCGGCATATTTCAAGTAGATGGGCCATATTTCGGCATGCAGCTCGAGCGGCAACCGTCTAAGCGACCGGCTGAACTCATCAAGGACGAAGTCCACCTCGTTGTACTGGGACTCGACGAGAAACTCAAGGTACTCTTTCCAGAGTGAAATTTCAGATAATGCAGCCAAACACCGCTGAAACAATTTATTTACCGCCAAGAACGCCGCCTTGTGGTTGTAGTAGTCGTATGCGCCGGCCCGCACTCTGTCGCGCACCAAGGCCAAGTACTTTACCCACAATTGTTGATTTTGGGGCAATTGGCGAACGGCCCTTTCCAAGACAAAAACCCGGGACTCGTAGTCGGGCCTCGACCCGTAGTAGTCCAACCACACGCGCTCGTCGTCAGGCGTCTTTGCGAGCGCCAACTCGTGCGGCTCGGCCAGTTTATCTATGAACTGGTGCCATGGCATGAGATGAGATTTTGAGAAGCGTGTCGAGACAATTTGGTGAGCTCCCTAACGAAATAACCATGTCTGGAGCCGGAAACAGAGAGCAAGTGTTCCCCACCCGTATGACATTGGGTGTCATGAAGGGGAAGTTGAAGGGCGCTCAGCAGGGGCACTCGTTGTTGAAGAGAAAGTCCGAGGCCTTGACCAAACGGTTCAGAGACATCACCCAGCGAATCGACGAGGCTAAGAGAAAGATGGGACGGGTCATGCAGACCGCCGCCTTCTCGTTGGCCGAGGTGCAGTACGCCGTCGGCGACAACATCGGCTACCAGATCAAGGAGTCGGTGCAGAATGCCCGGTTCAAGGTCAAATCCAAGCAGGAAAACGTCAGTGGTGTGTACTTGCCCACCTTTGAAAGCGACATCAACGAGGACATAAACGACTTCAAGATGACCGGGTTGGGCCGCGGAGGCCAGCAGGTCCAGAAGGCCAAGATGGTCTACACCCGCGCCGTCGAGACCTTGGTGGAGTTGGCGTCTTTGCAGACGGCCTTCATTATCTTGGACGAAGTCATCAAGGTCACCAACAGAAGAGTCAACGCCATCGAGCATGTGATCATACCTAGAACGGAGAACACCATCAGTTACATCAATTCGGAGTTGGACGAGCTTGATAGAGAGGAGTTCTACCGGTTGAAAAAAGTGCAAGAGAAGAAACAGATCAACCTTGAAATTGAAGAACAAGAAAAGGCTGCCAGCTTGGAGGCCGCCGCCAAGTCGCAAACAACTGAGCCTACCGAAGAGGAAATTGAAACTGCTGTTGAACAGTTGGATATAAAGGGTGAGAACGAAGACTTGACCAAGGAATCCGAGGACGATGTCATTTTTTAGAGTAGGATCCAATAATATCATGAATCATTGTCGTAGTATTGGCTGGTTACATCTGGTCAGATTTTCTACTGTGAAGTATTTTTGTTAACAGTACTTGTGTGTTGTTACTATCAAATAATTTTTGCAGATTTCACATCTGAATTTCACGTTTTCATTTTCACTTTCATAACTCATCTCTTCAACCACACTACAAAGCCCCTAAAGCCACTGCGTATAACCAACAGCCCACAACCTCGCCTCAAAGTTAAAACTTTTGGTGTAATACCACTCTTGACGACTTTATTAAAGTAATTTCAGCAACTGTAGTCTACGAGCGGAATTGGATGATCTTGTTCTTGCTCAGAGCTTAATCCTGCGATTGAAAGTTCCGTTTACTATAGTTTATCCATTAAAAAGCTACAGAGCCTCACAAATTTGGTTATATTTGTTAGAGACAACTTAGCTTGCCTGAAGTCGGGATCCAAAATTCTTTTTAAATAAATTGTAAGTATATGAGGTCAGAGAAGACGCTATAATTTATAGATCGTCTAAGTTCGTTCTCTGATGCTTCCGAGTCCACATTTACAGCAGTACCTAACAGTGATGTCATATGTCGTGAGATGCTGCCAACTTAATCAGCCAATGTTTGTAAAGCAGTGCTACAAATTAGTACACATCAAATTGCCAATTGATAACAAGTTCTTATCTATACGGCAAATTCATTTTCTGAAAAGTAGACTCCTAGTGAAACATTCGAGTAGAACAAGTCAATTTCCACATCTCATATTTTGCCAAGCTTCAGGCAAAAACGAATGCTGAGCCAAAAACTCTCCAAGAATATCTTCCTGTCAGGTGAATTTAGCCGATTTCCTATTTTGAGTTTGACGTAAAATGATAAAATATCCACACTTTTGGGATGTTGAGTCTATATTAAGTATTTAGCTTATCAGTGGCAGTACCTACAAAAATCACCGGGATAATTATCATGCATTTCATAAGCTTTTTGGATACTTATAAACCCTAAAGGACGTTTTTTTGAAGATTGCAAAAATGTTAGAGGAGAAGAAAACAAGAATCACCGAAAATATCGATCCTATTGATTTGGAGAATTGCAACTTCAATAACTCTTCAGATTCGCTGATAAGTGATGATGATGGATATATCGACCACTTTCAAAATGAAAAAACCCTTTCGAAAAGTTTGAAGAGTAGACATATTGGAATGATCACCTTGGTCAATGTTTTTGGAACGGGTCTATTTCTCTCCTCCGGGTCGGTTCTAGCAAAAACAGGTCCGGTTGGGATGCTCATTGGATTTTTCTTTGTGGGCATTGTTGTGGGTGCCAGTCAAATTTGTATAACGGAAACATCTTGCTTGATGCCAGCCACCAGTGCGCAGATCAGACACACAGAGCATTTCTTGGACGACTCGTTCGCATTTGCGGTCGGGTGGATCAATGTTTACACCGCTATCATTCCGACAGAATTATCTGCCACTGCCGTGGTGATGAAATATTGGACAAATATTTCGCCAGCAGTATGGATCACTGTGTTTGCCCTCGTTGTGGTAGCTATTAATAGCTACGATATAATGTGGTACGGGGAGATCGAATTTGTATTCGGGATGCTCAAATTGATTTTGATTTTGATCTTGATTATCACTGGTTTGGTAATCGATCTTGGAGGAGTTCCCCATCAAGATAGACTTGGTTTCAGATATTGGAAGGATCCTGGACCATTTGTAGCCACTATTAAACCTGGCAGTGTGGGAAAGTTCATTGGGTTCTGGAGTGCTGTATCAAGTATTGTCTATTCCTATGGTGGAATTCAAGGTATCAGTTTCTTGGCTGGAGAGACAGAGTTTCCAAGAAGAGCTATCTACAGAGCTGCCAAAAGAGTTTTTTTCAGAGTGTTCAGTCTCTACTTGTTGACCGTCTTTATTCTTACACTTGTTGTTCCCTCCAACAATAAGCAAATTGCAGCCCCCAATGGTACAGCTTCGGCTTCACCTTTTGTTGTTGCATTACTGGGGCGTGTCAAAGTTCTTCCTCATTTCATCAACGCAATTGTATGTTCATCGGCCTTGTCTGCACAAAATATTTCAATTGTTCAGTCGTCCAGAACATTATTTGCATTGGCTACTAAAAGGCAAGCCCCCAAAATTTTCTTGAAAGCCAACAAGCGTGGTCTCCCTTGGGTTGGTGTTCTTGTAAGTTGCTTATTCATGGCACTTGCTTATATGTCAGCAGACAAAGCTGCTAACAACGTTTTCAATTGGTTTCAGAACATTACTTTTTCCAGTCTTTTAATGAACTGGACTACGATCGCCTTGAACCATATAGCCATGTCCAGAGCAATGAAGGTCCAAGGGTTTGATAGATCCCAGTTACCTTACAAGATAAAAGGAGCTCGATTTGCCTCATACTTCAGTCTCTTCTTTTCGCTTCTTTTCTTACTTACAGGTGGATTTGTTAATTTTATCAAAGGTCATTTTGTCTTTGGTAATTTCTTCGGATCATATTTCATTATTCCTTTGTTCTTGGTATTATTTATAGGCCACAAAGTTTTCACCAGAAACATAAAACGTTCCCAAGATGTGGATTTGAAGTCCCTATTCAGAGATGTACAGAAGTACCCTGAACCTCCATATCCAAAACTCAAGAAATGGGAATATATCACAGTACTCTGGGCTTAGGTTTCAAGTACGTTATGGGCAAACGGGATAACGGTTTAAAATTTTCAAGTAGCTAATACCAACGCTTACAAAACAGCAAGTAGCACGCTATTGTTTACCATACCGGCTAAATGCGAATCTTGAAAGTTCAACAATTAGGGTTTTCATAAAAATGCAAAATATTTTCGTGATACTTTACATATTTCCGGTTCCAGGTTACTGAATGTGCCAGCTAGAAAATGAAAAATTGCACCTGGAATATACGAGATTTGCCCACCAAATGTGGTTAAAGTGGTGCACTGTTACCGACTTCTTGAATTGTCCAATGGTTGCTAGCGGAGATGAATGGAACTTAAAATAGTAAACCACAGTATCACGAATCACTTCGCTGTGGCACGCCCAAATTTTTGGCTGTGAAAATGATTGGATATCAAAAAATTCCGCCAGGGTATAATTTCCACTCTAGAGGGATGTGGCTCTGCGAGAAGGGTTAATTCGGCAAAAAAGGCTTAATTATAAGGGACCCTAACAAAATATATTAGTAAGAATAATTTAATTGACGCCTCACTGTAATAAAGCCTTAATCACATAATAATCAATAGATCATCATCGATATTGTGGTTGAGCAAACTTTAATTATATAAAGAGCCGATCATTCGATCAATTCCTTAGGAATCCTTGAAAATGTCTGATCTAACAATCAAGAAAAATGTGGTAGAGGAGGTCCACCCAATCGATTTGGAGGGATTAAGCGACCTGAATTCTTCGGTTGTTGATGATGAATATATCGACCATCTTGGATATGAGAGCACACTTTCCAAGAAATTGAAAAGTAGACATATTGGAATGATCAGTTTGGTTGGTGTATTTGGCACAGGTTTATTTCTTTCCTCTGGTTCAGTCTTGGCAAATGCAGGCCCAGTGGGTATGCTTATTGGTTTCGTATTTGTCGGTATTGTGGTTGGTGCTAACCAAATTTGTATAACTGAGACTTCATGTTTAATGCCGGTGACCAGTGGTCAAATTAGACACTCTGAACACTTTATTGATGATTCATTTGCATTTGCTATCGGATGGATTAATGTTTATGCAGCTATCATCCCCACAGAATTGGCTGCAACTGCAGTTGTGATGAAATTTTGGACGGATTTATCACCTGCCATCTGGATAACTATTTTTGGCTTGGTAGTGGTAGCTGTTAACTGCTACAATATTAAGTGGTATGGTGAAATTGAATTTGTTTTCGGATTGCTTAAGATCGCTTTGATTCTTATTTTAATCATTACTGGTTTAGTGATTGACCTTGGTGGAGTACCAGGGCAAGATCGGATCGGGTTCAGATACTGGAAGAACCCCGGTCCGTTTGCTGAGAAATATACCACTGGCAATTTAGGTAAATTTGCTGGGTTCTGGAAAGCAGTTTCGAGTATTGTCTACTCGTATGGAGGAGTACAAGGCATTAGTTTCTTGTCCGGGGAAACAGAACACCCAAGAAGAGCCATCTATAGAGCCGCAAAGAGAGTCTTCGCCAGAGTTTTCACCCTTTACTTGTTGACGGTATTTGTTTTGACATTAATTGTCCCTTCCAACAATAAAGCCATCGCTGCACCAAATGGAACCGCAGCAGCTTCACCTTTCGTTATTGCAATGCAAGGACGTGTCAAGGTTCTTCCTCATTTTATAAACGCCGTTGTGTGTAGCTCGGCTCTCTCAGCTGAGAATATTGGTGTGATTCATTCTTCCAGAACCTTTTTTGCATTAGCTGCAAAAAAACAGGCACCCAAGATTTTCTTGAGAACTAACAAACATGGATTGCCATGGGTTGGTGTTCTTGTGGGATGTTTGTTCTTACCATTGGCCTACATGTCAGTAAACAAAGCTTCTAACAATGTTTTCTCCTGGTTCCAGAATGTGACATCATCCAATCTTTTAATGAACTGGATTACTATATCTTTGAACCATATTAGAATGGATAGGGCCATCAAAAGACAAGGATACTCCAGAAGAGATTTGCCCTATAGAATCCCAGGTGCACCATTTGCTGCCTGGTTTTCCTTATTCTTTTCGGCACTTTTTTTGCTTACTGGGGGATTTTCAAATTTCATTAAAGGCCACTTTGACTTTGGAAGTTTCTTTGGCTCATACTTTGTTATTCCCTTATTCATTGTATTATTTATTGGCCACAAGATATTTACAAGGAAAATCAAGCGTTCAGCAGATGTGGACTTGAGAAATTTATTTAAACATGTGGAATTGAATCCCGAACCACCATACCCAAAGAAGAAAGGATGGGAATGGCTTACATTATTATGGGCATAGAGCAAGTGAATAGAATAAAGAGGTCATCTAAAAATAGAGTTTACCGAAGGTTGGGTTCGGAAAATCTACGTAAGAATTGTAAATAGATGATGCAAAAAGTATAGGTATCGACGATTCAACCGGAACAATTGGGTTAAAACTACACAAAGTTGTATCTGAAACTTTAATAATTTGCAGTTTAGGCCGATGATTTACCCCCGGAAGTGAGAAGATCACCGAGTATTCTGACACCGATTTGCGTCAGTTTCGGACTTGGAAATCGTAGCAGTGGAGCAAATGGGAGGAATTGGTCGATGGAATGAGTAGCACAGTGAAGCAAGTCTACCATATACGAGTGGGTTCTGTCCTGGAGACAGTAACTGGTGGTCGACGACTTCCGAGGGTAAGGGTCCAAACTGTAATAACCGTTTGGCTACGTGGTTAAGGCGACCGTTGGCGAACCCGACTAGCAAATCGATATTTGGTTGGACACGGTGAATCAAAATAAAGGGATTACCCCATAGATTTTAATTTTCGGAGAAACTCAATAGCTGCACAAAATGGGGCTAAACAGGCGGTAGTCATCTATTTTGACGAACGGTTGGTAAATTGGTGGAAAACTCTGGAAATTAACATAAACTCCTCGGAGTAGACACCAATGCTCATATTCTCGGGCATCTATTTACCTCACCGACTTTTTAGAATAAAATTCAACGGTTGCTGGAAGGTTTCTTTTGGCGATTTCTTTTTTCAATTTTTTTTTGAGCTTGATATAAATACCGTAGGTTATCTAACGAAAGTAAATTAATCATGACCGTCGACACTACTGCCCCCGTTGAATCTGTTATCAACACTGCTGTTGGAAACTTGCCAGTTCCTTTCCCCACCATTAGCGGCGGAATCATGGAATTGTTCATGTTGACCAACAAGGGCGCCATTGTCACCGGAGGCTGCAGAGGTATTGGCTACGTGATCTGTGAGGCATACTGTCAAGCCGGCTTGTCGAAATTGGCCATCATCGACTACGCTGCCCACGACGAGAATTTGAAGAAGTTGAGAGAGACCTACCCCAAGGTGCAGGTGGAGTTCTACCAATGTGACGTGAGAAAGGCCGAGCAGGTCAAGTCGATCATCGAGGACGTCGAGCAGAAGTTCGAGACCATCGACATTTTCGTGGCCAACGCCGGTATTCCCTGGACGTCGGGCGGAATTGTCGAGGCCGACAACGACAGCGAGTGGCACAACGTGATGGACGTCGACTTGAACGGCGTGTACTACTGCGCCAAGAACATCGGGCGGGTTTTCAAGAAACAGGGCAAGGGCTCGCTCATCTTCACGGCCTCGATGTCGGGCCACATTGTCAACGTGCCCAACTTCCAGGCCCCCTACAACGCCGCCAAGGCCGCCGTGTTGCACTTGAGCAAGTCGTTGGCCGTGGAGTGGGTGGACTTTGCCCGTGTCAACACCGTTTCGCCCGGGTACATGGCCACGGAGATCTCAGACTTTCTTCCCACCGAGATCAGAAACCACTGGTGCAAGTTGATCCCCAAGGGCCGCGAGGGTGTGCCCAAGGAGTTGGCCGGAGCCTACTTGTACCTTGCCAGTGACGCCGCCTCATACACCACGGGTGCCGACATCAGGGTGGACGGCGGCTACTGTGCGCCATAAATACTTAATAGACATAGACAATCCGGGGTAATCGCGTAGGTCGAGCCGGGCCTATCGTGGGCAGGGCGCGCGCCGGGCTCGGCCCCGGGCGGAAACGTCCATGCAGGTCACATGAGCGCCAATGAAAATTTGCCAATTAAAAATCATGGAGAACGAAAAACTCTCAGTTTCATCTCAGAACACCAATGATTAGTTTGCGTAGTAACTTGAAGGCCGTCAAGTCGGCCAGATTGTTCTCTACCACGTCGGTCGCTCGCCAGACCATCGGTGACATCAAGGGTTCCGACTTCAATGCCGCTAAGTACATGAGCCAAAAATACCATGTCATAGACCATGAATACGACTGTGTGGTGGTGGGTGCTGGAGGCGCTGGATTGCGGGCCGCCTTCGGCTTGGCCTCCGACGGCTACAAGACCGCCTGTATCTCCAAGTTGTTCCCCACCAGATCCCACACCGTCGCTGCTCAGGGTGGAATCAACGCTGCCTTGGGAAACATGCATAAGGACGACTGGCACTGGCACATGTACGACACCGTCAAGGGTTCCGACTGGTTGGGAGACCAGGACGCCATCCACTACATGACCAAGGAGGCTCCTCAATCCATTTACGAATTGGAAAACTACGGTGTGCCCTTCTCCAGAAACGAAGAGGGCAGAATTTACCAGAGAGCCTTTGGAGGTCAGTCCAAGGATTACGGTAAGGGTGGCCAGGCCTACAGAACCTGTGCCGTTGCCGACAGAACCGGCCACGCTCTTTTGCACTCGTTGTACGGTCAGTCCTTGAGATACGACACCCATTTCTTCATCGAGTTCTTCGCCATGGACTTGTTGATGGAAGACGGAGAGTGTGTCGGTGTCATCGCCTACAACCAGGAAGACGGTACCTTACACAGATTCAGAGCCCACAAGACCATCATGGCTACTGGTGGTTACGGTAGAGCCTACTTTTCTTGTACTTCGGCCCACACCTGTACCGGTGACGGTTACGCCATGGTGTCGAGAGCCGGTCTTCCCCTCGAGGACTTGGAGTTCGTCCAGTTCCATCCTTCTGGTATCTACGGTTCTGGTTGTTTGATCACCGAGGGTGCTAGAGGTGAAGGTGGTTTCCTCGTCAACTCTGAGGGTGAAAGATTCATGGAACGTTACGCTCCTTCCGCCAAGGACTTGGCCTCCAGAGATGTGGTTTCCCGTGCCATCACCATGGAAATTAACGAGGGCAGAGGTGTGGGTCCCGACAAGGACCACATGTTCTTGCAATTGTCCCACATCCCCGCCTCCGTCTTGAAAGAAAGATTGCCAGGTATCTCCGAGACCGCCCACATTTTCGCCGGTGTCGACGTGACCAAAGAACCTATTCCTATTTTGCCTACTGTCCACTACAATATGGGTGGTATTCCAACCAAGTGGACTGGTGAGGTGTTGAAGAAGAACGAAAAGGGTGAAGACGAGGTTGTTCCCGGTTTGTTTGCCTGTGGTGAGGTCGCCTGTGCTTCCGTCCACGGTGCCAACAGATTGGGTGCCAACTCGCTTTTGGACTTGGTGGTGTTTGGCAGAGCCGTGTCGCACACCATCAGAGACCAATTGGCCCCAGGTACGCCATTGAAGCCAGTGTCTAAGGACCAGGGTTTGTTCTCCATCGAAAACATGGACAAGCTCAGAAACGCTACTGGTGACAAGGCTACCGCCGATATCAGATTGGAGATGCAAAAGAGTATGCAAAAGGGATGTGCTGTGTTCAGATTGCAAGAGACTTTGGACACCTGTGTTGAAGAGATCACCGAAATCGACAAGTCGTTCAAGGACGTCAAGACTACTGACAGATCGATGATTTGGAACTCGGACTTGGTCGAGACCTTGGAATTGCAGAACTTGTTGACTTGTGCTACGCAAACCGCCGTTTCCGCCGCCGCCAGAAAGGAGTCGAGAGGTGCTCACGCCAGAGACGACTTCCCTGATAGAGACGACGTGGACTGGAGAAAACACACCTTATCATACCAAACTAACTTTGGTGACGAAGTCAAGTTGGACTACAGAGATGTTATCAAAACCACTTTGGACGAAAACGACTGTAAGCCTGTTCCACCTGCTAAGCGTGTCTACTAGTGCATTATTTATTGTTAGTACATAAAGAATACAATTCAAATTATTGCTCAACCGCACTGAAAATTTTATAACCATTGGCTGACAGTCATATATAACTAGTTAACCGTTCAAGTACCGCCCAACGTCCTGGGCCCATTTCTCATGTCTCATATAGATCGCAAACCAGCGGGCGACTCCAGTGGCTCATCCAATGGAGAACAGCTGGCCAATCCTTTGATGGCCGACCCTTCGATTATCCTGGTAGGCCAGCCGCATTCGGCGTCGACTGGCGCTTCGTCGGAGCCCGGCAACGCCTTGTCGCAGCTCTTGGACTCGGCCATTCTCAACGCCGCCAAGGAGTCCAGTCCCGAGATTGAGCCCAAGGTATCCCCCAGTCCCAGAAGAAAGCCCGCCGCCGACTCCAAGACCGACGACAGCGTGTTTGCATTCACCGCCACCAAAACTTCGGCGCAATTCATCTACACCATCGACCAGTTGCTCGAGTTCAAGTCCGCCGCCGACAAGCAAATCACCGACCAACTACCCGCCAAAGACTTCTGGTGCATGAAGCCGCAGAAGCAGGCCTACGGCCACAAGGAGTTCACCAAGCACAAGAAGCCCTACAAGAAGGAGTTCAAGAAGAAAGAGCCCGAGGAGTGGGACAACGCTGAGCCTGAATGGGTCGCCGACGAGCTCAGCGACACCTTGAAGCTCGAGATGGGCGACACCGTCGAGGACTTCGAGAAGTGGAAGCAGGCCCAGCGCCGCAAGCAGAACCCGCAGCCGGAACTGGCTCCCGAGGTCGCTCCCAAGACCAACGACGTCGACAATTTCTTTTCTTTCGTCAAGCCCAAGTCCGCCGACGAGCAGCCCAAGGCCGACTCGTCGTCCAAGAGCTCGCGGTTCTCATCGTTCTTCACGCCTCCGGCCACAGAGCCCAAGCCAGAAGAAGATCAGGGGTCTTCTCGGTTCTTTGGCCTTGCAAACGACAGAAGACCTCCTTCTCAGCAATTCACACCTCCAAAGCAAGCTCGCGGTCAAGACCCTGCTGGTTCTCAGGGCGCGCGCCCCCCACCACCGCCGCCAGGCTTATCGGGCCCTCCTCCCGGCTTGCAGGGCCCTCCACCGGGGATGCAGATTCCGCCAGGCTTGCGCGGGCCTCCGCCAGGCATGCACGGGCCTCCTCCAGGCATGGGGTTCCCGCCGGGCATGGACCCCTCCAACCACCCCAGCAACGACAAGTTTTTCATGTCGTTGTTGAACAGACCGCCTAACCAGGCCCCAAACCAGAACCAGAACCAAAACAACCGCAACCAACCAGCACAGAGTCCCTCTGGCCAGCCCCAGGGCCAGCCTCAGGGACAACCAGGCCGCGTGCCTCCGTGGTTCAACGGGCCGCAGAACGGCGAGCCACCAAAGAACATTCCTCCCGATATGATACCAGGATATCCATTCATGCATGGACCTCCACCAGGAATGTTTCCCCCAGGCATGCCTCCCCAGCAGATGATGGGGAATCCCAACATGCAGCGCTCCATGCCTCCGCCTAACCAACAGTACATGCAATACGGACCGGGAATGAACCCCCATCAGGCTCAACCCCAGGGTCCCAAGAATACGTAGGTAATGTATTTAGGTATAATGTACATAAGATTCCCTAGACGACGCTAGAGATCTGCAAGAACAAGTTCAAGAGCTGGATGTGTTCGTCGGTTCCGTTGTTGAGCTTGCGATCGGTATCGAACAAGAGCTGGGAAATGGTGTTTTTGGCCTTGGACTCGCGGTTGTCGTCCAAGATGTATCTGTCGTGGAGCTGGTCGATGAGCTGCTGTGCGCTGAACCCCTGGTAAACCACGTCCTGCGTCTCCTGGATGATTTTCTGGGTATCTTTGGTGTCAATACTGGCAATCACCTCGTCCAAAGTCGAGTCTGGGACGATCCCGCCGACTTCGCAGATCGACTGCACGGAGATCTTGGCCGGCTCATCTACCATGTCGTCTTCTGACGCCTGGAGACTCAAGTTCAACCGCGTGGCCGACTGCAAGTAGGTGATGGCCTTTCTCAAGTCTCCATTGGAGATCCGCAACACTTCCTCCAACACTCCTTCGTCTACAGCGACCCGCTCGGTCTCGGCGACGAACCGCAACCGCGCGAGGGCGTGGTCGTTGTTGAGCAACTTGAACCGGAACTTTGAGCATCTGGACGCCAACGGATCAATGATTCTGGTGATATAATTACAGATGAGACAGAATCTGGTGACCCCAGAGTAGGTCTCCATGGTTCTTCTCAAGGCCGACTGCGCATCGTTGGTCATGGAGTCGGCCTCGTCAAGAATGATGATTTTGTAGGGCGGACACGGGTAGTTTTCCAAGTCTTCCTTGGTGGGATTGGAAATGGTCAATCTGGCAAAGTTCTTGATCTTTTGTCTGACGATATTAATACCTCGCTCGTCCGAGGCGTTCAATTCCAACACCCGCGACTTGTAGAGGCGCGGCCCGTAGAGCTGCTTGGCTAACGCAAGGACCGTGGACGTTTTTCCGGTTCCTGGTGGCCCATAAAAGAGCATATGCGGAAGATTGGCCGAAACAAGGGTTTTCTTCAACACCTTGACGGTGTGCTCCTGCGAGGCCACGTCGTCAAGGTTGCGGGGCCGGTACTTCTCGACCCAGGGCGTGTGGTCGAGCCTTTCCTGCTCGTATTGGTCTTTTACTGGAGCCATAACGCGTTGAAAATTTCACTGAGAAGCTCATTTATTAATCTATGGGTGCCAAATGAATTAACTATTAATGATGTAGTGATGCGGACGGGAGCGGTTCTTATTTGTCTATTGTACTCCAACCACCGATAACTCTAGCGTCCAAACCCTCCGTATGTGAACCTTGATTTTGGTAGTTTTTTGCGTCAACGATTTGACCTTGGAGACGTCCACATCGAGCTCCACCGTCTCGTTCGACCACCAGCACTTGCGTGCGGGCTTGCGCCAGAACAACAACAACTTGCTCTGGTTGGAGTCGGGCCGCTTTCTCGAAAGAGACCGCGAGGCCGCACGTGAGGCGCTACTAGCAAGCGACGCTATACGAGATCTGGACCGCGAGGCCCCGGAAGCATTGGACGCCACGGGGTTCAAGCCGGGCGACTCGGGAGGCGTGGGCTCCTCGGCCTTCAACCGCACCAACAGCAACGAAAGCACAACGCATTTCAGCGGCTCGATGGACCGGTTTCCCCAAGAACTATGGGAATGGAAGCCCGCCGTGCAGAGCATGTCATACAAGTGCTTTTCGGCGGGCCCCAACGTCTGTTCGGCGTCGGCGGTGTTGATGTCGTAGCCCAACCCGCTAAACACAAACTTGTTCTTTAGCAATGTCTGGGACACCTCGATTTTAAGGTATCTCATTTCTTCTTCGTTCAACCCGGGGAGCGGCGGGATCACGTAGTAGTCAAGGTCCTCGCGCAACACGATGATGGCGGGCTTGGTTCGCAACACCGTCATGGCGTCGTTCTGCAGGATCCGACCGGACGATGGAGACAATTGCGACATTCTTTCCAAGTCGGCGTTGGCGGTGCCAAACACCTCCACGATGTACCGAAAGCACTCCGGGTCGAAGTTGACGTGCACGATGTCCTGCTCCGTCAAGTTGGAGATGACCTGGCCCTCGCTGTCGAGGAAAACCCCGTTGGGGAAAAGGCACAAAAGAATGCTCTCTGGCAAGCTCATGAGCTCGTCGCGGGTGATGGTGAAGTCGGCGCCGCGGATGTTCAAGTGGATCTTGGAGCTGTAGTCGACGTCCTGGTGCTCTTCGTACGGCGGGATGGCCGTGAACGAGTCCTGGCTCACTTGAGTTATGATGTTGTCGGTCATTTTTCACGGAAAAAGGGCCTCGACAACGCTCGAGGGGTTCTGGGCAGTAGACGGTCCAGCGGCGATGTAACACGAGCGATTCTTCAATTGGTTACCAGCACCGAAGAAGAAGCAAATACAAAACGGATAGTCTGGAAAATGCGTCACTAGCGAAATGTCGTTTATGCGACACTCGATATGAGCCAGCCCGAAGAACACCAGTACACCGGATTTGACGACGTGTGGGGCGACGACGAGCTTGACACCGACCGCAAGGATCTTCGCAGAATCCACCACAAGCAGGGCTACTTGGACGGGCTCGCGCAGGCCCAGGAGTCGTCGTTGCAGCGAGGTTTCGACGATGCGTACCCCAACGGCGCCCTGTTGGCGACCGCCGTGGGCGAGATCTTGGCCACTTTGCATTGCTACGACACTAAACTATATAACGAGGCCAAACAGGAGTTGAACATCACCAAGGTGCTTCAGAAAAAATACTTTGACGACTCGTTGGAGTTGGCGACCCACGAGCTCGTGCTCCGGTGGCAGGCCAAGTGCACGGCGCTCCAGCGCTGATCACCGGCTCAACGGCATGTCGGTGGTGACGAGCTTGTCCAAGTCCTCGTGGAGCTCGGAGTGCCGGAGCTGGTACTTGTTGCGGCCCTTGCACCACTCGACCCAAAGCTCACTCAACAAGTACTGGGTCTCCTGGAACATGAGAAACTCCTGCAAACAGCACTCTTTGATGAGCCAGTCCCTGTTCAACTGCTGAAACATTTCCTGCTTATCGTTGATAATCTGCTGCTTGAGCTTGGCCACCTCGCTGCCCCGCACGTCAGCATCCTCGCTGCTCATCTTGGTGTAGCGTGCCTCGTTGTCGCGGATGCGGGTCTGCAACTGGGGGATGGAATTAACCAGTAATTTCTTGCTTCTCTCAAACAACTCGTGCAACGAGTAGAGATAATCCAAGTAGTTTCGGAATTTCTCCAACACCTTGGTGTTGACAAGATAGCTGTCGTCGATTATGAGCTTGTTGGAGTTGGTGAAGAAATCGGATATAGCGTGTAATGAATTGTTGATGGCATTGGTATCATCTCTGTTGAGCGCAGATAACGTAGACTCTTTGCCGTCGCCATGGGGGTAGAGCACCCCGTTGACGTCCGAGAACTTGCCGATGATCTGTGCATACTTGTTGTTGTCGTACGCAATTTGCTGCTGTCTTCTCTCGTACCTTTCCACGAGAATGACGATTTTAGTCCATAATTCAATCACCAGAAGGATCTTGGACTCGGCCTCTTTCCACTGCTTCAAGAACTCCTCGTTGATGGCGGGCCAGATCTTGTTGACGAACTGGCCCAGGATCTTGTTGCCCTTGAACTCGAGACTGTAGTCAATTTTGGCCTGTTTCCGCCACGAGGTAAGGTCGGTCGGCACGTTCAAAAACGTCACCACCACCGGCTCCGACCGGAGCACCGGGTGTCTGACCAACTGGTTGAGAAATCGGTACAAGCCTCTGCGGCGTCGCTGTAAAAATTGGGTATCTGGTGTGGCGCCTACTGCATGGTTAGTATCGGGACAAGATGGCAACAGCAAAATACATACCCGTGAATTTCTTCGGGGGGAGCCCGGGGATCACCCGGAACGGGAACTTCTCTAAGAGATACTCCAAGAGCCTGCGGTTAGTATACGGAGAAAAGTAGTTACGTACCAAACAAAGTCAGAGTATCTTCTGAGGACCTTTTTGGGGCCCGCTGGCGAGTTGAGCCCGAGATGGACCTCATGCGTGATCACGTAGTTGATGTGCTTGAACAAGAGCCCCTCCTTCTCCGGGACCTCCTTGATGTGGACCGTATCGTTCGAATTGACGAGCGGCTTGAAACTGTCTCTAATGCCATTAATGTAGGCGCTCAATTCGCTGAACGCCGCCGGGTCTTCGCCGCCCTGCTGGATGCCCGAGTGGTCCTCCAACACCGGGTCCGGCCGCTCGGCCTTCCAGTCGTCCTCGAGCGTGGTGGCCGCCAATTGGTCCGAGAGCGGGTCCAGGGCCTCTGCGAGAATGGTGTCGAGCACCAGCGGCGCAAACTCGGGCAAGTCGGCGATCTTGAACTGGAGCGTCACGAAGTCGCCCGAGCCCTCCATGTCGAGCTCCAATGCGAGCAACCCGAGCGCCTGGAAGAGGTTGTGGGCCACCGAGAGCGGCAATAGGTTCTGGTCGAAAATGGCGTTGACGATTCTTGTACGCTGGTAGCTCGACAACACCTGCGCGTCCACGAGCTTGTCGAGGACGAGCCGCTCCAAGTCGTTGGCCGTTGACAAGTCGTCGTTGTACTTGTTGTAGATTTGCTTGAAAGAGGCCGGAAGTTTCAGCTCGTCAAAGTTGAAGTCGGACGTCTGCGACGCCGCCATGTAATTGGAGCCGAAGCCCTGGGCCGGGAACGGGGGGTCGGACTTGTCGGCCCAGCCGCTGCTCCACGGGTCCTCCGAGAATAGGTTTGACATGAAAACAGTGCGTATGATAAGGTGTCAAGTTGGAATGGCCCTGATCAAATCGGTGATTGGATCGGTGTGGTGCTGAGAGCTGTAGTGCTAGTGGTGTAGATGCTGCTACTGCTGATGCTGACGCTACTGTAGTTCGTGTGGGAACAAGACGCCAAGCCGAGTTAAATCTGGTTCGCAGCTGGATCTCTAGTCTATTCTTGTCTGTTAGTCTTCGTCTGTTCAGTCTTTCTGTTCAGTCTTCGTCTGTTCAGTCTTCAGTCTCTGCTCAGTTCAGCCTCCGTCTCTGGTGTTGTCTCAAGACCGTGCTTCGCTCCGCTCAAACGGCTTTTTCTACCCTGCTGGTATGACCATCACCGACCGTCTCTACGACGCTATCAACTTCTTCCACAAGGACGACCGGTTCAACCGGGTCAGCTTCGGGCTCGACCGGTTCCCGGTCATGGAGCGGCTCATTCGCTGGCGGTTTGCCGACTGCTTGGTGCTCGTGCTCGAGCTTCTCACCCACACGTTGGTCTACAACATCGAGCCGTTCCAGCGGCAGTTCGCCCTCAACGACTTGACCATCAGCCACCCGTTCGCCGAGGTCGAGCGCGTCAGCAACACGGCGCTTTTCTTTTATGCTATCTGGGTGCCGTTGGTGGTGATTGTTGCTGCCAGCCTTGTTTTCACCAAGCCGGCCCATAAGCTCTACGTCACCTACATCTCGGTGTTGGGGCTTGGGTTGTCGAGCTTCACCACCGCCATCATCACCAACACCCTCAAGAACTTCATTGGCAGACACCGGCCCGACTTTCTTGCTCGGTGCATTCCCGCCGAGGGCACCCCCACCGATATCATGGTGTTTGCCAAGGACGTGTGCACCACCACCGACATGGAGAAGTTGATGGACGGGTTCCGCACCACTCCGTCGGGGCACTCGAGCATCAGCTTTGCGGGGCTCGGGTACCTCTCGTTTTGGTTGGCGGGCCAGATGATCATCAAAAACTACCACTCGGGCGCCTGGCGCTCGGTGGTGTCGTGGCTCCCGTGCATCGGCGCCGCCATCATCGCCTTGAGCCGCACCGAGGACTACCGCCACCACTTTGTCGACGTGGTGGTGGGGTCGGTGCTCGGGTTCGGCATCGCCTACTGGAGTTACTACCGCTACTTCCCTGCGTTGACGCACAAGCGGGCGTTCGAGCCGCTCCTCGTGATCGCCGAGGAGGAGCCCGACAAGGACTTCGAGTACGACACCGTCGACCAGGTGTAGCAATTAGCCAGTTTGCCAGTATAGCAGTTTAGAATGAAGATGTCGCAAAATTACTAATCATCCGACCTCCCAGCCTCACCTCGGCAGATAGCGTCGTGTGCGCAGCAGTGAGAATAACCAACACCCACCATGACGTCCTCCTCAGTTTACTGCTTTGTGTCCAGCGGGTCTGTGCGGTGCGTCCCCGTCAGCACGTTCACCGAGCTGCCCGAAGCGTCGGTTCTGCCGCCCGAAATCGTCGTGTCGCCGCTGGACCCGGACTCGACGCTGAAAATAAGAACCAAAAACTTACTATATACCTTGAACAACCCGTCGTTGCTGGACCACGCGTCCGACCGCGGCGCCGCCCGCGGCCCGGGCGACGACCTCGACGACCGCGTGCAGCACATCTAGCCCCCCGCC